>CM050163.1:417736098-417811098 GCA_027410445.1 Discoglossus pictus | reverse complement strand
AGATGGGTCAAGTTTTATGGGACTTATATTGTTTTATAAATATGTCTTTTGAAAAATAATGAAACCGCGCTACAACCTCTCTTGGTTGATCTGAGTTGGATGACCGACGTCCCATCGCTCTGTGGACTCTGTCCACTCTATATTCCTCTCCGCACATGTCTGGCAGAAGAAATTTGCATAATTCTAGCAAATATTGCGGGAGTTCTCTTACTGACTCAGGGAGGTTCCTTATGCGGACATTTTGTCTACGGGATCTGTTCTCTAAATTTTCTTAGACAGACTGTTGAAAAGATTGTTCCTCCTTTATTAGGACCAACTCCTCCTTAAGTCGCCTATGTGCACAAAGAAGATCATTGTAATTGTCCTCTAGTAGCGTTGTTTTGGAGTCTACTGCCTTTATCTCTGTAGACAATTCCATTGCCACCTTTTGAATTTCCCACTTGATCTCCATTCTAAAGGAGGATATCCATTCCTTCAGGTCTTGAATGTCCCTCTTCTTACTTATAATCCAAATTGCTTGGTATTTTCATGTTTTTTAAAGCCTTATTGCAGGGGGCTCTGTTGTTTTGCTTCCTCTCTGTTTGCTGCTAGCCAACATATCATAATTTTGAATTACACATATTTTTATTTTGGACTGTTAATTGTCAAAGAATGTTAAAATTACATCCTTTTTTTTTTTAAGTGATTTTTGCTGCAATACTGTTGCTTTTAATTGCTGCTGCGACACTCAGCAAAGATTTTAAAAGCCTTTGCAAGTAGTCCTTGGTATTTTCTTCAGGTTTTTTTTTCTTTGCAGTATATGGCACTGCTCTGGTTTGCATGCGATCCATAAAATAGTTTTAAAGGGTCCGTTAATTCTGCACAACATGGAGCTCAACACTGTAAAGTTCTCCTAAAAACATGAAAGTATGAAATACTTGTTGAAAATCATAAATGAAGTGCTCACAGCACAGGCTCACAGCAACATCTCCGTGCAGAGAGCATAAGCAGATAAATGACTGCTTGAATCAGCTAAAGAGTACAGTTGGGGGTTAACATCTTCTGCTGCATTCCGGAAGTTCAGGGGAAAACTATACATTTTTGTCTTCAAGGGGCCTTCACAGCTCAGTGTCAGCAGATGTTGTTAATCATGGAACAGTCAGGAGTGTGTTTGTAAACAGACCTAAGGCTTAGATTTTTAGCTATTTTTAGTGTAATTAAAAAAACAAACAAACAATAGATCATTTTAACATACAATCTTGTGCTCTTTCACACCATGAAGAGCACTTCTAGCAAGGTAAATGGCCCTTTACCATAGTGTTTTGGTGTAAAAGTCTTAGGAAGTAAGTTGTGATCTTTTGTCAGTGCAAAAATCAATGGAGATTTGTTCCGTGCTTTTTGGCTTTGTAGTGCCGCAGTTACTCGTAGTAGTTCTTTCTCAGTGTTTGTGGAATGGAGGAATAGTATAAGTAGGTTGGATTTTCTTTGCCACTACAGCACTCGTAATTGCTATTTTGGATTTGCATAGGGCTCTTAGTCAGTAGGTTCTTAATGACCTCCCTTCCCACCTTGTAAAACTGTATGTATTTATACTTAGGTGTCAAAATCAGCAATTTTCTTTAAATCTAGGATACAGCCCAGAATTTTGGAGCTAGGAAATTTTCCTTCAGCTGTTTACTTTAAATAAAGAGCTAATCACAACATTCAAACAAACATGTTTGCCTTTAGAGCTTTCAGAGCCCCATAATGCGTTGCATTAGTGTAGCAAATTTAAAGGTGCTTTGCATGTGTGATGTGTTCAGCTCTGATCTTATTACTCAAGGATAAAGATTTACCATTGGTATTGTAAAGAAATAAAACAAATAGCCCTGACCTATATGTGAGTGTGTGTGTTTATATATGTGTGCATTTCTGCTTACACTCTTACTGTACGTACTTCACCGTCAATACTACCTATCACTTCTCATTTAAAGGGCCAGTATCATATTTCTATAAAAAAAAATCTACTCTTCTGACCTTTTGCCTTACTGTATCACCCTGTCATCAATCTTTCTTTCTAACCCTTAAAGGGGCAAGCTTTTCACACATTCGCCACTTGACTTAAAAGGCTTGTTACTCTTCCTTAAACAGCCAGTGTCAGTTTTCACTCTTCACTATCATCTTTATTCTTTTCACTAAAGGGCATTTAATATTTCAAGCCCTTAATACGCCTACTTTCACGTATATTTTCATCTTCTATTGCACCATTATGATCTATTCAATAAAGTCGCTAATTAGAGCCATCTGCTCTCCAGCCTTCAATCACTTTTCTTGGAATGATCTTCTAACAAACAGTTTCATTTCAGACTTTCTAATCCTAATGGCTGATTTAAATCTTTCTAATACTGAGAGCATCCCATCTCAGGCAGTAGAAACCCCTGCTAGGGCTCCATCAGAAACTGATAGCCACTCTTCACTGTGCTCCTTGACAGTCCAAGACTAATCCAGGAACTAATCAACAGAGGGATACCGTATCTGGCATCCACCAGAAAATGTGAGTTTTATCATCTCTTACTCTCAGCCAAACAAAATCCGCCATCTGGTTTGCCTCAAGATCAGTTTTCCCAATTGCAGCGGATGGTCTCTGACATTGCAACATCAATCGGTCTCCAACTGTGCCCGCCGTTCCTGAACCTTTGCCATCTACCAGTTCAGGTGAGCTGCCTATTGCTCCTCCAACTATCTTGCTAGCTCACCTCATCCTGGCCCATCTGAGGAGAGATATCCTTGATGTCAATCTCGTTGTCGTACTAATATCATCCAACCACGTAGTGGAAAACAAAACCATCTCCCTAGGCAATGTCACGGTCATAAAGAAATCAAAACACCCTTGCTTAAATAGGATATTTACCATGCCAGAGTTTGTCTTTGCCTTCAGCATGTTCGGCGACATCATCTGTTGGTACTTCCCTGCTAAGAGGTAGGAATTGGATGACTACCTTTACTCGATCCTGGATCTGCCTTATCGATATGGGGGATTCACTTATTTCGACCGCTCATTTTCCACTAAGGCAGCCGCTGCTCTTGCTAATTTCAATTGAACATTAAGCTAGTCCGCACTAGACCACGACTTGTCTTGTCGCCACTTTGCTGTTGTCAAATCAGCCGTGTGTCAGCACTGTCAGTCCTTTTTGCACTCTTCTACCTTTTGCCCTAATGCCACTCCCCAATCACACCAACCTAACCCTCAACCCATGGTTTCTGTATCTTAACCTCCTGTACCATCCCGACCTAGTAAAGATCGCCTCAGTAGGCAAGTGCACTACCTTTGGTTATCCGCTATATGCAATAACTTTAACTCCTGATGCTGTAACTTTAGCGGATGCCGACTCCTACATGTCTGTGCCGTGTGCCATACCTCAGGTGAGTTAATCCAACAGGAGTGCGACCAGGAAATACTTGTTTAAAAAACAACTCTTAATCGATTTTATCTGCTCCCCACAATTCTATGACACCTAGCGTTCATTCACTCAATTCCATCTGAAGACTATTCACTACAAAAGCAAGATTAGATGATGCCATCACTGTCATCAGAACTCTGAATCCCATACAACTTAGAAAATATTGAAGGTCCTTCCTAAGTCTTGGAATTCCTCTGGATAATTCTTGACACCAGCCTTATGGAGTTCTGCCTACCTACCAAAAAAACTCAATCGACTCATTGAATATATCAAATCCGCCTCCACTGCCAAACAACTAACCACTAAAGAATTACAAGTATTCCTAGGCCACTTGAACTATGCAACAAAGATTTTCCCTCAAGGGAGTCCTGTGTAAGTAATCTTCTCAAAATTCCAGGGCCATTGTCTACTATCATCCTATGCGATTAATCTCTTCCCGATCTATCCATGTGGGTTACCTTCCTACACTCCTGGAAGGTCATTCCTTTTTTGTTTCTAAACCACATGCTCATACTCCAAGCTTAAATTCACAAATCAAACATTTATTGTCAATTAGCCTCCCAACCTTCGACCGAATTCCACTCCAAGTGTACCCCATACTTCTAGCTGTCCTTACCTGGGGATTGTCTTGGACCAATCCTCCAATCTGCTTTATAACCAGCAATGAAGCAGCCTACCACACCTTATCTTGTTCTAGATCACCAGAGCCCATCACCATGGAGGCTGGCTTTTCACTCACTTGTATTTTCTATCCCATCTTCCAGACCACATCATCATAAAGCCTCCAGATCTTCCAGTCAACATACTAGTCTAGAACTACTATTCCACCAAGCTTGATCTACCATGGCTGATGGACTTGCCTTCAACTCCAATCAAATTCACCAACAAGCTTGGAAGCTTTTCCAGATCTTTATTTCTCACCATAATATTTCTTACTTTATCACCCTCCCTACATTTATAGCCTCTGGATCCCACTGTCACTCCGCTCTCCTACTTCAACCAAACATTATTGGGACAGGTGTCCAGTTCCTCCTCTCTGTCCCATTTTATTCACGGATCCTTCCTTTCCGCACCCCCGTCAATTTTTCTGAAAGTCCTATCTCATTATATCCCCCCTCCAATCCATGTAGAACCCATCTCCAGCAAAATGTATCCAACAAATTATCACTCTTATCCCACAATCCTTTCGGTACTTCCATATCGCTCCCTCTCATAGCAGCTATCACACTAGCTTTCTTCGGTCTACTATGACCATGCGAATTTACCATTATCTCTACCCAAACCAGATATCTCACCAAATAGGATATCGCTCTTATAGACAATTACTTCACTCTCTTTTTACACTCCACCAAAACCAGTTGCATCCCTGTCACTATCACCTACTACCTTACTCACATCTAGTGTCCAGTATCAATTATCCTCGATCTCCTCCAATTTCTTCAACTCAAATATTCTCACCACCTGTTACTTTCCATATCCGGCCAACCACTCTCTACCACTTCTTTCATCCACTACACAAGACTCATCCTCACCCATTTAGGCCACAATCCCTTTTCTTTTTATGGACAGTCCTTTAGAATAGGGGCAGCCTCAGCTGCCTCTAAAAATCAAACCCCTATTCACATCATTAAAGCCATGGGTCATTGGAAATCCCATTGTTATAGCCGGTACATACCAAATCCAAGATACAAAATGCTTTCGAAAGACATAATCAATACGTTTTTGGACTTTTTTTCGTAGACTATAATTTCGTAGTTTATGGCCACACCTCAAAACTACCCAGGGAGAGAGGTCCGACTACAAATATCCAGGGTACAAGATTCCCAGGAGGGGGCTGGCAGATGTCAGGAGATCAGTAATATTCAGCCATCACTGTCAGCGAGCTGCAAACCATTGTCAAAACATCACACAAAGGTGATTTATCTCAAGGGGGAGGAAGTGTATTGCACGGCCGCTGATTTGTTCTTGTTTTGATAAGCTCAATGGTTCCTATTTCTCCCTATATCCATGGAAATCTAGAAGCAGGAGACATTAGGGATAGTCTGCTACCCCAGAGAGATAGTCTGCAGGCTCTGGAAAGGCGGGGACCCCCTGGTAGGCCCAGAACAAAAGGTAAATTAAATTTGTCACAAGAGGTAGGACTGGGAGAGATGACGTCACTGGATGGACAGTTCCAAGATGGTCAGGGTGGGGGCTGGTGAAGATGGGTGGGACTGTGTGGTGGATAAATATTCTGTCCCACAATCAATAAAGTGTTAGTAAGTTTAAACATACATCCGCATTGTGTATGGTTTATTCTGGGAAGATAATAATTCTACACAAGAAAATTATTGCAGCAGACCATGTCTGATACTTTCCTGCTAATCACTGGGAGTGTACTGCTGAACTGCTTCCTGGGTATCCGTGGAGGTTATATGCTGTGCTAGGTTCATTCTTTCTAAAAGGGATATTCCAATGAAACTGGGAGAGATTGATCTTGGATCTTTCTGAGCCCACCTGAAGCAGTAGGATCATAATACCCTGCAGTAAGTCTATAGATCATGGTTGTTTTGCCCATTTATAAAGTCAGCAGGGTAGTGTTATGTTAACACCCACAGTGGTCAGGGGTGGATTGTTCCAATGACTGATAGCAGATCATGGTTTTATTGCCCTATTATTGATCACGACAGTTTGTAGTGTCAATGTGAACCTTTGTCTACAGTAGGTCCAATGCTTGTTTTTTTTTTTTTCAGCTGCATTAAAGAATCTTCAGGAGGGAACTCACTGCAGAGGCAGCCTGTGATAGCTCCTGACACGGAGGATGAGGGTGAGTATTAAAAACTAGTACTGCCGCTGCCTAGTTTATCACATATCTATCTATTTAGCTATGTTTTATCTTGGATATGTCATTGCTGTGTATTGGGCATGTAACATTCCTCTGTCCGATGAGTTGTCTGTGATGGCTGTGTTTATATCTTCGAGTGCTGTCCTTGTTGGGGTTAAATGTACTCTAATCTTATGATCCTTGATCACAAGCTCTCTTAATGACCACTGCAGATTAGGAAAAATGTCATGTCGTGGACATTGAAGTCACCATACAAGCTCTGCACCATCAGATAAGAGATGGAAAAGCATGTTGAAATAGTGCTTCCCTTCTTACAAATGCTGCTAATTTGAGTTCTGAGCTTTGAAGTTACTCATTTTAGGCTGCTTCTAACCTTCCCATGCATCAGCAGACTACATAATAAGCAGCTCTGGCCAGGGGTACTAATTAGAATCACACGTCGATTAATTTTTTGTTGTAAGATAAAAAAAATAATATATATATATATATATATATATATATATATATATATATATATATATATATATTAGTAAATAAAAAGTACATCTGTGTTCACATTTGAATGTCTAAAGCAAATTCAAAAACCAGCTCAGAGTTCCGAGAAAAACAGTTATTACACTGCATTCTGGGAAGTTGAGCTGGGACACACAAACATGGCCACAAATGCCTCGCTCTTCACATGGTGTGAGATAAATATGCGAGTTGTAATGCTTTCAGAGAGAATTAAAATAGATAAAATGTAATAATGTAGACAAAAGTGAAAGACTGAGGATTTGAACTCACAATCTACAGGTCTAAAGCAGATGATATTACACATTCCAATATGTATATAGACAATTAGTACAGAAATCAGTAAAGCTAAAATATAATTTGTGTGACAGTCACAGACTGAGCCATATTATATATGCATTTTATTTTGGGTGGGTTTCAGGCACTTTATAAGTAGTTACTAAATATAGCAATATCGAAGTCAATTTTTTACCAATTTAGGAAATTTAAAGAACCTTTCCACATGATTTTCCATCCTCTATCTAGTGGGATAGAGCACATGCTAAAGAGATACTGAGGTCACTATATGTATGCAATAAACTAACAACATTAGCACTATTATCATAGAAAATCTTAATCTTAGCAGGCCTTTCTAGTGTATGGAATGTGCCACCACCTTAATACCTGCTTTGTCAGGTATGAGAGAGTGGATACAGAGCAGGGCAAGCAGTATTTGTACATTAATTGTGACTGCCTTCTACTGAGTTGAGAAAGGGATGCAGTGGGGATGTAAAATGCTAAAAGTTTATCTCAGTCAGTTAATCCCTCTCCTTTCCCTCTCTTTATAGGTAATATATATTAGCAGAACACACTTCTCAGACTCTAAGCCAACACACAGTTCAGACAACTAAAACAGAGAATCCCTCAGTCTGCTAAAATAAAGATTTTCTCTACATATGCTTGTATGCTCATGGCTTATAAAACTACTAATGTTGTTCATGTGTTATATTCACCCCCCCCCCTCCAACTACAGTAGTTTATTAACTGCTGAATTACCTTCGCTGACAAATTTAAATGCCCCACCATATAAAACTAAAAGCTGTCTCTCTGTCTTCTATATTAAATAATCAGGTTTTCGCTTATTCTGCACCTCCGTTCCTGGGGATACAGGGACAGTGACAAAACCTCCTTGTTCTAGGCGGAAGGTGGAGTCTTCTTGCAGGTAATGTCCCATTGATCATGGCTTGGTTTTTGGTCAGATGTTTACTGGAGCAGAGCAGGGGAAGGATATGTGTAGGCAGATAAAATGGACAATGGAATTCTTTTTTTATTTTTTTACAGCCGTCTAAAGATATTAATATAGGAGGATTATTGCATCGAATTAAAATGCTTACAAAAACTTGAATTTACTTTTCCATTCTCTTACACTCTTTCATTTATGGTTGCCCTGCTTTCTCCCCCAACAGCAACTGTTATCTGTTTCTCTAATAACGCAATTTGTTCAGTCAATCATAGTTGCTCTTGATGGAAAAAGACAGTGTCAGCAAAAACATCATCTTGGGATGTTTTCTTTAATTGCCTTGATTGGCTGATTAGCTAGCCATGTGATTAGGGGTAAAGCTGAAGCAAAGGCTAGGGAAGAGAAACAGAAAAAACATGAGAAATTATAAGACAACTGAAAAGTAAGGTATCACGTTTTTTTTTAATACTTGCAATGAGTATTCTGCTTTCTAGATGCCTGCAAAGGGAATAATGCTTTACAGTGTTCTTTAAACTTTAAGAAAGTGGCAGTGAGCAGAAACATCTTCCCAAGCAACATTTTAAGAGGCCTGCTGTTTCATCATTGCCTCTCCAATCATTGAATGTATTCCCCTTCTTTGTTTGTGTTATAGTGAGGACAGTGAGGAGGAGACGTTGAGGTTCCGGGAGGCAGCTGTGTCAGCGGCAGATATCCTAAAACACAGCGCTCTTCATTGTCCGCAGAAGGAGCACTGTGAAAATGCCCCTGATGACCAGCCTCCTAAAAAGAAGAAGAAGAAGAAGAAAAAGAAGAAAGAGGGAGGAGAGGGGGATTGTGAGATAGGACCCAATGAAGATAATGAGCACAGTCAACCTGGAGAGAATAGACTGAGTGAAAAAAGGAAAAAGAAGAAGAAGCAGAGTGTGGATTTGGGGCCTTTTGTAGCGGGTGACGAAGGTCAAGATGATGAAATGCTGCACCCTGGAGAGAATGGACTGAGTGAAAAAAGGAAAAAGAAGAAGAAGCAGAGTGTGGATTTGGGGCCTTGTGTAGGGGGTGATGAAGGACAAGATGATGAAATGCTGCACCCTGGAAAGAATGGGCTGATTGAGAAGAGGAAAAAGAAGAAGAAACGGAAGGTTGATGTACTTCTGTCTGAGGAAGACTGAGCTACTTCCAGGGCTATGCAGTGAGAGGCTGAGGACAATGAAAACTACATTTAGTTTTATATTGAAACAAAATTAGTAAAATGTGACAAGTCCTTTGTGATAGCAGTTCTTACTGTCCTCCAAGTGTGGCAGATCCGTAGGACCTATGTTCTGCCACTATGTGGCAGCTATGTTCTGCACCTACGCAATGGCTCTCTGTCACTGCCCCCCCCCCTCCCCCATATATTACTCTTCTTGGTTTGTTTCCTCAAAAGTTCAATTCCAAGAGTTTCCTCAAGAGTTCAGGCCAATATTTTAGCCAATATAAATGTTTCCAGTTTAAAATGTGACCCTGTTTGTTCAGGGAGGCAAACATCCACTCATCACTGAGTCCAAGATGGGTCACTAGTAGATTTAGATCCTTGTTACAGTTTGTCTGTGTCACTGTGAGGAAGATGCCATCTGGGTAGACATATAACTGTCAATGCTGCTGTGTGCTGGGGATAAGAGGTGACTGTGACTCTCAGGCGTGTTGGAATTCTGGTAGTGAGCCAAGCTCCCTGAAGACACTGTGTGGGGAAGAAAAGAATATGAGCAGCAGGTTACCTTGTTTGCTTGCTGTTATCTAAATGATTCCATCCTACTGCCTGCAGTATTCATGTAAACAATGTGATTAATAGGTAAGTATTGGTATTAATGTCCCTGCCTGAGTCCACACTCATCTAAGTTGGTTACTGTAGGGTTGATTTAAACAACCACATATTTGGGAAATCTACTTCAAGATTAAAAACTTCTACCAGACATGTTGGTATACTATTCTAGATCTTCCTTTTACCTTTGTAATAAGATAATAATACTAATTCACTGCCTCATAATAATAATAATAATAATAATAATGGCATTTTTTATAAAACCAGATGCAGCCGTTTTTAGGATTCTGCTCCAAGCTGTCCTGAAATTTGGGGGAAATTTATTACAAAAATAACAACATAATACTGTGTGAAAAATGTGTTTTTGAAAGACTGAACTTTGTCTTCGTTAAAGTACATTAAATGCAACTGTTTACAATGTGTTTTTTGTTTTCTGGGCATATAACAGTGTTATCCCTGAATGAATCATTACCATTTATGCCCCATACAAAATAGGACATATTAATGCTATAAGTTCAGTTAAAAAAATATGGTAAAATAGAGATAAAGTGACCAAATTATGGTGTTGTAATTGCAATTTTAAAGGGCCACTTAATTCAGTACAATGTGGAGCACACCAATGTAAAGATCTCTTAACAGCATGTTTAAAAGCTTTTTGAATTTTTGAAATCCATTCTATTTTCACTGTGATATTTATTGATTAAATGTATGTTTACTTGTGTGACTGGCAAGCTGCCAGACAGACTGACAGCTCAGCTCCCAGACAGAGAGCAAAGGAAAACTACAGTTAACCCTTTATAAATTCATCTGTGCATAGAAAGGAGTGTTAGTATCTGTTAAATAAGTTATTTATGAGTTAACGGCTGGCCGGTAGGATTCCTGAATGCCAAGAAAAACATATAACTGATTCCCTGCTACAATGCAGATGTCATTAATCATGGAATAGTCAGTGTGTTTGTAAACAGATCTAAAACATTTTAACTGTTATTTTAACATAAAATCTTGTGCTCTTTCACACCATGAAGCACACTTTTAGGAGGCAGTAACTGGCCCTTTAATAGTCTAGTTAAAAAACAACCCAACAAGAAGCACCCACATGTTGGTTGAAAAAAAAGTATTCATAAAAAAAAAAAAAAGTCTCAATAATGCTGAATAAATACTAAACAATATACTGAGTTATATGGCTTTGGTTATGGGCCGTTATATTTTTTCTATAAAATACCTATATGCATTTGATACATTTTTTATTCAAAATCTAATTTTTTTATACAACTATTTTACACTGCGGTTCTTTTCATATTTGCACGTCACATATAGTGTTGTTTGGGGAAAAAGACAATGACATTGACCCCAATATTGCTATTTTCCTGAAAATAAACTTTTAAATACCTAAAATACATTTATTTTTAGAAGTGCAGCCATTCATTTTTCACAGTTTTACTCTTATTATGCTATTTATAAGTAATTTTGTATTTTAGGTATATTAAACTATAAGGCTTGCTTTGCTTGCTAAAAACTTTTTAATATACTTGTCCAATGATTTATACGAAGTATAATCCTGGAAAAATACAGCATTAAAGATCAGTGAACAGGTCAGAACAATGGAAGCTGCAGGAACTCTTCCAGAAATCATTCTAAATTTTACAAAGAAATGCACTAAAGAGTTGTCATATGAATTAATGTTTTCATCCTGCCTAAATCTGTACTTACCAGCTGGGCTGGGGGAGAGCCGGTGACCGGAGGAAAGATGCATGATGCTGGAGTCCTGAGTGTCTCCTTGTGAGGCAGAGTGCAAAGAGAGGACCTGGGAGAATATGCAATGGTCAGATTATGGTACTGGACTAAATTACACTACCCTCTTTTCTATACAAACAATTAATACATAAATGTTTAATTGGCTACTGTTATTATCTCCATTGTTTGTGCTGTGATAGCAAATGTCCTGTATTTATTCCTTTAGAGAACCAACTGCTTTTGTGGTCCTATACCCCACCAGCCTTTGTTTATTTGTTCTCAAGAATTGCAAGCTAGGCAGATTATTTGCTGACAGCTATTTAATTGGTAAAGGGCCACTGCCAGAGCAACTTTATTAACATACAATCATATGAATAAAATGTTGGAAATACATTTAATCTTCATCCTCACAGCATCCTCACTCTCTCCATGGTGGGAGTGCATGCAATAATCTTGTATGTAAAAAATCTTGTATATAAATAATCTTAATGATCTCTCTTCTATGTCCCATGTGGTCAGAATTATAGTGATAATCAAGGTATGATCCATATTTTCTAATATCTATAAAACACCCAGATCACATTTACATTTGATAATGACTGCATCTTTTTGTGGCTTGTATTTTTCTGTGTGTAAATAAATATTACAAAGGATTCTGACCTCAATAAATGACAGAAAAAATGAATTTACAGTAGTAGGTGCATGTGTGTGATACTCAGTAAGTGTTGGTGGATGTAGCTATATCTCAGAGACGTGATTACTTTATGAGCCTGCCAGAGTAGCACCTATCTGGCATGATTTCTTACTTGCTTTCCACTCACTATTTTTTGCACAATACTGCAAAGCACATTTTCCTCTAGGATCTAATTTCTAACAAAATGTGATATGCATATACCAAGGAGGAGTAATCTCTGTGTTATTACCAAGTTGACACTGTACTCAAGTACATACAAGCGTCCTGTGTTTCACCAGTGCAGCCTTCCTTGGCAGTCTGACCATCTTTCCTCAATGCTGGAGTGACAGAGGCCATGTAACAAGATGCCCCCTGACATTCCATTATATGTAGTACTTACAAATTACCACTTGATCTGTCTGGATCTAATATAGTACTTAAACCACTCTCACCTGTTTACTGGGGGTTAAACTTGTCAGTGTCCCTAGGTTGGTGGTGTCTGTAATTACCATGGTCTGAGGGAAGAAGCCAGCGGACGCGTACTGAGCAACCTCTGGCTTATGGCTGTAGAGAGCTGGAGATAAGAGAAGAGCGGTCAATAATTTCTCAGAGACAAATCTAGTAGCTGAGTTCCACTTCCATGTGTTTCATCCTTACCATGTGAACCTTGTAGCTGTGCCATGGCAGCCATAAAAGGACTTTGTGTCATGTGACCCTGGACCTGCTGCACTATTGGCTGCTGGTGTGAAGAGTGCAGTTGCTGTGAGAACTGTACTGGCTGAAGGGTTGTTAGGCTGCTGCCGACACTATTAATGACAGGGACACTCTGCGCTTGTGACGTGAGGCCTGAAAGAAACAGATGCAAATGGTAAACATGATATAACACACAAATACTTCCAGGCAGATTGATACTTTATATTAAAAGTGCATAACATTTTCTAATGTTGCAAATAATGGTCAGCCAAAGTCTGATTAAATGTTGATACTACTCTTATAGCTGAGGAGGAGCTGTATTTGGATTTGTGGTGGAGCTACAATCTTAATGAATGGGGGCCATGAGTTGTGAAGTCAGAATAGAGTTAAACAGCTAGCCTATGCCAAGTATTGGAGCCAGGAGCTGTCCTGCAAGGGGATGGGGCTAGAAAATAACATATGACAAAATATATAGCTGGAGGCTCTCCTAGGCCATTGGGTAGAGTCAGGAGCTGATTTAGAACAAGATAGTGGAGTCAGAAGCTGAGTAAGACCAAATAATTAAACCAGGAGTCTATTTAGGCCAATGGATGTAGACAGAGACTGACCATGATCAAGGAACTAAGTCAGAGCTAATGACCACCACAATATGGAGCCAAGAGACTCCCTGTGTTGGGCAAGACTTTTCTTAGGTCTCAGAGTGGAGACCGCAACCTTTCTGCATTTGAGGAGATGTGCACTTAATTTGGCTTGTGTGAAAGGGTGGAGCCAGGTGCTCACATAGGCCAACTGATGTAGTTTGTGTTTACGTTGGATCACATTATCCCCACACCACCCGTTCATTTTTACCGATCACTAGTGTGGAAGAGCCACCACCGCCAAAGGCTTGTCCCAGTGCTGCATCTGTGCCGATTGTCATGACGCTGGGCAGCGAGGCCATGATTAGATTCTGTGTCTGGCTCAGTGGATGCTGTCCATGGTCCAGGCTGTGCAGAGCAGTCAGGGTGCTGACTGGGGGAAGAGAACCACCGGATACTGGGACCAACTTGCTGTCACTATTCATAAGACTATGACTGGGCGCCAGACCAGGGGGGGATAGGCCACTCTGACTTGTTATCATAGTGGTTCCTCGTTCACTGGAAGTGTCGTGTGTGTAGTGGTGTCCTGAGGTGTCAGATAAAAAAGAGAGATCAATCTGGGATGCCAAAGGGAGAAACTGTGGTGAGATCTATAGGGAGTAATTGATATACACCCCACTTACCATGTGCCTTTTGGAGATCATGGGATGGAAGAGGGGGTGCCGAGCTCTGCTGACCACTATATGTATCCATTGCCAGCTTGTGTCGAAATGCTTCCTCCTTACGCCTGTTGGCAAACCAATTATAGACCCGTACTTCTGTAACTAAGTTGGAGCCAAGGCCCTGTGCCTGAGATGGGGAGACACCTCTCTGAATACACTCTGCCCTGTAGTCAAAAAGAAGTGATAACTTGTTAAGTATGAGAAGCACTAATCCTTCCAAGGAAATGTGTAAAGGAAGCTCTATAGAGGGTGAGACTCATACTATATGTACTATATGTACTAAAATATATGTACATATTCATATTTGCTATAATATAAGTATCTCAGATGCATCCCTCACTTATGGTAATGGGATAATTCTTAAACACTTTCAGTAAATAATGCATTCAGAGTGTCAACAGGTTATTTTTATGTAAAGAATATACTTAATTATTATGACAATTATCCCAATGTACTGGTGCTTGTTTTTCTGGTATCTCTCACAATGTTACCCCTAGAGCTATCTTTACTGTTCGGCTTCTTTCCCAGGTCTTTCCATTACTCCTCTTCCGGTTGCTTATCTTCCGGTTGCTCCTCTTGCTACTGCTTACCATCTTCTTTTGCTGTTGCTTCATATCTCAAGTTACTCTGCTTCCTGTTGCTCCAGATCCAACAGTTACTGCTATTCCTCTTGCTTCCTATATTTCTGCCGCTTCTTAACTTCCGTTACACCTCTACCTATTGCTTCCTTATCTTTCTGTTATTCCTATGTCTGTCAGCTGGCTGCTTACTATTTTCCTACTCCATCTCTGCCTGTTGCTTCCTATCTACTTGCACATTCTTTGGCTTTTGCATTGAAGCATCCTGTTCCTCCTTTTCTCTATCTCATACTCCTCTGCTTTGTGTTCCCTTCCATTCTTACAAGACCACTGTTGCTTAGGAAATACCAGACATTTCTGTTAAGTATCTAACCAAACATGTTTAGAATCAAACACAACTTTTGCAGTCATTTTTCTTTGTATATAAAGTTTAATTTGTCTAGCTTCAGCACTACCTGCTAAGTTGGAGCCTGAGAATGTGTGCTTATCTATGAGGAGAAGGGTATTTCTATTACTGGAGTTTGAAAAAAAAAAAAAAATAACCTGCAAACTCCGTTCCTGCAGAAATGTAAACACCATTCTCATACATGTAACTTACACTAAGATTTAATAAAATCAGACTTGATGAAATTTTCCCCACCTAATCATGCTCTTAGTCACATTCAAATTTATCACATACAGTCAGGTCCATAAATATTGGGACATCGACACAATTCTAAACTTTTTGGCTCTATACACCACCACAATGGATTTGAAATGAAACAAACAAGATGTGCTTTAACTGCAGACTTTCAGCTTTAATTTGAGGGTATTTACATTCAAATCAGGTGAACGGTGTAGGAATTACAACAGTTTGTATATGTGCCTCCCACTTTTTAAGGGACCAAAAGTAATGGGACAATTGGCTGCTCAGCTGTTCCATGGCCAGGTGTGTGTTATTCCCTCATTATCCCATTTACAAAGAGCAGATACAAGCTCCAGTGTTCATTTCAAGTGTGCTATTTGCATTTGTTGCTGTTAACTCTCAATATGAGATCCAAAGAGCTGTCACTATCAGTGAAGTAAGCCATCATTAGGCTGAAAAAACAAAACAAACCCATCAGAGAGATAGCAAAAACATTAGGTGTGGACAAATCAACTGTTTGGAACATCCTTAAAAAGAAAGAACGCACCGGTGAGCTCAGCAACACCAAAAGACCCGGAAGACCACGGAAAACAACTGTGGTGGATGACCGAATAATAATTAAGACACCCTTCACAACAGTTGGCCAGATCAAGAACACTCTCCAGGAGGTAGGTGTATGTGTGTCAAAGTCAACAATCAAGAGAAGACTTCACCAGAGTAAATACAGAGGGTTCACCACAAGATGTAAACCATTGGTGAGCCTCAAAACCAGGAAGGCCAGATTAGAGTTTTCTAAACAACGCCTAAAAAAGCCTTCACAGTTCTGGAACAACATCCTATGGACAGATGAGACTAAGATCAACTTGTACCAGAGTGATGGGAAGAGAAGAGTATGGAGATGGAAAGGAACTGCTCATGATGCAAAGCATACCACCTCATCAGTGAAGCATGGTGGTGGTAGTGTCATGGCGTGGGCATGTATGGCTGCCAATGGAACTGGTTCTCTTGTATTTATTGATGATGTGACTGCTGACAAAAGCAGCAAGATGAATTCTGAAGTGTTTCGGGCAATATTATCTGCTCATATTCAGCCAAATGCTTCAGAACTCATTGGACGGCGCTTCACAGTGCAGATGGACAATGACTCGAAGCATACTGCAAAAGCAACCAAAGAGTTTTTTAAGGGAAAGAAGTGTAATGTTATGCAATGGCCAAGTCAATCACCTGATCTGAATCCGATTGAGCATGCATTTCACTTGCTGAAGACAAAACTGAAGGGAAAATGCCCCAAGAACAAGCAGGAACTGAAGACAGTTGCAATAGAGGTCTGACAGAGCATCACCAGGGTTGAAACCCAGCGTCTGGTGATGTCTATGCGTTCCAGACTTCAGGCTGTAATTGACTGCAAAGGATTTGCAACCAAGTATTACAAAGTGAAAGTTTGTTTTATGATTGTTAATCTGTCCCATTACTTTTGGTCCCTTAAAAAGTGGGAGGCACATATACAAACTGTTGTAATGCCTACACCGTTCACCTGATTTGGATGTAAATACTCTCAAATTAAATCTGAAAGTCTGCAGTTAAAGCACATCTTGTTCGTTTTTTATTTCAAATCCATTGTGGTGGTGTATAGTGTCGATGTCCCAATATTTATGGACCTGACTGTATAGTTTATTCATTATTCAGTGGTTCTTTAATAACCCTATTGACCCTGACTCCTGTTATGCCTCTTTCATGCCCTATCTTCCAGTCACTCTTTTGATTCCTCCTATTATTGCTTTACCTGTTGCACCCTTTGCCAATCATCCCAGTGATTCTGAAAACCATCTACCTGTTGCATTCCTCCACCAGTGCCTCACGTTCCTCCTTGCTGGGGTTCTTCTGTCTCTCATAGGCCTGGAAGAGGATGTGTTGTGAGGCAGGTCCCCATTTGAACCGGTTCCTCCTCATCTTTTTATTTGGTATCTCATCACATGACAGATCATCAGTCACCATTCCCTGCCCTGCATGCGTAAACTCTATTACCATGGAAACAGACATTTGTAATTAGTGGGGGTTCACACAATATTAATAAGTTCCAGTAACCATTCCCACCATCAACTGTCCCTATACTTACGCTTGGCAATCTCTCGTTGCTTGCCCACATACCAGGCGTACAGTGCCGCTCGTTTTTGGGTCTTCATGGGTGTACCCTTGTTGAGGTGTTGGGAAAGGTGGGACTGGTTGAGGCCTGTGGAGTCCACAACTTCCCTCTGTGGGATGTTGTGCTGCTGCAGGTACGACTTCACCAACTTAGCTACATGCCATGGATCCTCCCTATAAAAAGAGAATGGACTCTAGTAGGGTTTTGTATGGAACACACATTTAATGTAAGTAGCATAAAATATCTTAACAACCATCTTATAAAGGCAGGTGAGTAAAACATTTATTACCATGGTGGACTCTCTTTCTGTGGTGAGGATGCAAAGTTGCAAACAAATGAACAATTAGTTTATTTACAACTTCCCCATCCTCACCATGAAATACCAACAAGTCCTTATGCTGCACAGTCCTTAAACACGGTGCCAATTTTGGCATTTCCTGGAACCGGGCCAGCGGTATGGCACAATATTGTCAAAGGATGAGTGATTCATCTAACCCAGAAGAAACCAAAAAGAAACCAGGGACATAGTATACAACAGAAGTAACCTGTCAAACTGCTCAGTCAATCCAAACCAAATTGAATTCAATTCTGCTCTAGAATCAACTAATGAAAATGCAATGAATCCACCTCAAACAGGTAAGGGAATACCACTTCTACAACAGAAAATGTCCACCCTGTCCATAGTCCTATGTCAGATATGTTGGAAAGAAACTGGACAAAAAGAACAATGTACACATTTATATGTGACTGCTTTGCAGTTATAAAATGGGTATCTGTGGTAAAACATACCATGACCCTCCTTTAGCACGAGGAAAGTTCAATTAAATAAATGTATGAATTATTAATATTCATTTTGCCATGTTGGCATCTCTCACACCACCCATCTTTTAGAGTATACCAATGTATGGCATACATGGGCATCAAGCCGTGACTCTTCTATTGCACATAGCATGATTAGTGGCTATTCATCAATATTCTTATTCATCTAGACATGTGGTCCTGCACTAGAAGCTACATCACAAAGCCAAACAGGACCCTATGATATGTGCTGTGTGCATTAGAAGATACAATATGGTGATTGACAGCTTGCGGTCAGACAGTCCACAATAGTGACAACATGGCAGACTCTGGGGCTGAGCACAGGAATTTTAAAGCAAGAGCAATAATTCATAACTTTATATGATTGGGCTAATATAGTTTTCATTATGCTAGACACAAACTATACTTTTAAAGGCCATAACTTGCTTTACCACTATAGTGTCTCTTTAAAAATGAAAAGACTATATTTATTTATTTTACTTCTTAAAGAAATTTCCTCAACAAATTAGTTCATAGAGCACATTGTAAATAAAGAATTTCAGTGGTATGTTAATGGGGGATACAGGGATATCATATATTCCAATATCAAACATACAATCCAGACCACCATCTCATGGATTGCAAGCTCTGTGTATCAAGGTGACATTTAGTATTATATCGGTCCTGGATAACACACACCTATATACACAGAGCAGGGCCCTTCCCCCTGTATAGGGCTGATTACCTCTGCTGCTGATACCAGCTTATCTCAGTGCAAAGTCCAGTCTTAAAGCAAACATTCATCTGTTACTCACACACACATCATGTGGGGGAGGATGAAACACAGAGCCGGGGGGGGGGGGGGGCTATATGAAAATCAGGGGGCCCCATGACAAAATATGAGGGTTCAGTAGTAACCCAGTTTGGGGTTATAAATTGAGTGAGGCTAGTGGTGCTCCCATCATCCTGGGGCAGTAATACTCAGTGTTTATTGCCTTTTCACAATCATCTTTCTTAGTATAACAAATCTTCTCAGACTATATAAAAGCAGTATAAAATCTTTCTAGCATCTCATAGCAAAAATGCACATATCTGGTAATTGTTATACAACATTTTAGTTTGCCAAACCATAATGGCACTTATAGAAATAATTAGTGAAAGGGACAAATCTTTAGAAAGGGTCACCTTAACGGCCCCTGCACCTCCATTCTGCACAAATAATTTGGTGAGCTTTCTCCAAGCTCAGCTGATGCACCTGAAGTTTTGCTCCATCCTTAGAGGTCGAATGGAAGGGCGTTTCACCTCTCTTTTGTTCCGTGAACAATAAGTAACCCGGTTAGTTAGTTATCAACTCAGAGGAAACAAGAGGCTGGTTGATAATTTATAGCACCACAACCAATTTAGATGGAAAGTTCATATATAGAGATTTCCATCCCAGGAGACCCAAAAGGGACACACACCTTCTCGTGCTCACAGAGACCTACTGACATACTAAGGCCTGGAGCAAAAGCTTTGGATGCTGGTCAAAGACCCACAAATCTAAACAAGCTGGGATTAAAATTTTTGGACACTGCGATATTACAGCAGCATGGGCACCTAATAATGCCAGCCAACTCACAAGGAGTGAATACAAACCTCATGGGTCTCCTCTGCCTCTGATTACTACAACACCTTTAACTTTGACTTCTAAATTAATATGGATATTTATTTGGACCTGACCTCCTGGTACCAAGTCTGAATTCAAGTTAATGGGCAAGTATGCCCTTTTCAAGGCCACAGTATGGCTCTGCTATATGTCTCACACATGCTGGACCTGTGTCAGTCCTGAGCGGTAGTGGAAGGGTTAATTATCAGAAGTTAATCATCACAAACGGGCAGCGGTCATTTGGTTTATAAATCTACAAATTATGGAGGACTTGGATAATTAGTAACCAGATCTTTATCCATGAAACCTAATGATCAGCTGCACCCACAGCACCCTAAGAAGAGAGTTATAAGACCAACACCATCCTGAGGTGCAAGGACCTGCAGCACCCTAATAAGAAAGATATAAAGCTCCCTGATGAGAGACCAAACTACACAGAACGTATTGCTCCAGAGGGGAACCAGAACCAGAGCACCCAAACTCAAGAGTTATAAGACTCACCGTACCCTGAGGACAGACCTAAAGCCACAGCAAGCAATAGAAAGACCAGCAACTACAGAGGAGAGGGTTTTGAGACTCACAGCAGCCTAAGAAGAGGCTTATAATACCCACAGCACTTTAAGACCCACCACACCATGAAGATTCTCAACACCCGAGCAGAGTAATAAGATCCAATATACCCCAGGACATGGAGAGAAGACCTACAGCTCCCCAAGAAGTCTCTCAGCACCCTAAAGAGACAAGAAGAGAACTTTTCCCGCAGACGAAAGATGGGGTACATATAGACAGGACCTTCCTCATCTAGGTAGAATAATATTTTTGCTGGAACTAAAGGAGTTTATATATAGTAACTAATCTGGTCCCTGTCATTATTTGAGTGTCCTTGACAGACAATTTAGTTTGACAGACTTTGGTATGACAGGTGATGAATGTGAGACTTAATGAAGATAAACAAAGTCAACACATTTCAGCAGGGATCCCATGGATCATCACAATATCTGTGCGAGGGTGAGTAAGGAATAATGAGCAGGCACAAGGCGACAGGGAAAGATGACTTAATGGACAGGAGAGGATAGAGACTGGAGGTCCCAGGACCAGGAGATTTTACTCTGGGGAGGCCCAGGTTACTGAAAGTGGAGGATTAGGAGATAGAATAGGAGTTCCAGGTAATGAAAAACAAGGGATAAGTGATAGCGGGAAAAATAATTGAGACCACAAGAGTGCAACATAAATAGAGTGAATGTAGGAAAGAGGTCAAAGGAGAATGAGATATCTTACTGCAACAATCGCTCCACCACAGCCTTCTGATGCGCAGCCTCCTCTGGGCTCAGCCTTTCTAACTCCTTCATTATTGGGGGTGTAAAGTCTCCACCATCATCAGAACTCTCATCCCCAGATACCTGGGGCTCTCCTAATCCATTGGAGAGTTGCACACAATGCCCCCCCTCTTCTAAAGTGCTCATATCATCCAGAGGGTCTCTGTGGTAGGTGTAATCATCCCCATCAGTCAGTGCTTTTGTCAAGGTCTCCTTAGTCACCCCAGACTCAAGCAGAGCCTTGAGAAGCTCCCGTTGCAGATAACTGAGCTGAGACGCCATCCTCACTGCTATCTTCTACCACCTCACCATCCTGCAGCTGGAACAGGGATCAGCGGGCGGGAGCCCATGCTCTACCCACCTGATGTCTCCTCCTCCCCCCAAAACAACACACTGTACAGCCACAACCTGCAAGCTGGGTCACCCCCTAGATTGGATTCTCTGAGACATAGCAGATAAGGGACCCTTGTCTCTCTCTGTTTACATTACAGCAGAGTAAATCCTCCAAGGTTCATATTTTTCCAACGCTTTGCAAGTTACTGAACTTTGGACCCCAACTATGCACAAAGTGCATGAACAAGAGAGGAGGGAGAGAGTGGATCGAATGGGGGGAGGAAACAAGAGAAAGAGAAGCAGAGAGAAAAGAGGAAAACAGGGTAATCTGCAAAAATAAAAGAGGCAAGAAGAAAATTGAAGAATAGTGGAGACAAGAGCCAACACAATTACACACAAGCTGCTCTAGGAGTGCTAGACAGCAGATATAGAGTCACTCAAAACAATAAAGTAAGCAATCATCTCTAATTAACTCAATATTTAAGATATATTCACAAAGCTTCTAAGAGCTTGTAGGGTTTTCTCTAGCGCAGTGATCACTGTTTTCTGTGGAGTCAAGGGAAAACAGCCATTGCTGTCCAAGTTAACATTGGTGGATCATACTAATGGTGAAGATGATACGGTATATACATGTCACTATGGGAGAGCAATATTATGTGCTGTATTATTATAACAATTAAAGTATTATATTTGTGAGATGTTTGAAGGACTTTATAATGGGCAAAATATTTTTAGAATGTAAAAAAGCTTTCCTTTTAACTATTATTTGAAATATTGTTTTAATGAACACTGACATTTGCTTTTATAAAGCTAGCACCTTTTCTTTGGAACTCACTTCCAAATGTCATTGTATTCGCTTCAGCATCTAAATCTAAAAGCAATCTAAAAATGAATTAACTCAGAATAGCATATCCCCAACACAGACATCATAATAACACATGCAAGGCAGTTTACCGTTCCCTGATACATCTGCTTTGGTTGGCATCACACAGTATTGTCACCTACCTTATTACTACTACTTAACTGTCTGTGATACAATGGTTTCATATTACAATTATCCAATGTCCTTTGGTCCAGGCACTACATTATTGCAACTAATATCCCAACCACCATGTATACAACTGTCCTTCACTCTCTAATGTAACCTTGTGTCCCTCTTGTGCCCCCACCCTCTCTAAAATTATGAGCTTGTAAGAGCAGCGCCCTGAATGCCTTACTGAACTGTAATTGTACTTGTAACTACCTCCAACTGTACAAAGCTGCATCATTGCAAGGCCCGAAAAGTAGACGGTGGGAGAGGCTCGCAATGAGCGCTGAAGGCCCCCATCACGAGGCCTGCAAGTTACAGGGGGAAGAACCTTGCATTGTGTGGCAAACAGCATTGCCAGACTTCACATTTTATTGCTGTCATTTTTGACAGGCAAGGTCTATATAAAGTTAATAAATCAAAGACTATTTATTTGTTATACTTTTGAAAAGATTTTTCCCATTATCAAGGCTATTTCTTTAAAATAGCTTGCTATAAAATTGGAAGATCAATAACCATTTAAAGAAGGCTAAGGTAGAAGCTGTGCTTATTTCTTTTATCAATGAGATAATCGCACACATTTCTATACATTATAAACTCTTTAGGTTCACAGTGCTATTCAAACCTCGAATTGTCATGCATACAGGACTATATTGTACCACCAAGCATCTTTGTCTGTAAAAATAGCATGCATCTCTTTCACAAACACAAATATGTCCTGTCCTTACAGATATCCTCCTCACATGTACATAAAGACTTGTTAATCTTATGTCCCTCATCACGTTTCTGGTCTTATAGGTCTCCTCAGTACATGTACATATAGAGTTCCTAACCTTACATCTTCTCGTATATACACATAGCTTTCCTAGCCATATACATAAATATAGCATTCCTAATCTTACAGATGTCATCAGATGTAAATATATCGCTGCTAGCCTTATATGTCTCCTCTCATGTATATATAGCTTCCTAGTCTTATATCTGCCTTACGCATACATAAAGTATTCCTAATCTTCCAGGTGTCATCACACGTACATGCATTGCTCCTAGTCTTATATGTCTCCTCATAGGTATATATAATAATCCTAGCAATCAATGGTGTTCCTAGCCTTATAATTCTCATAATATTTATAGGTGGCTTTCATGACATTAACGTTCTCATCATCATTTGTATATGTAGTGCTGAGTCTTGATGGTTTCCTCTCCCAAGTAATAAAGTTTCATAGTTTTTTATGTGTGTTTGCTTTCCAGGCTCTACATGCAATAATCAGAGAAAGAATCCTGCTAATAAAACACCTTATCTTAGAAGTATCGGCAATTTACTGAAATGTCTGACCATGCAGCACAGGAGGAGGCTGAGGTGAAGGGCTGCAATACCAAATCCTCTCTTTAGGAGCCACTGCTAAAAAAAAAAAGCTCACTGTTGCCATCAACAAAAACACACAGCAAATACAATGTGTAACAATAGGAGTGTGACAACAGTATCTTGTGGGTGTGACAGACAAAGTGCTTGCTTTAATGGTAGGCGAGGCTATATATCAGGCATCATTGCTTGTTCACGTACTTCCAGACACCAAAAAAAATGGGGAAACGTGGTTTTGACAGCAGATAAGAACCAATAGATTCATTACATATACCCACAATCCTTGGGCAGCCTTCATTCTTTTACTGAATCTTTCCCTGTTCCCCGTGCTGTAGAAAGGTACTACAACACAATCTGGCCCTGAACCTTCAAATACTTTCACTTTATTACATTCAAGGACATTTATATTAAAGTTGTAAAATGTTTCCTTATAAGTGATGTCCTTTGCAAATGCTCCTTATTCCAGCTTCCTGAGCACATCTTGGTCAAACAGGCTCAATAGTTGACTGCAAGATATAAGTTAAGTAAATAATTTTAACATTGTCTTGTATCTGTGATGTACTAGCAATTCAATGTTGGCAAGTGTCTTTAAGGATTTTCGTATCTGAACATAAGTGTTTTAGAAAAATAATGGAGCCTGTAATGTCAACTAAATTCCCTAGTTTCTGATCTCTCAGAGTTTCCCAAATGACTGGTTTGGAAAATGCAGATCCTAATTTAAAGGGCAAAAAATGAACACTACCTGCACAACCTGTAATTACAAACTAAAATAAAATGCAAACACGTAAATGCATGGTAGAAAGCAATGACTCAATGTCCTGCAGGTCCTTAAAGCAACACTGTCACCCCAAAAGAATGTCGCCTTCATCTTAGATAGCATGGAAGACTAGCTATACATTGTATTAGCCTTGTTTATAAACAATAAATAAGTAACTAGCCCGTCATAAATGACGGTATCATGTTATGTTCAATTGTCTGTTCTGTCTCACTCTGTGCGCTCTCTCTGTGCTCTCGGTCTCTCTATGCGCCCTCTCAATCTCTGTGGACCCTCTCTGCACTCTGTGTGCTTTTATCTCTCTCCCTCCCCCTTCTCTCCCACCTGCACACTTTCTCTCTCTCCCTCTCTAGTTCCTCTCTGTCCCTCCCTATCCTCCTCTCCCTCTGTCTACTCTCTCGCTTTCCCTCCCCTCCTTTTCTCTCTTCCTCTCTCTCCCTCCTTCACTCTCTCTCCTTCTCTCTTTAGTTCACTCCCTTTCTCTCTCACTATCCTTCTCTCTCTCCCCCTTTCTCACCTCCTTCTCTCTCTCTTCACCCCTCTCCCCCCCCCCTCTCTGCCTCCTCTCCGCCTCTCTCTGCCTCCCTCCCTTCCAGTGGCAAGGCTCTGCAGCGCATGCGCAAATCGGAAGCTGCAAGCGCAGTTGCACAATTGTCCCATACTTTAGCAATCGCAGTTGTGATTAACGCCTGCGCAGAACGCATTGCGCAAACGTTCTTCAAAACTATTATAGGAGATTCTTCCTGAGAAATACATGTTATGGCTAATGTGTGCTTCTATATGCTAATTCCCAGCTCAGAGTACTGGATAAGGGTAGGAGAGGGGTTCTAATTGAATGCCAACATTGTTGGTCGTTGTGATTCTATTTAGCACATTCAAGCTAGTTAGTATCCGAGAGTTGCTCATATGCAGAAACAATGTAGCACAAATAATAGATCATTTCTCAGTCATGATTCACTTAGACTTTTTCATGTTTAAAAATAACAACTTTTTTGGGGGTGACAGATTCCCTTTAAATTGACATAGCAAGCGCCCCAGCTATTAGAGATGTGAAAAACATAATTACAATTAGTTGTCATTAAGAATTTGGCTATTTTTTTTTTTTTTTTAAATAATCCTCAGTATTTTACAAAGTTCTATAATGAATGATTCTACTATTATTTCAGCTCTAATATCTGGAATCTTCTTTTCTCAATCCATTGAAATAGCTGTTACAATAGTAACTAATGACATTCCCGAAGCTAAACACCAAGGCTATTACAAATCTGTTGTTGACTGTTGACCACACTCATATACCAGAACATTTATGAGACTTATTTCCTCTTATCTCTCTAACAGGATTTTTTTCAACTGCCTCTCATTTAAAGATATATAGTTAAGAGCATAATTAAGCAGGGAAAAGTCATAAAGCTAGTTTTTAATTAAAACAAAGTAAATGTTGATGCCTCTGCAGGACCATGGATGAATCCATGATACTTAATAGAAGTTGTGTGTGAGGCGGGCATTTACATTTCTGGAGAGCTGTGGTTTCATGTATTGATGCAACTTCCTGCTTCTGGGTCTGTGAGCTTGGTGTCAATTTCAATCTTATCCTATTATTTAACAAAGACTCTGGACTTCTGCCTGTTCCTTCCCCCACCTTTCCCTCCACTGATAGCTACAAAGGCACACCCTCATGATTCAGCTCTATGATGTAACAAACACAACATTAATTCCTGTACTCATAAACAGAGTCTTCAACAATGTAGATTTTCCAAAAGTGTTTTATGTACATGGCTTACACTGCTGTTGATATTGCTACTTTGGTACATACTTGACAAACAAGTGCATTTTTTGTTGAACTACAGTGGGTCTGATTCGGACCTTGTATTTATCTCTCAAAACCCACACCACAGCCTTTGGCTTCAAATACAACACATGATGAAGACATACTTTTTAAACCAGGAGCTGCAATCTACACAGTAAATGAGTATACAAGATTTTTTTTTAGAGAAAACAGTATCCAAGTTTTCCCAAATCTAGCCCTCTCCGAAAAGTACTAAATCCATGAATATAGCTACCGTATTGGTCCGAATATAAGCCGCACCTTTTTCCGTTTTTTTAGTTTGCGAGTTACAACTGCGGCTTATATTCGCGACCATAAAAAAAATCACTGACGATTTGCGAACTTGCGAGTTACGTGTGCGGCTTCTATTCGCGAACGTAAAATTACTGCCGATCTGCGCAATTGCGAGTTAAGGGTGGCAATTTCCATTTTGAGACTGCGGTATTGAATAGCGATTTACGGTTTTAGTGATTCTAACATCCTGTAAGGCCTGTAACCTGCAAAAGATGCTACCGTACTAATTAGAAAGCCTGTTTCTTGCAATGGCTGATCACTTGGAGAGAGTCTTTTTCTCTACAATTTTAATGGTGCGGCTTATATTTGGGTACTATCTTTTTTCTATTTTTTCCCCTTGAATTTTACATGTGCGGCTTATATGCGGGTGCGGCTTATATTCGGACCAATACGGTAATTTCTCTGCAATTCCCAAATACTCTAAGGCCCCATCCTCTCCTACTTTTTTTTTTACTGCAAGCTGTTAGTCTCTGATGTTTCTGGCTTGTCACGTTTGTCCCATGCAACGTATCTCTCTTCTAAATTTCTTGCTCCCGTCTTCTAAAATTCATTCTAAAATTACTCAACTGTTTTTCAGCTACGTCAATCATAACTTACTTAAACTGTTTAGATGGACGAAGACATACAAATAAAGTGGATCACAGCAATAATAAAAAAAGGTATATATATATATATATATATATATATATATATATATGTACAAACATATATATATATATATACACACATATATATATATATCATATATATAATTGTCAGTGTATGTAACGTTTGCGATGTTGGTCACGCTTTTGCAAGCTTTGCAAAGCCTTACACCAACAAGGGCCTTATTCAAATACGATTTGGCTAATTGAATAGGGCTCTATATAGCCACATAGCATTTTTTTTTACAGAAGTTTTTAGTTAGTGAAGACCTTGCTTTTGGATAGAAGTTCACAAACTAAAAACTTCTGTCAAAAAAATATACTATGTGCTTATATAGAGCCCTATTCAATTGGCCAAATCACAATTAAATGAGGCCCTAAGACAGTAACTTTAACACCAAGGCAGTAAAACTTGAACCAAGGCAGAAACACTTACACCAAGGAAGTAACAATTACACCAAGGCAGTAAAACTTACACCAAGGCGCTCATCATGAGGCTTGCAATGATCGCCGAAGGTGATCATTGCAAAGCAGGAAAGTTAAAGTACACGGGGGCCGAAGGCGCTCAGCGCAGGGCTCGCAATGAACACCAAAGGTGCTCAGGGGCAAAATCATCCCTTTTTTGTGGCAAACAGCATTGCCAGGTTTACCATTTTATTCCTGTGTTATATATATATATATATATATATATATATATATATATATATATATATATATATATATATATATATACAGTTGTGCTAAAAAAAAATCCATACGCTTGGCGAATTGGTAATATATATACCATTTTTAAAGAAAACATGAGTGAGCCAGCAAAACACATTTCTTTTATTTTGTATGCGATTCATATTTAACTGTAGGTTATAACAGAATGGCACAATCATAAAACAAAACATGACAACAAAGAAAAAAATGAAATGACCCTGTTTAAAAGTTTGCATACCCTTAGTTCTTAATACTGTGTATTGCACCCTTTTAGCATCAATGACAGTGTACAGTCTTTTGTAATAGTTGTCTATAGGGCCCCTAATTCTTTCAGGTGGTATAGCTGCCCATTCGTCTTGGCAAAATGCCTCCAGGTCATACAATGTCTTTTGTCATCTTGCATGAACCGCACATTTGAGATCTCCCCAAAATGGCTTGATGATATTAAGGTCAGGAGACTGTGATGGCCACTTCACAGCCTTCACCCTTTTCTGCTGTAACCATTGGAGGGTCAAGAGGGTCCAATGTGCAGAAGAATGCAAATTGTCTGCGAGTATTTTCTGATAACATGCTGCATTCATCTTGCCATCAATTGTCACAAGATTCCCGTGCCTTTAGAGTTCACACCCCCCAAAACATCAGAGAGCCACCACCATGCTTCACAGTGGGGATGGCATTCTTTTCACTATAGGCCCTGTTGACCCCTCTCCAAACATAAAGCTCTCTTTTGGTCTTGTCACTCCAAATTACAGTGTGCCAGACATAAGCTGTGAGGCATATCAAGGTGTTGTTGGGCATATTGTAACCAGGCTTTTTTGTGGCATTGGCACATTAAAGGCTTCTTTCTGGCAACTCGACCATGCAGCTTATTTTTGTCGTCTTTTTCCAGGGCAGCCTATATTTCTCCTGAGGTTACCTGCAGATTTTTCTTTGTATTCCAAACAATTCTTCTGGCAGATGTTGCTGAAATCTTTCTTGGTCTACCTGACCGTGGCTTGGTATCAAGAGATCCTGAATTTTCCACTTCTTAATAAGTGATTGAACAGTACTGACTGGCATTTTCAAGGCTTTGGATATCTTTTTACATTATTTTCCATCTTTATGAAGTTCCATTGCCTTGTTATGCAGGTCTTTTGACAGTTCTTCTCTGCTCCCCGTAGATCAGTATCTAGTCTGCTCAGTGCAGAGCTAACAAACTCATTGACTATTTATATACAGACACAAATTTAAAAAGCCACGGGTGTGGGAAATTAACCTTTAATTGTAATGTTTAACCTGTATGTGTGTCACCTTGTGTGTCTGTAACAAGGTCAAACATTCAAGGGTATGTAAACTTTTGATCAGCGCCATTTGGGTGATTTCTGTTATTTTTATGATTTAAAAAGGAGCCAAACAATAAATGGCTTCATATGATCACAATCCTTCAATAAAAGACATATTTTTTTACAATATCAGTCATATTTTCAAAAAAAATACCAAAATTTCTGCCAGGGTATGTAAACTTTTGAGCACAACTGTATATATATATATATATATATATATATATATATATATATACTAGGACCTTGCCCATCAAAAATGACGGGAATAAAACTGTAAGGCTGGCAATGCTGTTTGCCACACAATGCGAGTCTATGGGCCCTCTGCGCACCTTTGGCGCTCATCACGAGCCTCAACTTTCCTGCATTGCAATGATCACCTTCGGTGCTCATCGCGAGTCCCTAGTTCATAGGCCGCGCGCTGGTTGTGTTAGTGCCTTGAGTTAAGTGTTACTGGGTTGGGTTAAGTGTTACTGGTTATGGCTAATTTTTCCGTCCTTCGGGTTAGTTTTCCGTCCTTCGGCCTCAATTTCGTTGTGTTGCATTTTTTCGGCAGCCAGTTTTTCCTTGCTTATATACCTCAAATTAACTTGCAACCTCACTCACAGGCTTCCTGGCTCTCTCACTGTGCTGTGTGTGGGTGCGTAAGTGAATATGAGGCATATTTGTTGATTTTTGGTCTTTCCAGTTGCGTGATTCGGCCGGTGAAGTCGGATTTTTGCTTGGCGCACAGTGTATGTACAGGTTACGGGCCTAAGTACTACGGGTCGTAAGTTCTACACGCCTCGCTTTGCGGAACTACACATCAACACAAAACTCGTTACACAATTCAGAATGCAAGATCCGTGGCACTTTGAAAAAATTTGCATGAAAAAATTACGGCCCGTAACACTTTGCAAAAAGGAAAGCGAGACACACACAAAAAAAAATACGACCCGCGGCACTAAACATTAAATACGAGGTCCAAAAAATACGAAGTTAACGGCCGAACAGCGCACATACAAAAATAACAATAACACCACCAAAATGACAAGAAATACCAAAATATATCAGTCACAGCACGGGGGGACACCCACGACGTTTGTGAGTGAGGTTGCACGACAATTTACCCACTATTTCACGAGTTTCGTCACACGAAAATCGCCTAAGCGACAAAAAAAATGGCGGCCGAAAAAAACGAAAACCAGGCTATACCACCAATAAACACGCAAAAACCTGCCAGACACATAAGACTTTTACACAAGAACGTACGAGGTATAAAATACACTATTAGGGAGGATGCAAAATGCTCCACACCCGCGTAACACATACACAATCACCGCCATTTTACAACACTAACTTGAAACTAATAACATTACCATTCAAAAATGCTGAATTACATAGTTACATAGTAATTAAGGTTGAAAAAAGACTTTCAGTCCATCAAGTTCAACATGTTAAGATCTCCTCTGATCTGCAATATGCGGATTAGTTATTAATTAATTTGTTGTTAAATAATTATTAATAGTATAGTATTGGAGGATGAATAAAGAGTTAGTACATCATGTTCAACCTTTTTGGATCTCTATTGATCTTTTTAATGTGGACTATTTATTATTAATTGTTAATTGATCCAGAGGAAGGCAAACAGAAAAAATACCCCATTTAAACTTTGCCAATTGTCTCATAAGGGGAAAAAAAGCAAAATTCCTTTCTGACCCCAGAAACTTGCGATCAAATTTCTCCCTTAATCAATATTCCTTCACTAGTTATCTAGGATATCCTTGAATGCCCTCTTTATAAAAAAATATATATCACCCCTTTTTGAAGTTGTCTATCGAATTCGCTGTTACCACCCTAACTGTGAAGAACCCTTTTCTTTGTTTAAGGTAAAATCTTTTTTCCACTAACCTCAAAGGGTGTCCTCTTGCCAGTTGAAAATCTCTTGCTACAAAAAGTTCACTTGACAAAGCCTTATATTGACCCTGGATGTATTTAAATAAGGTAATCATATCTCCTCGTAGACGCCTTTTTTGTAGGGAAAATACGTTTAGTTGGTTAGTCTTTCTTCATAACTTAGCCCCTCCATTCCCCTTATTAGTTTTGTAGCCTTTCTCTGTACTTTTTCCAGCTCTAAAATGTCCTTTTTATGAAGTGGTGCCCAAAATTGTACTCCAAATTTCCATATGAGGGTGTACTAGTAATTTGTATAGTGGCAGAATTATATTTGCTTCCCTTGCTTCTATACCCTTCCTAATACATGCTAATATTTTACTTGCCTTTGCAACTGCTGCTTGGCTTTGAGCGCTGTTACCTAGGTGGTTGTCCACTAGTACTCCCAAATCCCTTTCAATATCTGATACCCCTAGATTTGCTCCATTAAGATTATAGATTGCATGGCTATTTTTCCTTCCCAAATGCATAACCTTGCATTTATTTGTATTAAATCTCATCTGCCATTTAGCCGCCCATTTCTATAATTTATGCAAATCCCTTTGTAGGGAAAGTACATCATTATCTGATTTTATTACCTTGCACAACTAAGTGTCATCAGCAATAATGGAGACACTACTTTCGAGTCCTACTTCTATGTCATTAATAAATATGTTAAAAAGGAAAGGACCTATTACTGAACCTTGAGGAACCCCACTTATCACATTAGTCCAATCGGAGTATTTTCCATTTACAACAACCCTTTGCTTCCTGTCTTTTAGCCAGCTTTCGATCCATGAGCAGATATTTACTGCAATTCCTGTATCCCTTAGTTTTCTCACTAGTCTTCCATGTGGCACTGTATCAAATGCCTTTAAAAAATCTAAAAAGACTACATCCCCTGAGTTGCCCTGATCCAAGTTCCTACTAACCTCCTCATAAAAATCTAATTAGATTTACACACCTAAACAAACGGCTTGCGCTCGCGCATGCAGCCTACTTACACTACACACTTTACACATTGCTGACACTTACACCTCAGCTCAGCAAGAGTGCAAATGTACACTGTATGCTGTACGAAAATCAAAAAAGATTGTTAGCTTTTCTGCTAAGGGGACAGGACAACTGCACAGCATCAAAGGAACAAACCTCCTTCCCTCAGCCAGGGCTTTGAAAATGGGTCGTGGATGGGTAATCCAGCATGACAATAACCTAAAAATCACAGCCAAGGCAACAAAGGAGTGGCTCAAGAAGAAGCACATTAAGGTCCTGGAGTGGCCTAGCCAGTCTCCAGACCTTAATCCCATAGAAAATCTGTGGAGGGAGGTGAAGGTTCGAGTTGCTAAACATCAGCCTCGAAACCTTAATGACTTGGAGAGGATCTGCAAAGAGGAGTGGGACAAAATTCCTCCTGAGATGTGTGCAAACCTGGTGGCCAACTACAAGAAACGTTTCACCTTTGTGATTGCAACAAGGGTTTTGTCGAAGGGCTCAAATACTTATTTCACTCATTGACCTGCAAACCAATTTATAACTTTTTTTTTCTTGATTTTTGTTTTGTTATTCTGTCTCTCACTGTTAAAATACAACTACCATTAAAATTATAGACTGATCATTTCTTTGTCAGTGGACAAACATTCAAAATCAGCAGGGGATCAAATAGTTTTTTCCCTCACTGCATTTAAGGATGAATTTACACAGGAAAATTTAAAAACATCCAAGAGAGAAAAGCATTTGAAATAAAGATGATCACACTCTTCAACACAAAAAATACAGGACTTAATATGGACTTGGGTTTTCTAACACATTATCAGAATTTCATGTGATTTATTCCTCTTATACCATAACAGACTTAGCACTCTTAGTGAGGTGTTTGTCCAACAGGAAAGGTATCACTGTGGACTACAGTGCTCTGCTTTTCATGTATCTATTGATGTATATGTGTATATATATGTGTATTTATGTTTCCTTTGCTATGTTGTGTTTATTCCCCATATATGTATTTACCTGATGATGTCAGATGCTGTCTCCACTCTATCTGCATCTGCTGTTATTATTCAAACTGAGGGTTCCATCTCATGTTAGTATTGCTTCAGACTTGATATAGAGAGGTTGAACCGTCATTAAAAACAAGACGTTTGTACAATACAAAAGGTATCAAATTACCGTATTTATCGGCGTATAACACGCATTTTTTCTCCCTGAAAATAGGTAGCAAATTATAGGTGCGTGTTATACGCTGATATTCCCTCCCCCTCCTCAACCTCCCTCCTCATTCTAACCCCCCCTCCTCAACCTAAACCCCCCTCCTCCTCAACCTAAACCCCCCTCCTAAACCTAAACCCCCCTAAATTACTTCCCCTCACTTACCTGCTTCTGTTCCGGCCTCCGCTCCGCTCCCTGACCCGCTGCTAATGTGACTTCACATGTGCGCCACGTCATTAGCATATACCGGGTGCACCCGGTATATGCTAATGACGTGGCGCACATGTGATGTCACATGTGCGCCGGCTCAAGGAGCGGAGGCCGGAACAGAAGCAGGTAAGTGAGGGGGAGGTGGGGGGGTTTAGAATGAGGAGGTGGGTTGAGGTTGAGGAGGGGGGTTGAGGAGGAAGGAGGATGAGGATGGGGCGGTTGAGGGGGTTTGAGGATGGGGGGGTTGAGGAGGGGGTTTGAGGAGGTGGTTGAGGATAGGGGGGTTGAGGAAGGAGAATGAGGGGGGTTGAGGATGGGGGGTTGAGGAGGGGGTTTGAGGATGGGGGGGTTAAGGAGGGAGGTTGAGGAGGGGGTTGAGGATGGGGGGGTTGAGGAGGGAGGATGAGGAAAGAGGTTGAGGAGGGGGTTGAGGATGAGGAGGGAGGTTGAGGATGAGGAGGGGGGTTGAGGATGAGGAGGGGGGTTGAGTATAAGGAGGGGGTTGAGGTTGAGGAGGGGGTTTGAGGAAGGAGGATGAGGATGGGGATGGAGGAGGGGGTTGAAGATAGGGGGTTTGAGGAGGGGGTTGAGGAGGGAGGATGAGGAGGGAGGTTGAGGTTGAGGATTTTGCTTCAAAGTTCTTTATTTGAATTTTTTTTCCCCCTGAAATTTCCTTCTTAAAATGAGGTGCGTGTTATACGCCGGTACGTGTTATATGCCGATAAATACGGTATATTGCAATACTCATTATTAATCTCTCTCTCTCTTTCTCTCTCTCTCTCTCTATAAATAAATAAATATATATATATATATATATATATATATATATATATATACATACATTACAGTGATGGATAAGAACACAAAAGTTGGTGAAGTGAAATGAGAAAAATATATACATAAAACATTTTTTTAGAAATAGAAAACAGAAAATTGGCATGTGCATATGTATTCGCCCCCTTTGTTATACATACCTTTTTTGAACGGCCCCAGAGGCTGCAACACCTAAGCAAGAGGCACCACTAACCAAACACTGACATGAAGACCAATGAACTCTCCAAACAAGTAAGGGACAATGTTGTTGAGAAGTACAACTCAGGGTTAGGTTATAAAAAAAATATACAAATCTTTGATGATCCCCAGGAGCACCATCAAATCATAACCAAATGGAAAGAACATGGCACAACAGCAAACCCGCCAAGAGACGGCCGCCCACCAAAACTCACGTACCAGGTAAGGAGGGCATTAATCAGAGAGGCAGCACAGAGACCTAAGGTAACCCTGGAGTAGCTGCAGAGTTCCACAGCAGAGACTGGAGTATCTGTACATAGGACGACAATAAGCCGTACGCTCCATAGAGTTTGGCTTTATGGCAGAGTGGCCAGAAGAAAGCCATTATATTCAGCAAAAAGAGTTTTCGAAAAGGCATGTGGGAGACTCCCAAAATGTATGGAGGTAGGTGCTCTGGTCTGATGAGACTACATTTGGCCATCAAAGAAAATGCTATATATGGCGCAAACCCAACATATCACATCACCCAAAGAACACCATCCAACAGTGAAACATGGTGGTGGCAGCATCATGCTGTGGGGATGTTTTTTAGCAGCCGGGACTGGGAAACTGGTCAGAGTTGAGGGAAAGATGGATGGTTCTAAATACAGGGATATTCTTGAGCAAAACCTGTACCACTCTGTGCGTGATTTGAGGCTAGGATGGAGGTTCACCTTCCAGCAGGACAATGAACCCAAACACACTGATAAAGCAACACCTGAGTGGTTTAAGGGGAAACATGTAAATGTGTTGGAATGGCATACTCAAAGCCCAGAACTCAATCCAATAGAAAATCTGTGGCCAGACTTTTAGATTGCTGTTCACAAGCACAAACCATCCAACGTGAAGGAGCTGGAGTAGTTTTGCAAGGGCAAAAATCCCAGTGGTAAGATGTGGCAGGCTCATAGAGACTTATCCAAAGCGACTTGGAGCAGTGATTGCCCCAAAAGGTTGCTCTACAAAGTATTGACTTTAGGGGGTGAATCGTTTTTTTGTCCTATTTGTTGCTTGCTTCACAATAAAAAAAAAACATCTTCAAAGTTGTGGGCATGTTCTGTAAATTAAATGATGCAAATCCTGAAACAATCCATGTTAATTCCAGGTTGTGAGGCAACAAAACATGAAAAATGGGGTGAATACTTTTGCAAGGCACAGTTATAAATTATGTACAGATCAGTCAAGTGTTCAAATTTCTGCACAAGTTTTGAGATACGAAGAAAGAGACAGTAACATAAGTTAGTGCCACATATTAAGGAGTAGAAAAACAACAATAAACATGAACATGAATGTAACAGGGTCACAAGAAATTTTGATAATGTGTTATGTCTGGTAACTTTAGTGTTAAATAATATGATCATCTTCATTCAAATGTTTTTCTGTCCTGGATGTTTTTGAATTTCCCTCTGAGCAATTTTATTTTTAGGATTTGGATTGGATGATTATTCTGGGTAAAATGGTGTCCAACTGAGTTACAATACCTGCTTTCATTGTGCTTTTTCATAGAATGTCTGTGTTGATTCATCCATTCATTTTTGGCTGGTTTGTGCCTGCATATGACCATCTGATGTTATAGGTCTTGTTGTTATGTGTGGCTGTGTCATCTTTACAAATGTGCGGAAATATTTTACAAAAATGTTTGGCTAATCTTCTGCTGATCAATGTTTGTTTCAGGTTAGGTTGCTGTCTAAATGCAAGAATGGTTGGCTTGAGGAATATGTTCTAATTCTGCATCCTCTGTTAGAATTGGCTATAAATCTTTAAATATTTAGCGTATTTCTTCTAGAGATGGATGGTACGTGGTTACTAGAGGTGCACGTGAGGTAGTTTGTACTGTAACAGGTGTTCACGGGATTGTTTTAATGGCAGATATTATTTTCTGTGTAATAACACAGGGCTTGTAACCCATCTGCCTGAAAGATACAATTATACACACTTAAAATCGTTCTTAATATTGCCACATATTCTGTTAGCTACTCGCAATCCGATTACAAGTTAACCTCCCACAATCGCTACGAGCAGGCAAACACACAAAACTGGCCTTTCAACTCCATTGGTTTTAGAACAGCTCAAATATTACGAGTTCTAAATAATTAAAGTTACACAAAATCAATATTCTATTACACCCTTAGCTCGCAAATAAAACCTGACCAGCAACTGAAAAAAGAATCACTTATTATGAGAACTAAATAGGACTTGCAGGGCATATTTCAAACACTTAAAACACACTTTAAAAGCAAGGCAAAGCATGGAAATAGATTAGAATTAATTGCAGAGCAGTCTCAAACCCACAAATATGCAAGTCAAATTTTTAAAATGTTTTTCCTTAGTAATATCGATTCCAGGACTCAAGTGATTAATCCCTATCAATAATCCCACATGGATAAAATAGATGATCTAATGCATGTTATCAAGTGCTCTAGATTGTGAGCACCATCAGCAAATATTAATTATTGGTACTAATTAATTTGTAGCCTCTGATTGCAGATTGCATGTAACTTACATGTTTTACAGAGAACATGGTGACGTCTCATTTACTATTGGCTGTGTCTAAGAAGCAAATTATAGGCTTGCTTAAATATTGTCAGATCACATGATCATTGCCCCTGAAATTCTACTTAAAAAAACAGACTTTAAAAGTTTAGGCCTAAAGAGGTAATTTGCAGGCTTGAGTCAATAGAATCTAAACATTTAGCTAAAAAGACACTTGTTGCCAAAATTACGGGTTAGAGGAGCTGCAAACTTCTAATAGAATAGGTCTCAGTGTTATTAAATGTCTGCTATGTTCCCAGTGTTTAAGCATATGCAATGATACCTAAAAGCATGGCAATGGATGAAGGCTTGCTTAGTGTGGGAGAGATGGAAACTGGAGCTGTGAAGGTAACTGCATCTACCTGGCTTTTTCCTATATACAGAACAGTTGAGTGTGCCATTTGTGATGGATATGGTAGTGTATATATATGGTACCTGTTCTGCAGAGTAATCCATTTATCCATTTAAGTTTTATAGATGGGTGGAAGGTATTCAAAGAATGTGGATGACGCTAAATTGATTGGCATATTGTGGTGCCATTTTGGTACCCTTGCAGTCCCCACTAATTGTAGGTAAACATGTTTGTTGAAGGTGACGTAGTTGGATATATTCCAGTATTTTGGCAGTAATATCCGGGTTATATTTCTGGCTCTGAGTATGTGCTGACAGAAATTTAAGGCATGCCTTGGGGCCATCTTTGGGTGGGATGTTGATGCATAGAGAACATTCATGGTGACAAGTAGTGTGTTAGCAGGTAGGTATTTAAGCTGACTGAATTAGTTAAGAAAGTCAGAAGGAATTTTTCACTGCTGTTATAGATTCATAAACCAGGAAACCCAGTGAGACAAATTGTTGCATGTATGGGCACACTGGCTCAACAGGTATCTGGCCTTGTTGAAAACATCCTTCAGCTACTAGTTACAAAATTCTTGTGACCCTGCCACATTCCTTCTCATATGTTATTGTTGTTTTCTACTCCATAATATGTGGGGATATTTACAGCCCTAACTTATATTACAATCTCTTTCCTCAAACCTTGTGTAGAGACTTGCACATGTGATCGATCAGTACATAATTTAAGATACCTGTCACTTTGAAACTCTGCTCTCTATTCCACTGTTAATCCTATCAAATATTGCTTCTGACTTGATAAAGAGAGGTGCAACTCTCGAAAGCTTTTCACTCTAACTAATATATTCGGCCAATAAAAAAAGATATCCCCATACACTGCAATACTCTAATTATTCAGATTATTCATTTAGATGACTGGATATTCACATCTACTCTCTCTCTTTATTTATATATATCACATATATAGTTGTGAGCATACGAGTTGTTGCTAACGCTTGCGGGCTCGAACCGAGGGTCGTAGTTGCTGGCAAGGAGTGCCGCAGGTGCTCCTTGCCAGCAACTGCGACCCTGGCAAACTTTACGTCATAACGCAAACACCATAGGAGACACGTTACCACACATTACAACCTCGCAAAAATCGTCCGCAACCCGCGGACATGAAAAAATGAAAAACACAATAAATACACACAACACATACATAAAAAGATTACCTACAGCAAGAGGGAGCTTCCAGGACCTCAAAAAATGAAGTTACACCTTAATTTAACTCAAAATAAAAGAGTTTATACACTAAAAAATTATCTAAGCAAGAGAAAAAATTGCAGCCGAACAAAACGAAAACGAGGCTACAGCACTCTAAACACGCAAAACACCACAAGAAACACGCAAAACACCACAAAACACCTACGGATATTCCGCTACAGACGCATACCACACATTTGCCGCCAGTTTAGAGCAATGCGGAAGTACACAGCTACGCTAACGGTTTGGTCTCGCGCACGCACACTATTACACTGCACACATTCATCACACTTACACAGCAGCTCCACACCACTAATGCTGCAGCAACATCAAAACAGATTGCCAGCTCTTCAACACAATACTTCAAAATAGGTAAAGTATATTCATGTATTAATGTATTATTTATTTCATTATTATACACCAAACAGCATTAGCTCACTTACAATTTCATTGCCGTCATTTTTTGATGGGCAATTCTCTAGTATATATATATAAACACAAGCTCTTATCTAACAGACAGTCAAACAACATATACAGACAACGTGGTAATTCTGCTGAATTCCTTTAAACGATCACTGAAAATGTCATATCCATAATATGCTCTTATGAAGAACTTGACCTGATTATATTCAAAAGTTTAAATACATTTCAGTCTTTCATTTTTAAATATTATATTAATGTTTTCTTTAATTTCAGCAGAAATGTCTTTGTGCAGCAGAAAGATGAGAGTAACTGTGAATTCACATAACATCTCTGTCCTGCTGAAATACTGTCACTTTGAATTGATACTTTACACAAAAACTAAACGGTGAGGAAATTCCAGTAGGGTACCCCTTCCACTCAGACAACAAACCAGCTAGCAATCCAAGGTGGAAGCATTACTGTCAAACTACAATGGTTCTTTAATAGTGATTATATTGTTTGTCTCAGATCTAAGAGCTTAAATCCAATCACAAAGCTTAAAAGAAGTTTGCCGATAAAAGCTAATTTACGGGTCAGGAATTGAGACCTTTGCTATCATCTCCTGAAGACTGTGCCAGGCTCCTGTGTTCACTGTGTAATCCAGTGGTGGGCAACCAGTGGTACGGGGAGTCACTTGTGGCCCTCAAGCACATCCCATGTGGCCCCCAGTTGTTCTCTAGCACGAGAGAGCATGCACCTCTTAAACAATACACATTCCACTCTAAAACTAGCAAATATCCACTGGTACTCCTAAATACATCTCATTATCTATAGTTCTACTGCCAATTAATTCATTTCCCACAGTGATTTTACCATTTTGCTTTGGTTAATATAAAAATGTTTAATGCACTGTGAGACCCTTTGAAAGACTCCAGGACCACATATGAAGTCCTTCAAGTGAAATAGGTTGATGTACTCACACAGTATCTGTGGGGACAAACCGGGCATTTGACTGTATCAGAACAAGTAACCCCTGGGGTTACTTGTTCTGATACAGTCAAATGGAAGTGCCAAAGTCACAGCAGTAAGCAGGAGGCTGTAAGAGCAACTACACCTATTACAGATCTAAAAGTCAATACTCACATGTTTCTTTATTCAAAACATTTCTAAAAGGAAAAAGAGGATTTGGTCAGTAGTTGTTAGAATTCACTGCTAGGTGTTATTGTTTAAAAAAAAAAGAAAAAAAGAAATAACAACTGCAGTTACTGCAAACTTAACTTGTGGACTATATAATAAACTAATAATATTAGCAGCTCTGAACAGAAAAGTATTTTACAAAATATTTGACATGAGTGTTTCTATCATGAATAGTTTTTTGCATGGGGTCTGAGCAGGGGTGTAGGAGCCAGAATAATTCTGGCGGAGGGGGGGATACAGCTCATTGTATACACAGGCAATAAAATAGCTTATTTATACATACATACAAACATAGAACAATCTGAGGGGATTTGTCTCCCCCAGTTCCTACACCCATGGATATGAGAAGGACTGTTTTTCTTACTGGGCTTGTACTTCCACTGGGCTTTCAACACTCTCCTCCGCCAACCACCACCTCCCGGCCCTTCGTGAAGATTTTGCCAGCCACTTTAAACTATAGAGATGTTATTTGAATACAAGGTCCCTCTCACTCTCTAGCAGTCTAATACTGTTAGGAACTACTCATGCCAGATTAAACACTTCTGCCTGGACCACTATGTCATGCACCCCTTAACTATACCATCCAGGTATATAACAAATAACAACATTTCAGCTGCCCAGTGAGAAAAAGCCGGATTATGGGCAACAGACAGGGACAGCTAACACAGCACTCCAGCCTGGTGCTGTGTGAGCTGCCCCTGTCGGGTGCTGTGTGAGCTGCTCCTATCAGGTGCTGTGTGAGCTGCCCCTGGAGGTATAGTTAAAGGGTGCATGATATAGGGGTCATTCCAGGCAGAAGTGTTTAATCTGGCACCCCGACCTCCGAACATGAAAAGGAGACCCTGCTTGCCTTGCAGAGCGCCATCACAGCGCAGTTCCTGGCGCCCTGATTAGGGCGCGTTATTCAGCTGCGCGCGAGGGTCGTGGTGCCAATAATAACCAATATGTATTATAGATGTGACAACAAATGTCAAATGCAGAGGTTTTATGAAAAAAATTGTTATTGCACAGATGACTTTAATGAGTCCTTAATTAAAGTGAAGTATGATGTTATTTATAAGTCTGCAATCTCCAGATATTCTATTTAAGCTACCCCATAATATTATTATGTATAACCATTACACTTTAAATATAGGATGCCCAAGAATTAAAAGGTTAGCATCCGTGACTAAATAAGTATAAATAGGGGCAGAGGGGCAGTAAAGCATAGCCCCTGATGAGACCGCGTCAATCACGTGGTCAAACGTGTGTCAAAAGCGAATGTGGTGACATAATTAGGCAGTGACACTTTGTGCAGTCCATGTTATAAGTGCCTACGATGCTATAAAAGTGTGGGAGACCAGAGGTACAGATACTTTGAAAAATGAGAAGTACTCAATATTACTAACAATTGCTGGATATTTATTCTTTGTTGGTTTTATATTTGTTACTAGTGACTTGCCTGTCAAAAATGACAGGGCAATAAAATTGTAAGCCATGGTAATGCTGTTTGACACACAATGTAACGGTTTTTATACTCTGAGGACCTTCGGCATTCATTGCGAGCCTTGGCTGAGCTGCTTCAGCGCTCATCGCAATCCGCTCCTCTCGTTTACTTTTGTTCCTATGAGCGCCTTGATATATACGTCAATTTTTTTTGTATAATTATTAATTAATTATTTGCTTAATAAAATAATATAATTTACCTACCATATATACTCGAGTATAAGCCTACCCGAGTATAAGCTGAGGCACCCATTTTACCACAAAGTACTGGGTAAAATGAGTGACTCGAGTATAAGCCGAGGGTGGGAAATGTGCTGCCCCCTGTGTCCCTCTTGTGCCCTCTGTGTCCCCCTCTCTCTCCATGTCTCTTCTCCCCTCTCTCTACCCTGTGTCTCTTCTCCCATCTCCCTTCCCTGTGTCTCTTCCAACCTCTCCCTTCCCTGTGTCTCTTCCCCCCTCCCTTATCACCCTCCTCATCCTCAACCTCCCTCCTCATCCTCAACTCCTCCATCCTCAATCCCAGTCCTCAACCCCCCCATCCTCATCCTCTCTCCTCAACCCCCCCTCCTCAACCTCCCTCCTCAACCCCTTCCTCAACCTCCCTCCTCAACCCCCCCATCCTCAACCCCCTCCTCATCCTCAACGCCCCCATCCTCATCCCCAAAACCCCCTCCTCAGCCTCAACCCCCTCCTCAGCCTCAACCCTCCTCAACCTTAACCCCCCTCCTCAACCCCCCCATCCTCATCCTCTCTCCTCAACCCCCCTCCTCAACCCCCTCCTCAACCCCCCCCATCCTCAACCCCCTTCTCAACACCCCCATCCTCATCCCCCATCCTCAACCTCCCTCCTCAACCTCCATCCCCCTCCTCAACGTCAACCCCAACCCACCTCCTCAACCTCAACCCCCCTCAATCCCGCTCCTCCACCTAAGCCCCCTAAATACCTCCCCCCTCTCCCCTCATTTACCTGCTTGTGCTCCGGCCTCCGCTCCTTGACCCGGCGCCGGCGTACATGTGACGTCACATGCGCACTGCGTCATTAGCATACACCGGGTGCACCCGGTATATGCTAATGACGCGGCGCGCATGTGACGTCAAATGTTCGCCGGGTCAAGGAGCGGAGGTTGGAGCACAAGCAGGTAAGTGAGGGGAGAGGGGGGCGGTATTTAGGGGGGGTTAGGTGGAGGAGCGGGGTTGAGGGGGGTTTAGGTTGAGGAGGGGGGTTTAGGTTGAGGAGGTGGAGGGAAAGAGACACGGAGGGGGTAGAGAGACACACGGGGGGTAGAGAGACACACAGGGGTTAGAGACACACGGGGGGTTAGAGACACAAGGGGGGGTTAGAGAGACACAGGGGGGGGGGGGGGGGAGTGACTCGAGTATAAGCCGAGGGGGCCCTTTTTTGCCTTAACAAAAAAGGCTGAAAAACTCGGCTTATACTCAAGTATATACAGTATTTGTAATTGATATATGCAGCAATGAATAGCCTGAAGAGCTAAGTATCTATTTCTATTGTCCTGCAGCATACAATGTACATTTAGCCTGTTGGTACTGTGAGGATAAAGTGTCATCAATTTCCCAACTGTGCATTAGAAATATGCTGGGTGCGCGATATTTCTAGTGTTAGTGTTGTAAAATGGCGTTGTTTGTCTATGTGCTACGCGGGTCTCGACCATTTTCCGTGCTGGCTAAGTGTGTTTTTTTGGACCTCGTACATCCCTAGCAAAAGTCTTACGTGTCTGGCTGTGTTTTGCGCATTTCGGGGTCGTGTAACCTTGTTTTCATTTTTTTCGTTGGCAATTTTTTTCCTCGCTTAGGCGATTTAAAATTGTGGAAACTCATAAAATTGTACTTTAATTAGCGTGCAATCTTAGTGGCAGATGTCATGGCTGTCACCCCCATGCTCTGTGTATTTTTTTAATCTTTTTTTGTTGTATTTTGTATTGTTTTGTGTTGTATTTGAATATACGCATTTCGTCCGTAAATCTCGTATTTTTGCGAACTTGTCTTATTTTTTTCTACGTTCCGCGGGTCGTAATTAAAAGTCGTACGTCCTTGTGAGTGTTTTATGAGTTTTGTGGTCGTTGAGCGTCGTTTGAATTTTTTTCCACCACCATTTTTTGTCTTGCTTAGCCGATTTTGAAGTGACGAAACTGGCTAAAATCGACTTTACTTTGCGTGCAACCTCACCCGCAGAGGTCCTGGCTGTCCCCCCCCGTGCTGTGTATGATGTTTTCGTATAATTTTTTTTTATTTTCTATGTTTATTTTTGTGTTTTTTCTGTACGTGTTTCGGCTGTTAAGTTCGTATTTTTGTGTATTGTTTTTTTTTCTAAGTCCCGTGGGTCGTATTTTTTTTTTTGCAAACTCATGCTTTCCTGGGGTTTATTTGTCCCGGGATTGAGGCGGCGTAGAGCCTCCAACTCCGCAAATGCGGCTCCATGGTTTGCGAGGGTCCGCATTTGCTGCCTGCAATGTTGCAGACACCTCTGCAAATGCGGCCCCTCGCTTTGCGGCGGATGCAGTTCTGTGAGCTCGTAAAGCGTGACGCCGATTAGCAGTTCAACAACTATTATATGTGATTATGCCACAACTGGTCCTATGTGTTATGATTTTCTGATCATTTTAGGACCCTAATTGTTCTGTAAGAAGTCATTTTAATGCTCATTGTGAAATAGAAATATTTTGAGGGGAATGGAAAAATATGAGCACTGCTGGTCTGATCACATAATTTGCTTTTGTTTATAATTTTATTTCCTCTGCTATCTTTTCTAATGGATCTTTTGTGTAAATAAGTGTTTAGGGATGAATTTAAAATACGTGTGTTTTCAGGTATATATTGACAAAATGTAATGTAATAAACATGACATGATTTTTTTTTCTTTAAATTTCAAACAAACAACAGTAATAAAGGTTCCTATTACACAATACTATTTGTTGCACAAATGTTACTTTACACTGATGTGAATTTCATGATATGCTCCTGGCGTCTTGGACTTTTTACTGAGAGGATCTGAAAATAAGAAGCAGAATACATATATTAAAAATAGCATAAAACTTTGAGGGGGTAATGAAGGGGGAAGGCTGTTGGGGAGGGAAGAGGGGGAATGGAAAATAGGCGGGGGGAGTAAGAAAAAAAAACAACAACCTGCCTTGATTGAGCTAATTAATGAGGAAAAAAATACCATAAAATAGAATATACAGTTAGTGGTACAATAAAAAAAATAGGTTACATTCTCAATTCAGTTGCCTTGGATAAAAGGGGTTAAGTTTCCCAATCAACCCGGCTTCTCTTGAATTTACTGTACTATATGCCTCCTGGGTTCCAAGAGCTCTTTAGATGGTGACTGCAGTCATGCAACTAAAAGATGTTTGCTTCTGTGGAGGAAAGCTACACCTTTCCACTGTGTTACAACCCCTTCTCAGACTCCTCACTGATCTCACCTGTCCTGACATTGCCACCTCACAGTACAACACGACTCTTACTTCCACTGTTGACACTTTGGCCCCTAAAACCACATGCAGACACGCTCGTTCTCACCTACAATCAAGGCACACTACTCAAACATGGTACATACAAGTTTATGTTGTTCTCCTACTTCTCTGCCCTCAACCTTGCCAAAGTGCACTATTTTACATTATTAATATCTAAATTACTTTACCCCAAATGTATGTTTGTCACTTTCAACACTCTCCTCCGCCCACCACCACGTCTTGTTCCTTCCTAGATGATTTTGCCAGCCATTTTAAGCATAAAATTGAAAGCATAGGTAACAAACTCTCCTCTCAACATGAATCACACACGCATTCCTCTCAACTAACTGACAACACCCAGACTTCACCCTTCCGCATTCCCACAGCCACTATGCGCTCCTTTGACATTGTAACAGAAGATGATGTCTCCAGTCTTCTATCAATCTCTTGCCTTACTACCGGTCCTTTAGATGCTATACCATCACAGCTACTTCCTCCCCTCTCTACCACACTTATCCCAGCTCTCACAGATCTCTTCAACCTTTCCCTTAATACTGACATGTTTCCATCATCTTTAAAACATGCCATAATTACACCTGTTCTTAAGAAACCATCATCTGACACTGATTCTGCAACCAACTACCGCCTTATCTCTCTACTACCCCAGGTTCCAAACTGCTCGAATGGCTCGTCTACAATCACCTTATCCAATTTTTTTTTCTCCAACTCTCTTTTTGACACCTTTCAATCTGGCTTCCGACCCCACACTCCACAGAGACAGCTCTCACAAGAGTCACTAATGACTTGCTCACCGCCAAGTTAAAGGGTCACTTTTCTTTTCTACTTCTCCTGGATCTCTCTGCTGCCTTTGACACAGTTGACCACCCGCTTCTAATCCAAATTCTCATCTCCCTTGGAATCCAAGATACTGCTCTCTCATGGTTCACATCATACCTACAAGATCAAACATTTAGTGTCTCCTTCTCTGGCACTTCTTCTTCTCCTCAACCTCTGTCTGTTGGCATACCCCAAGATTCAGTCCTTGGTCCCCTTCTATTCTCCATCTATACATCTTTACTTGGTACCCTAATACAATCTTTTGGACATCAGTATCTTCTCTATGCAAATGACACCAAAATCTACCTCTCATCATCTGAGCTATCCCGCTCTCTTCTAATACTTTTCCAACAGCCTCTCTAGCATATGCTCCTGGATGTCCGCCCACCATCTTAAACTCAACATGTTTAAGACCGAACTCCTAATCTTCCCACCATCTACTACAGCGTCAATTCCTCACATATCTCTCACTATCATCAATGCCATCATCACTCCTACCTCCCAAGCCCGTTGTCTTGGGGTTCTATTGGACCCTGCCCTCTCCTTCATTCCTAACATACAGTCAATAAAATCTTGTCTTTACAACTTCAATTTTGTTTTCCAAAATATGTCAATACCTTATACAAGACACAACTAAGATTCGAATACATTCTCTGATCATGTCTTGTCTTAACTACTGCAACTCGTTTCTTGCTGGCCTACGCACCACCCGTTTACCTGCACTTCAATCCATATTGAATGCCTCCACTAGACTTATTTACCATATATGACTTTCGGTGTCTGCAGCACCTCTCTGTCAATCACTCCATTGGCTTCCCGAAGCCTCCAGAATAACACTTAAAATCATGACCCTAATTTACAAAGCCATCAACTACAGCACACCTCCTTATATCTCTGTTCTCATCTCCAAATATTCCTCCACCTGCCCTCTTCGTTCTGCTAAACACCTTCTTTTTTCCTTCTCTCTCATCACTCCCACTCCCGCCTTCAGGTCTTTTCTTGAGCAGCCCCTATTCTCTGGAACTCCTTTACTCACTTCACATGACTATCCCTCTGCCTCAAAAACTTCAAAACCTCACTTAAAACTCATCTGTTTAAAGAAGCCTATCACCTGCCGCCTTAACATCCACAATTCAACGTTCACCCTCCTGTATGTCACCCAAAACCCTTAGATTGTAAGTCTACGAGTTATCAATCTTGCAAGGTGCTTTGAGAATGCACTTTGGACACTAGATTCTAAGTTCAAAGACAGGGCCCTCCATTTCTTGCAATGTGTTAATATTGTATTGCTTTGAACACAATCCATATGTAGCGCTACAAAATATGTTGGTGCGTTACAAATAAACATTAAAAATTATAGCAACTAGTGACTTGCCCGTCAAAAATTATGTCAAGAAAATTTTAAGGCTGGCTATGCTGTTTGCCACACAATGCAAGGCTCTGCCCCCTCTGAGCACCTTCGGCGCTCATTGCGAGCTCTGCTTATTGCAGGCCTCTGCAACCTGCCACTTTCATTCTTCACAATGAGCACCTTTGGCACTAATCGCGAGCCTTTCCCCCGTCTACTTTACAGGCCTTGCCACTCAATGCAGGCGTCGTCAACCCGCAAGTTTGGTGCTTTGCAATGATCACCTTTGGCGCTCATTGCGAGCCTATCCCCCCGTGTAGTCCTGCGTGCCTGGCGTTGTTCGGCTAAGTGTTACTGGCTTGGGTTAAGTGATACTGACTTGGGTTAAGTGTTACTGGCTTAGGTTAAGTGTTACTGGCTTGGGTTAAGTGTTACTGGCTTGGGTTAACTGTTACTGGCTTCGGCTAAGTGTTCCTGTCTTGGGTTAAGTGTTACTGGCTTGAGTTAAGTATTACTGGCTTGGGTTAAGTATTACTATCTTGGGTTAAGTGTTACTAACTTCGGCCCTGTTTAATCCTGTTTTTTTAAGTTTTTTCGTCGCCATTTGTTTCCCCTGCCAAGACCATTTTCTATCTCCGAAAAACAGCAATTAGGGCTCAGATTAGTTCTTACCTCACTCACAGGCTCCCTGGCTGTCCCCGAGTTGAGTGTGAGGTTTTTAATTTATTTTGTACAATATTTAGATTTTTTGGGCTTTTGAGATACTTGCTTTATCAAATATCGTCCAGGCTTCGGCTAAGTGTTACTGACTTCGGTTAAGGGCGTCTTCAGTCTCTTTCCATCCTCCATCAGTGGAGCGTAATTGGGTAAATTACATCTCTGACGGGACAGAGGACCCTTAGAGGGACCCTGAAAAGGCACTATTGTGAGAGCTGCAATGAGACCCTTTGTGTTCATTGCAGCAAACCTCAGCTAAATGTTACTGGCTTCAGCTGTGTTACTGACTTGGGTTAAGTGATACTGGCTTCGGCTAAGTGTTACTGGCTTTGTCGCGAGGCCCTAACAGCCTTATAAAATTGTTATTTGGCCAATTGAATAGGGCTGTATATAAGCACATATTTTTTTACAGAAGTTTTTAGTTAGTGAAGTCCTTGCTTTTGGATAGAAGTTCACTAACTAAAAACTTCTGTAAAATATAGAGCCCTATTCAATTGGCCGAATTGCAATTTAATAAGGCTGTAAGTGTTACTGGCTTGGGTTGTGTTGCTGGCTTGGGTTAAATGTTACTGGCTTGGGTGAAGTGATACTGGCTTTGTTGCGAGGCACGCAACTGAGGCCCGCAACTGCAAATTTTTTATATCGCGTGACGACAACTCGCAATTACGACAACTATAATATGTGATATGGCAAGTCTGGATAAGCTAATAAAAAGTAAAGACATAGCACTATCAACAAAGGTCTGCATAGTTAAAACTATGATGTCCCCAGTAGTAACAAACAGATGTAAGAGCTGGACCATAAAGAAGGCTGAGCACCGTAGAATTGATGCCTTTGGTGTTGGAGAAAACTGCTTAGAGTCCCTTGGATGGCAAGGAAATCTAATAAATCAGTACTACAGGAAATGTTCACTGGAAGATATGATCACAAGGATGAAGCTCAAATATTTTGGCCATATCATGAGAAGACAGGATTCCCTAAAGAAGACTCTGACGCTAGAAAATATTAAAGGCACCCTAAGAAGAGGACCGCAGAGACAGAGATTGATTGAAGCAATGAACATGAGCTTGATGGAACTCAGAGGGGCAGTGTCTGACAGATGTGACTGAACAACTAAACAACAACTCTTCTAGTGCTGTTGGCATTATATAGAGTACCCTACTCACAAGGTTGAGGAGGCTAGAGAAGCAAAGGGTGAGTAGGCCACAGTCAGAGAATTGAAAAAAACAAAACAACATATTGCTAAAAGTAAAAATTTATAAGGATTCCCCTCTGTATGAGTAAAACGGTTATTGGACATGATCAGATTCCGTTTCAGATGTTCTTTGAGTCAGTGGACTGAGGAAAGTATTATCAATATCAAGTATTCTTAATGAGTGCCACATCCTTGGGTATTATGCAAGTAGGAAAATATCTTAATCCAACAATAAACTCACCATAAATATAACATAATAAAAGAACCTTAATACTTTCTGAGATGTGGCATTACCCGCTCATGTGTATTAATTACAAGCTTACAGCCTTATTAAATTGTGATTTGGCCAATTGAATAGGGCTCTATATAAGCACATAGCATATTTTTTACAGAAGTTTTTAGTTAGTGAAGACCTTGCTTTTGGATAGAAGTTCACTAACTAAAAACTTCGGTAAAAAAAAAAAATTCTGTGCTTATATAGAGCCCTATTCAATTGGTCGAATCGCAATTTAATAAGGCTGATATTTGGCAGGCTATGCCAAATGAAGAATAAAACTAACAAGCTGGCTTCCATAATGCAGTGAGCATGCAGGGTAATGTCCCTAACATCATCCATGCAAGAATAACATAGGATCCAAGATGGCAACTGCTATTTTATCCCTATCAATCAAATTTGATAAAAGGGAATGTGAGATAGCCACATGACTGCCTAACAGGAGATAGGTGGGGCCTTTATACAGGGAGAAAAGAGATGGTGCTTGTTCTGCTAAGTAGTGATGGACGAAATCCAAAATTAAATGCTGCCAAGAACATTAATGTAAGCTTAAATTTGACCAGGTGGAAATGGATCTATTCTGGAGGTTATCCTAGTAAGAATCTTTCCCTGTTTGCAGCTGGTTTGTATGGAATTTTACAGCAGCCTTCTGGATTGGTCTTCCCTCCCACCCATTACCTAATATTGTGCGCATAAATGCATATCCACTTAAAGCTGGAACAATTTCAAATGTAAGTTTTAAACGTTTAATCATTTTTTGGTGGGGGCATTCTGAAACTGAATAGCAGCTCTCATGATACAGAGCTCTAATTTGGCAGTGACTGAGTAGGTGCATGGTTTAGCAGAAATTGCCACATATTACCTATAAATTATACACATACAGTATTTCATGAATTATAATGCCATTTCAGTAAAAATAAAAAATGTGGACTCAAACGTAATGTTTACAAAGATATTTGACCGTTTGTGAAGTCTGTGAACATGAATTGATCCTTGGGTATTACAAGGTGTGATTTTGACACCTGAATACTCTCTCTAGGGTATGTTCCTGGGGTTTACAAAGTACAACAGTGACTGAAAATACATGTTCCATGCAGAGTGGTCACTCAGGGTTACGAGATGTGCCTAGTCAATGGGGTTACTAATTGTGGCACTTATAGTCTCCAGATTTCTGGGGTTACTAGTTGTACCCCCATGGTCTCCTGGCACTTGGGGGTCACTAGTTGTGCCCCCTATAGTTGTCTAGCACTTTGGATTGTTGCCTGTGCCCCTATAGTGTCCTGGTTCCTATGAGTTACTACTTGTGTCTCCTGTATTGTCTTGGCCCCTGGTGATGTTATTTCTGCCCGTTCTTAAGCCCCTTGGAATTGCTAGTGTGTTCCTACAGCCTCTGGATCCCTGGGGGTTACTTGTTGAGCCCCTACAGTCTCCTGGCAGTTGTGCATTGTCACAACCTGCTTCTTCAATGGGGCTTGACAAGAACCTAGTTCAAGCCTACCCCAGCAGGACTGTGTAGTTCTTACTACCTCTGGTACAGAAGATGGCTTTAGGATAACAGGAACACCATATAATCCTTTAGAATTAGGATTAATGCACAGAAAGACACTTACACCTTGTTTATGTAAGTAGATACCACTGCATACCTTTATAAATGGGCACATTTTATACAAGTTTCTGGCACACAGGCTGACCCTGTACTTCTGATGAAATCAGATCTTTTAATCTCATCTGGGTGATTATATGAACTTTAAACAATTGTTCTTACCACTATCTGCTCAATGCAGTGTATATAACAGTGTAATCATATTTTAACCATAAGCAATAAAAAATACATAACTTTGACCATAAACAGGATAACTTATTCACAGTCCAGGCCCAAGCCATAGTCCAAAACAGTCCAGTCCGGCCCTGGGCATGACATTCATGCTCTAGTTCCCTAATCCTTGTGGATTACTACTTGTGCCAGCTATCTCATCAGTGGGGGCTACAAACTGTCATCCTCTATAATCTTATGATCCCAGGTGTATTAGGGAGTACTAACATTATGTTCACAAGTTTTATCACACAGTCTGTAAGAAAGTAACCAACTGTTGCTATGCAAGGAACATTCTGATAAAAATATAGTGACTCAATAGCATACTAGGGTTATGTCCTTCTGTGGGCACCGATTTCTTAAGTATTTTAATATCCTCATGCATTTTTTTGTGGGCACCCCCGATTCTTTGATTTCTGCTTTGACTCGATAGTGCCTTGTACCTGTGACTGTAAAACCGCCACTCTGCAGAGAAGAGGAGTTGGGTGGAGTCCCTCATCCGTGATCATCTTGCAAATCTAAGTATATTCAGATAAATTATCTCTTATTTTATTAACTTAACAAATGTGCAAGCAGTCATTTTGTTTTTCCCAGAAATATAACGCGGAAAGCCAAAAACAAGCATTTTTATCTTACAGTAATAGGCCTGGGGTTGCTACTTGCGCCCCATGTAGTCTCCTGGTTCCTAGTGGTTATTAGTTGTAGACCGTATAGTCCCCTGGTGGATACTAGTTGCATCCCTGTAGTCTCCTGATTTACAATGTTTATTATTTGTGCCACCTATAGACTGCAGGTCCATGGGGATTACTAGTTACACCCCCTATAGTCTTGAGGTGCCTGGGGGGTTACTAGCTATGCCCATATAGTCTATTGGCTCCTTTGGGTTACTTGATGTGCCCTCTATAGTCTCCTTGTTTCTGATGGTCACTAGCTGTGCCCCCTACAGCCTCCAGTCATGGCTTCTATAGTCTCCCATTCCCTGGGGGTTACTATCTGTGGTCTCTATGGTCTCCAGGTCCCTGGACATTTCTAGTTGTGCCCCCTATGGTCTCCAGGTCCCTGGACGTTTCTAGTTGTACCCTCCAGGTCTATGAGGGGTTACGAAATGTGCCCTCTATAGTCCCCTGGTCCCTGGGGGTTACCAGATGTGCTCCTTATAGACTCCAGCCCATGAGGGGTTACTAGCTGTGCCCTCTGTAACCTGAAAGGTCTCTGAGGAGTTACTGGCTGTGCCCTTGATAGTCTCCTGGTCCCTGGGGTTTCTAGTTGTGCCCCCTATAGTCTCCAGCCTTTGAGGGGTTACTAGCTGTGTCTTCTATAGTTTCCAGGTCCCTGGAGGTTATTAGTTGCGCCCCTATTGTGTCCATCTCCTGAGGAGATACTAGCCGGGCCCTCTATAGCCTCCAGGTCCCTGGAGGTTTTCAGTTGTGCCCCCTATAGTCTCCAGGTCCCTGGGGGTTACTAGTTGTGCCCTCTATAGTCTCCAGGTCCTTGGGGTTGCTAGCTGTGCCCCTATAGTCTCCTGGTCGATGTGGGCTTTCTACTCAAGCCCCCTATAGTCCTCAGGTCCTTGGGGGTTGCAAGCTGTGCCCCCTATAGTCTCCAAGGTCGCTGGGGGCTACAAGTTGTTCTCCCTATAGTCTCCAGGTCCAAGGGGTTACTAGATGTGCCCTCTCTAGTCTCCTAGCTGTTCCCCCTATAGTCTCCGGGTCCCTGTGGGTTTCTAGTTGTGCCCCTATAGACTCTGGGTCCCTGTGGGTTTCTAGTTGTGCCCCCTATAGTCTCCAGGTCCCTTGGGGTTTCTAGTTGTGCCCCCTATAGTCTACTGGTCCCTGGGGGTTTCTAGTTGTGCCCCCTATAGTCTCCAGGTCCCTGGGGGTTACAAGCTGTGCCCCCTATAGTCTCCAGGGGCTACTAGTTTTTCCCCCTATAGACCCTCTAGGTCTGTGCCCTCTATACTCCTATGAACCCTGAGGGGGTTACTAACTGTGTCCTATATAGTCCCCAGGAGGTTGCTATATGTGCCCCCTATACGCTTCTGATTCCTGGGGTTAATAGCTGTGCGCTCAATACTCTTCTGGTCTCTGGGGTTTACTAGCTGTGCCCTCTCTAGCATCCGGGTGCTTGGGGGTTACTAGTTGTGCCCCCTATAGTCCCTGGGGTTTTTCTAGTTGTGTCCCTTATAGTCTCCGGGTCCCTGGGGGTTTCTAGTTGTGCCCTTTATAGCCTCTGGGTCCCTGGGGGTTACTAGCTGTTCCTCCCTATAGTCTAATAGTCCCTGGGGGTTTCTAGTTATGCCCTCTATAGTCTCGGGGTCCCTGGGGATTGCTAGCTGTGTCTCCTATAGTCCCCGGGTCCTTGGGGGTTACTAGCTGTGCTTTTCTGGTCCCTGTGGGTTACTAGCTGTGCCCCCTATAGTCTCCGGGTCCCTGGGGGTTTCTAGGTGTGCCCCCTATAGTCTCTGGGTCCCTGGGGGTTACTAGCTGTGCCCCTTATAGTCTCTGTGTCCCTGGGGTTACTAGTTGTGCCCCCTTTAGTCTCTGGGTCCCTGGGGGTTTCTAGTTGTGCCCCCTATAGTCCCTGGGGGTTACTAGCTGCGCCCCCTTATAGTCTCCGGAATCCAAAGGGTTACTAGCTGTGCCCTCTATAGTCTCTGTGTCCTTGGGGGTTACTAGCTGTGTCCCCTATAGTCTCCGGTCCTTGGGAGTTACTACTTGTTCCCCCTATAGGTCCCTGGGGGTTACTAGGTGTGCCCTCTATAGTCTCCAGGTTGTGGGGGTTGCTAGCTGTGCCCCTATAGTCTCCTGGTCCCTGGGGGCTACTAGTTTTTCCCCCTATAGTTTAATGGCCCCAGTGGGTTTCTAATTGTGTCCCCTATAGTCTCCGGGTCTCTGTGGGTTTCTAGTTGTGGCCCCTATAGTCTCCAGGCTCCTGGGGGTTTCTAGTTGTGCTCCCTATAGTCTCCAGTCCCTGGGGGTTTCTAGTTGTACCCCCTATATTTACAGGTCCCTGGGGGTTTCTAGTTGTGCCCCCTATAGTCTCCTTGTCCCTGGGGTTTACAAGCTGTGCCCCCTATAGTCTCCAGGGGCTACTAGATGTTCCCCCTATAGACCCTCTAGGTCTGTGCCCTCTATACTCATATGGTCCCTGTGGGTTACTAGCTGTGCCCTCTGTAGTCTCAAGGAGGTTGCTAGCTGTGCCCTCTATACTTTTCTGATTCCTGTGGTTAATAGCTGTGCGCTCAATACTCTTCTCGTCTCTGGGGCTTACTAGCCGTCTCCTCTCTAGTCTCCTGGTCCTTGGGGGTTACTAGCTGTGCCCTTTATAGTATCCGGGTCCTTGGGGGTTACTAGTTATGCCCCCTATAGTCCCTAGGGGTTTCTAGTCGTGCCCCCTATAGCCTCCGGGTCCCTGGGGGTTTCTAGTTGTGCCCTCTATAGTCTCTGTGTCCTTGGGGGTTACTAGCTGTGTCCCCTATAGTCTCCAGGTCCTTGGGAGTTACTACTTGTTCCCCCTATAGGTCCCTGGGGGTTACTAGTTGTGCCCTCTATAATCTCCAGGTTGTGGGGGTTGCTAGCTGTGCCCCTATTGTCTCCTGGTCCCTACTAGTTTTTTCCCCCTATAGTCTAATGGTCCCAGTGGGTTTCGAATTGTGTCCCCTATAGTCTCCGGGTCCCTGTGGGTTTCTAGTTGTGGCCCCTATAGTCTCCAGGCTCCTGGGGGTTTATAGTTGTGCCCCTATATTTACAGGTCCCTGGGGGTTTCTAGTTGTGCCCCCTATAGTCTCCTTGTCCCTGGGGGTTACAAGCTGTGCCCCCTATAGTCTCCAGGGTCTACTAGATGTTCCCCCTATAGACCCTCTAGGTCTGTGCCCTCTATACTCTTATGGTCCCTGTGGGTTACTAGCTGTTTCCTCTCTAGTCTCCTGGTCCTTGAGGGTTACTAGCTGTGCCCTTTATAGTATCCAGGTCCCTGGGGGTTTCTAGTTGTGCCCTTTATAGTCTCTGGGTCCCTGGGGGGTTACTAGCTGTTCCTCCCTATATTCTCTGTGGGTTTCTAGTTATGCCCCCATATAGCCCCCGGGGATTACTAGATGTGCCCTCTATAGTCTCTGCATTCTTGGGGGTTAACAGCTGTCCCCTATAGTCTCCGGGTCCTTGGGGGTTACTAGCTGTGCTCTTCTGGTCCCTGGGGGTTCCTAGCTGTGCCCCCTATAGTCTCCGGGTCCCTGGGGGTTTCTAGTTATGCCCCCTATAGTCTCCGGGTCCCTAGGGGTTACTAGTTGTTCCCCCTATAATCTCTGGGTACTTGGGGGTTACTAACTGTGCTCTTCTGGTCCCTGGGGGTTCCTAGCTGTGCCCCCTATAGTCTCTGGGTCCCTGTGGGTTTCTAGTTCTGTCCCATATAGTCTCTGGATTCCTGGGGGTTGCTAGCTGTGCCCCTTATAGTCTCCAGGGGTTCCTAGCTGTGCCCCCTATAGTCTCTGGGTCCCTGTGGGTTTCTAGTTCGGTCCCCTATAGTCTCTGGATTCCTGGGGGTTGCTAGCTGTGCCCCCTATAGTCTCCAGGGGTTACTAGTTGTGCCCCCTATAGTCTCCGGGTGCCTGTGGGTTTCTAGTTGTGCCCCCTATAGTCTCTGGGTCCCTGGCGGTTACTAGCTGTGCCCTCTATAGTGTCCGAGTCCTTGGGGGTTACAAGCTGTGTCCCCTATAGTCTCCGGATGCCCCCTATAGTCTCTGGGTCCCTGGGGGTTTCTAGTTCTGCCCCCTATAGTCTCTGGGTTCCTGGGGGTTGCTAGCTGTGCCCCTTATAGTCTCCAGATCCTTGGGGGTTACTAGTTGTGCCCCCTATAGTCTCTGGGTCCCTGGGGGTTACTAGTTGTGCCATCTATAGTCTCCAGATCCTTGGGGGTTACTAGCTGTGCCCTCTATAGTCTCCGGGTCCCTGGGGTTACTAGCTGTGCCCCCTATAGTCTCAGGGTCCCTGGCGGTTACTAGCTGTGCCCTCTATAGTGTCGAGTCCTTGGGGGTTACAAGCTGTGTCCCCTATAGTCTCCGAATGCCCCCTATAGTCTCTGGGTCCCTGGGGGTTACTAGTTGTACCCCCTATAGTCTCCAGATCCTTGGGGGTTACTAGCTGTGCCCTCTATAGTCTCCGGGTCCCTGGGGTTACTAGCTGTGCCCCCTATAGTCTCAGGGTCCCTGGCGGTTACTAGCTGTGCCCTCTATAGTGTCGAGTCCTTGGGGGTTACAAGCTGTGTCCCCTATAGTCTCCGGATGCCCCCTATAGTCTCTGGGTCCCTGGGGGTTACTAGTTGTACCCCCTATAGTCTCCAGATCCTTGGGGGTTACTAGCTGTGCCCTCTATAGTCTCCGAGTCCCTGGGGTTACTAGCTGTGCCCCCTATAGTCTCAGGGTCCCTGGCGGTTACTAGCTGTGCCCTCTATAGTCTCCGGGTCCCTGGGGTTACTAGCTGTGCCCCCTATAGTCTCAGGGTCCCTGGGGGTTACTAGCTGTGCCCTCTATAGTGTCGAGTCCTTGGGGGTTACAAGCTGTGTCCCCTATAGTCTCCGGATCCTTGGGGATTACTAGCTCTGCTCGTTACGGTGTCCAGGTTGGGCCCAGCTCACACTTTGTTCAACACTAAAAGTCTTTCTCCCGAGACGTCATGCGCTGGTGGGTGTTGTTGTGTGTAGACCACGCCTAGCCCTCCTACCTCACTGGTTCCGCTCACCGCGCGTGCGCGCTCCTTACCAGTGCGTCTCGGGATCGTGCACCGTGCCCGACAGTTTCCCGAGCGCGCATCCGTGGCCTCTCCGCCAGTCCAATCCCGAATTCGTCGCTTCTCCTCCGCACGCCATGAGCCTTGGACCCGGGAGTCCCGACCTGTCAGTACACTAAACCACGGGCGCCATGTTGTGCACGGAGACCCAAAGCCGCCGCTGATAAACACCGGGCCTGACCCCAGAGAGCCGCAGCCATGGCCGAGCAGTCATATTCCTGGTGAGAGAGGCCGGGGGAGCTGTGCTTTGTGTCACGGGGGGAGATAGGGAGGTGTGACCGGTAGCACCGGGCGGGGGATGGGAATCCTATACATGGGCCTGGGGTCTCCGAGATTAACCATTGTATATATGGTGGATTTATGTTCTACTCATTGGAAAACAAACAATGGGCTGCATCGTTGGGCCAAGGAGCTGACACTCTAATACTGCACTGACCTCTGCTTTATGGCATAGGGTCTGTCACCTGCCTGTTACATCGGTGCAGGGGCTGTCTGTATTGTTGTTATGGTGGGGGCCATATTTAGTATGGATTAGTCCAGATAACGCTGGATGGGTGACTGCTGGTCCTGAGACGATGGTGGGGAGGAGGTGACTGTTCTGCAGGAGAGTGGGGGGAGAATAACAGGAGGGAGGGACTGTCCTGTAGGAGAGTGGGGGGCGAATAACAGGAGGGGGTGACTGTCCTGCAGGAGAGTGGGGGGAGAATAACAGGAGGGGGGGACTGTCCTGTAGGAGAGTGGGGGGCGAATAACAGGAGGGGGTGACTGTCCTGCAGGAGAGTGGGGGGAGAATATCAGGAGGGGGGGACTGTCCTGCAGGAGAGTGGGGGGAGAATAACAGGAGGGGGGGACTGTCCTGTAGGAGAGTGGGGGGCGAATAACAGGAGGGGGTAACTGTCCTGCAGGAGAGTGGGGGGAGAATATCAGGAGGGGCAGGGGGAATGTCCTGCAGGAGAGTGGGGTGCGAATAACAGGAGGGGGGGGCTGTCCTGTAGGAGAGTGGGGTGCGAATAATGTGGAGGGGGTGACTGTCCTGCAGGAGAGTGGGGTGAGAATAAATGGGACGGGATGACTGTCCTGCAGGAGAGTGGGGTGAGAATAAATGGGACGGGGTGACTGTCCTTCAGGAGAGTGGGGTGAGAATAAATGGGACGGGTAGACTGTCCTTCAGGAGAGTGCGGTGAGAATAAATGGGACGGGTAGACTGTCCTTCAGGAGAGTGCGGTGAGAATAACGGGGAGGGGGTTAACTGTCCTGCAGGAGAGGGGGGTGAGAATAACGGGTAGGGGGGTGACTATCCTACAGAACAGTGGGGTGAGAATAACTGGGAGGGGGTGACTGTCCTGCAGGAGAGTGGGGTGCGAATAACTGGGAGGGGGTGACTGTCCTGCAGGAGAGTGGGGTGCGAATAACTGGGAGGGGGTGACTGTCCTGCAGGTGAGTGAGGTGCGAATAACAGGAGGGGGTGACTGTCCTGCAGGAGAGTGGGGTGCGAATAACAGGGGGTGACTGTCCTGCAGGAGAGTGGGGTGCGAATAAAGGGGAGGAGGTGACTGTCCTGCAGGAGAGTGGGGTGCGAATAACAGGCGGGGGTGACTGTCCTGCAGCACAGTGGGTTGAGAATAAATGGGACGGGGTGACTGTCCTGCAGGAGAGTGGGGTGAGAATAAATGGGACAGGGTGACTGTCCTTCAGGAGAGTGGGGTGAGAATAATGGGGAGGGGGTAACCGTCCTGCAGGAGAGGGGGGTGAGAATAACGGGTAGGGGGGTGACTATCCTACAGGAGAGTGGGGTGAGAATAACTAGGAGGGGGTGACTGTCCTGCAGGAGAGTGGGGTGAGAATAACGGGGAGGGGGTGACTGTCCTGCAGGAGAGTGGGGTGACAATAACGGGGAGGGGGTGACTGTCCTGCAGGAGAGTGGGGTGACAATAACGGGGAGGGGGTGACTGTCCTTCAGGAGAGTGGGGTGAGAATTTATGGGACGGGGTGACTGTCCTTCAGGAGAGTGGGGTGAGAATAACTAGGAGGGGGTGACTGTCCTGCAGGAGAGTGGGGTGAGAATAACGGGGAGGGGGTGACTGTCCTGCAGGAGAGTGGGGTGACAATAACGGGGAGGGGGTGACTGTCCTGCAGGAGAGTGGGGTGACAATAACGGGGAGGGGGTGACTGTCCTTCAGGAGAGTGGGGTGAGAATTTATGGGACGGGGTGACTGTCCTTCAGGAGAGTGGGGTGAGAATAAATGGGACGGGGTGACTGTCCTACAGGAGAGTGGGGTGAGAATAAATGGGACGGGGTGACTGTCCTTCAGGAGAGTGGCGTGAGAATAAATGGGACGGGGTGACTGTCCTACAGGAGAGTGGGGTGAGAATAACTGGGAGGGGGTGACTGTCCAGCAGGAGAGTGGGGTGAGAATAACAGGATTCATTTTATATTATGTTACCCACTGCAAGTGTCATAGATACACATCTCCATGTATAAGTAATCTTGTCATTTAGTAGAAGTTTAAGATGTGTGCCCAGACCTTGATTTGGCATCTTGTATGGCCTTGGCTTTATCTTGGTTCTCAGTACAATGCACACTAATACCAATTTATATGATAAGCAGTGACTGGATCAGTGCTCCCCCAACGTAAAGGGACACTTTTACCCCAAAATAAATGTCATGCATTTAAGGTTTAATATTTAAAAAAATAAATCAATAGGTATTTTTTGTAAGAAAAAAATAAGCGGTCCATAGTGTAGAACAAATACATGAAAGGAAGACAAACATGCTTGTCTTCTCCTCCCATTTCCTGATAGAGGGGCAGTGAGCCTTATTGGTATCTGGACTACAACAAACTTGCATTCCATTTAATTTGATGCAGATCAGATAAGAAACCAGTTGACAGGTTGTCTGAGACTTTGCTTACACACCTCCTCCATTCACTAATCAGATAAATGTTTTTTCATTAGTTTCTATGATTCCTTTAATTTTTTGTTTTTCTCTTCTTATACTAATATAATATATGTTCCAGGCAAAAAAAAAGTGTTTGTAATACATAGAACATGTCTTGTAAATGCATGATAGATTATTTTAGACTACATAAAATCCCAAACCAGAAATTGTGACCCAATTGCCTGATGTACTGTGCCCTTTGGGTGTGGTGGTGTCACACCTTTGTCTATACACTGATGTATTATATACAGTATAGACTGAGCCATACAGGCGTGCATAACTGCATATTACAAAAAAAGGATCTCTTCACCTTGGAATTGAACAGCAAGTGAATAATTATTTATTATGTTTAAGACTGGTATATCTGATGAAGGAGCATTGTTTACACGGACCTTGTGTCACACATAGTGTGAATTTACTCTGATGGAGAATCAATAGGATTATAGGCCTGCTAGTTGAAGCTTTGATGTGAATAATGCCATGCTTATAGGCGAGCCAGCTTGCTTTAAGTACTTTCTGGAATATTAGTTTATCAAAGAGACCTCATAGGGTAATTATAAGTCTCACCGGTTTTTAAAAGCATTTGTTGCAAGGTGGGTACTATGCAAAGGGTGTGTCAACTTTGGAAAAAAGGGTGTAGGTGCACGCAGTAATATTTATAGTTAGTGTATATTATGAGTTATTTAAAATATTTACTCTTGTATGTTAAGAAAAGGGAAGTGGTATTTACATTACTTATGGCAAATGTAATACCTATACTTATGTTTTTTATAACCCTTTGAGGTCCTGGTATATGTATATTAAAAGTATAAAGCTATATTTTATGCCAAATGTATATTTGTAATGCCAACTAGACAAAAATATGTAATCTCATAAAATAGCCATGTTTTTTTTCAGCTCTGACTATGTATATTAATTACGGATACATTCGATTTTTTTATTTTTTTTTTTACATAAAATTTTAAAACTATATTCCACCTGTCACCCAATATTTTCTCCTTCTGTGTTAATGCATTCCCTTTGAAGTTATGTTGAAAGGTGGTGATGGGTGCAGATGTACTGCTTTTGAGCTTCATTGGGAAGGCTGCATGTACAGAAGTATTCTGTATGCATCAGGAGCAGAGGCATAATGCTTAAGAACCAACACCACTTTTGGCCAGATGGGTCTCTTTCCTTTTTTCAGACTGAGCATAAATAATCTGGTTGCAGCACAAAGCTTAGAGACCCCATTGCCCCTTGTAATTCAAAGGTGCTGTTTTATGTGGCCTGTTATGTAGATCTAGAGCATGTTCGTTTGTAAGATTGTTTTTGTGTATATATATATATTTGTTCTCCCCTGTTGGTGTATTATGCATGTGGTTGTAACAACAAATCCATATTTTTTTTATTATTATCCTTTGAAAGAATCCGGCAGCTGGAGATCTATCACAAGCTGACCAATGTTATCACTCAGAGGTCTGAGGTGTCCTCTGTCTTAACTCATCGCCTAAAATATTCATATTATGGGATGGTGAAGAGCTGTGATATAAGTTCTTGATAACAGAACAGTGTGTGTGTGTATATGATATAAAAAGTCTACACACTCCTGTTAAAATGTTAGGTTTCTCTGCTGTAAAAAAATTAGACAAAGATAAATAATTTCAGAACTTTTTCCACCTTTAATGAGATCTATAAACTGTACAACTCAATTGAAGAACAAACTAAAATCTTTTAGGTAGAGGGAAGAAAAACATAATAATAATATGGTTGCATAAGTGTGCACACCCTTAAACTAATACTTTGTTGAAGCACCTTTTGATTTTATTACAGCACTCAGTCTTTTTGGGTATGAGTCTATCAGCATGGCACATTTTCACTTGGCAAGATTTGCCCACTCTTCTTTGCAAAAACACTCCAAATCTGTTAGATTGTGAGGGCATCTCATGTGCACAGCCCTCTTCAGATCACCCCACAGATTTTCAATCGGATTCAGGTCTGGGCTCTGGCGGGGCCATTTCAAAACCTTAATCTTCTTCTGGTGAAGCCATTCCTTTGTTGATTTGGATGTATGCTTTGGGTCGTTGTCATGCTGAAAGATGAAGTTCCTCTTCATGTTCAGCTTTCTAGCAGAAGCCTGAAGGTTTTGTGCCAATATTGACTGGTATTTGGAACTGTTCATAATTCCCTCTATCTTAACTAAGGCCCCAGTTCCAGCTGAAGAAAAACAGCCCCAAAGCATGATGCTGCCACCACCATGCTTCACTGTGGGTATGGTGTTTTTTTGGTGATGTGCAGTGTTATTTTGCGCCAAACATATCTTTTGGAATTATGGCCAAAAAGTTCAACCTTGGTTTCATCAGACCATGACACCTTTTCCCACATGCTTTTGGGAGACTTCAGATGTGTTTTTGCAAAATGTAGCCTGGCATGGATGTTTTTCTTCGTAAGAAAAGGCTTTCGTCTTGTTACTCTACCCCATAGCCCAGACATATGAAGAATACAGGAGATTGTTGTCACATGTACCACACAGCCAGTACTTGCCAGATATTCCTGCAGCTCCTTTAATGTTGCTGTAGGCCTCTTGGTAGCCTCCCAGACCAGTTTTCTTCTCGTCTTTTCATAAATTTTGGAGGGAGCTCCAGTTCTTGGTAACGTCACTGTTGTGCCATATTTTCTCCACTTGATGACTGTCTTCACTTTTTTCCATGGTATATCTAATGCCTTGGAAATTCTTTTGTATTCTTCTCCTGACTGATACATTTTAACAATGAGATCCCTCTGATGCTTTGGAAGCTCTCTATGGACCATGGCTTTTGCTGTGGGATGCGACTAAGAAAATTTCAGGAAAGACCAACTAGAGCAGCTGAACTTAATTTGGGGTTAATCAGTGGCACTTTAAATGATGGCAGGTGTATGCTGACTCCTATTTAACACAATTTGGAATGTGATTGCTTAATTCGAACACAGCTACATCCCCAGTTATAAGAGGGTGTGCAGACTTATGCAACCACATTATTTTTATTTTTCTTCCCTCCACCTGAAAGATTTCAGTTTGTTTTCCAATTGAGTTGTACAGTTTATAGGTCACCATTAAAGGTGGAAAAATTTCTGAAATGATTTATCTTTGTCTCATTTTTTTACAGCACAGAAACCTGACATTTTAACAGGGGTGTGTAGACTTTTTATATCCACTATATATATAATATATATATATATATATATATATATATATATATATATATATATATATATATATATATATATATATATTATACCATATTTCTTTTCATGCAAGACGGAGGATGCCATTAGGGAGAAAAAGTCAGTGACTTGATAATGTATAAGCCATTTAATTTTTCTAGCCTCCTCTTATCTTGCATCCTTTTATTTGGAAAGGACCACTTATATTGTAAAGGGCTCTCTAAATAATATTTGGTAGGTCCTGATAAGAAACAAAAACTTTTAATAATCTTTTGCTGTGCATTTAAACCATGCATTACTATTTTTTAATCATGCCAACCGAAAGTATGAGCTCCTTATCTTTTTAATAAAGTTTTTTATTTTTATTTCTCATCAAGCCCTTCCTAACTATTCTTTAGAAGATGACTAAAGTGGTTCTTTAATGTCCAATAGTCACAAGGAAAAAGTCGCTTGTTCATCAAATAATAACATTTTATGTGAGAATGTAATACTGTATACTTTTTTTGCATACAGAACCTTTCTCTTAGTGCGCACAGTTTTAAAAAGAAGAAATAAAGACACTGTGAGGAACTTGTCCGTTCCGTAGATACAACACCAGACTTGATACTTGCTGTGTACCAGTTATTGGAGTCAAATCTTATTTTTTATATTTAAGTTGCATCCCTATCTCTTCTTGTTGGCCTGAAATGCTACTTCTAAGTTTAGTTTGCTAAACACTTTACACACATGTGAAGTGAAACAGTTATTGCACATTTATATAATGTAAAAATGTTTTTTTTTTTTTTTTAGTCATCAAAGATGTATTTTCTTAAATCCATATAATGTAAGACACATAATCACATTACAGAGATGCTCTATGTTTTCTGGTCCTCCCTTTCATGTTGGGACAGAGCAGGTTAAAGCAATCCTGCTCTTGTCACACATTCATGTAATTTTTCGACGCTATAGACCACTGATTCTTCATACAAAAATGTAATGTTTGAACCATGATCTTTTAAATACAAGGTAGACAATATCGGACATCAGTGGCACGTAACGGTTACAATGGGCTTCCCAAATCACATGAATTTATAAAGGATTCTAAAATTATATTACTGGCTCCTAACACTTAGTATGTGTGTGTGTGTGTATATATATACCGGTGTGTGTGTGTGTGTATATATATATATATATATATATATATATATATATATATATATATATATATATATATATATATATATAATTTCTCACATATAATAGTTGTCAAACTGCGAATCGTCGTCACGCTTTGCAAACTCGCAGAACTGCGTCACACACAAAGCGAGGGACACAGTTTAGGCCGCAAATGCCGACCCTCGCTAAGCCTGGGGCCGCATTTGCGGAGGTGGAGGCTCTAAAAAAAAAAAAAAAACGACCACCAGGACTTAGAAAAATAAAAGAATACGACTTAACGGCGAAACGCGCACAGAACAAAACACAAAAATCAATGGAAATTTAAAAATAAAAAAAGATAAAAATACAAGACCATCACACACCGCATGGGAGGGACAGCCAGTACCTCTGGGGGTGAGGTTGCACGCAAATTAAAGTCTATTTTAGGCAGTTTCGCCACTTCAAAATCGAAAATCGGCTAAATGAGAGAAAAAATGGCGGAGGGAAAAAAATGAAAACGAGGCTCAACGACCCCAAAGCTCATAAAACACTGACAAGGATGTACGACTTTTAATTACGACCCACGGAACTTAGGAAAAAATATTATGAGGTCGCAAAAATACTATGTTAACGGCCGAAATTCGTATATTCAAATACAATACAAAATACAACAAAAAAATATTTTAAAAAACACACACACCGTGAGGGGACAGCCATGACATCTGTCACTCAGGTTGCACGCTAATTAAAGTACAATTTAATTAGTTTCCACAATTTTACATCGCCGAAGCGAGGCAAAAAGGGGCAGATGAGAAATGAAAACGAGGCTACACGACCCCGAAATGTGCAAAACACCGCCAGACATGTACGACTTTTCACAGGGACATACAAGGTACTAAAATTCACACAACGCCATTTTACAACACTAACACTAGGAATCTCAAATGGAGATTTACACAACTAAGGCAACGGTTTGCCCTCGCGCACCCAGCATATTGCTAATTCACAGTTGGGACATTGATGACACTTCTCACAGCAGCAACAGGCCAACTGTACATTGTATGCTGCAGGAAAATAGAAATAGATACTTAGCTCTTCTGGCTCTTCATTGCTGCATATATCAATTACAAATAGGTAAATTATATTATTTTATTAAGTAAATAATGGTTATACAAAAAAATGTACATATATCTGTGTTTGTCAGGAGAGCACAAGGCGCTCATAGGAACAAAAGTAAAGAAGAGCGGATCGCTATGAGCGCCAAAGGCGCTCATTGCGACGCTTACAGAGAACGCCGAAGGTCCTCAGTAGTATTGTATGTCAAACCGCATTGCCATAGCTTCAAAATGAGTGGCTCACTATGAGCGCCAAAGGTGCTCAGCGCAAGGCTCGCAATGAACAGCAACGGTCCTCAGACTAGAAAAAGCTTTACATTGTGTGTTAAACAGCATTGCCATGGCTTACAACTTTATTGCCCCTTCATTTTTGACGGGCAAGTCGCTAGTATATATATGTATGTATGTATGTATGTGTGTATATATATATATATATATATAGAGAGAGAGAGATATTTAATAAAAAGTACATCTCTGTTCACATTTGAATGTTTAAAGCAAGTTAAAAAACCTGCTTCCAGCTCAGAGTTCTGAGAAAAACAGTTATTACACTGCATTCTGGGAAGTTGAGCTGGGACACACAAATGTGGCCACAAATGCCTCGCTCTTCATTCTGTAGCCATTATCAAACATGGCTTCCTTTAAGCTTATGCATGCTGTATTATTACACAGCTTTAATGCAAAGCCAAGGTTTGAATAAACACAGGCTGAGTATCCAATCCATGTACAGCTGTTTCAAGCTTACTGGCTTTATATATATTCCATAACCTCCCCCCTAAAAGTGTTGGATTTGCTCTTAAGTTTAAGAATTAGAAGATTCTTAGCTCCTGTTGTCCCATCATTATGCTCTTTGAAGGACTACAATTGTATAATGGTCAAAATATTATAGAGGATGAAGAAAACATTTATAACGGTCTTTAATTTAGCACAGCTATGTTCCATCCTAGGCTTCACTATTAAGACCGCCGCTATCTGGTAGAGGAAAATACACAAACTTAACTGCAACTGCTATTTGTTAAAAAAAAAAAAAAAAAAAAAAAAAAAAAAAAATATATATATATATATATATATATATATATGTGTATATATATATATATATATATATATATATATATATATATATATATATATATATATATATATGTATATATAATTAGTGCAAGTGTTAAATAACTGAATTAGAAAGTGGAGTATTTTAAGCATAAGTTATCTGTGCAGTACCTCCCTCTCTGTAAATCTCATTACCAAAGTCCATTAATTAATTCTCATAGGTGAAATTGCTAAAGAAGATAATCATGTGCAAAAGTTGAATAAATGGTAATAGGCATACACACATCTAATTGTGAAGTTTGTGTTATAAATATATGCACCAACTGGAATCAATTGTTGATTGGAGACACACCACTACGGATCCAGAACAAAAAAAAGTGGTAAACTCTTTTAAGCCATATTTCAAATGACATTCTAGACCATGGAGTGTGCAAATAAGAAAACAACAAAGAAAATACACTTTTTCTAGCACCACTCACGTGAGTTTAATTAAGGACAATCAAAGTCCAGTGGAGCAAACAAATATTGCTAAAACTTAGCTTTTATTACTACTGCACGTAAAATATATGAATAAAGAGTAAATATAAAACAGAAAAAAACATGAATTAACTGCATTTAATGTTCCTTGTGATTTACTACCAATTAGGCAGTCTCAGTGGATCCTGCAGTATTTAGGATTCAGATATTTGAACTTGTAATTATTATTTCTTTCTGTCTCCCGGATATTATTGCTTTTATTTTACTTGGATTTTTACGTGTTTTTACAAGTTCCATTGATAGCTTTTATTATTAATGTAGTTAAAATCTAATTTTAGCAATATTTGTCTCCTCACGATTTTAGACACAATATAACAATTTTTCTAGAAAAAAGTGTGTCTCCTTTCTTTTGATCAACTGAAAAAGTTATTTTTTACCTTATAAAATTAATGGTGTATTGTGTGGAAAATGTATTATATTAACACAGTGCATTGCTCTGGAGATCCAATATGGAGGTACTTGGACACAATCAGAGACTGGTAACATGAAGACTTACAAAGCCCCAAATGGAGATTGTCACCATCTGCTTCTTCAAGGGGGCTTGATATGAACCTAGTTAAAACCTACCCCAGCAGAATCGTGTCGTTCTTGTTTTCTCTGACACAAAAGATGGCTTCTGAAGAGGGCAATGCCCTAAGATACAGACTTAGAATACTGGATACAGGTTACTAGTGGCCTATGGCAAGACCACTCCCCAATTCAGGATACAAACACAAAAAACAGCCTCACACTGTGGATATGTGAAACTAGAACTGAACCTTTATTGAATCATACAACCAACATATTTATATGTCTCCCATACCACACCCTTGTGTACCTTTGTGTATGTGTGTGCATCAACACATCTGCCTTGCGACCTTAGTTGCTATAGAGCTCTTAAGATAAACTTACCAGATATCTAAACTACATGACATATGACTATAGCTAGCTAGATAGGGGTAACCACCTTGATGTTAATCTCCAGTGTTTTTCTCAGGCCTCCTAAGAAACAGCAAAAAAATTGTAAGGCAGGTCATGCTGTTTGCCACACAAAGTAAGACTTTTGGTTGTCTGAGCACCTCTGGCGCTCATTGGAGGCCCCGCGCTGAGTGCCTTAGGTGCTAATCGCGAGCCTCTCCCCTTGTGTACTTTTGCTCCTCTGAGCACCCTTCGGTGCTCATTGCGATCCTCTCCCTTGCTTATTTATGTATATGTATAAATATTTATATATTTATAATTAACTTAAAAATTAATATACTTTACCTATTTGTAATTATTATATACAGCAATCAATATCGTGAAGAGCTAACAATCTGTTTTGATTTTCCTGCAGCTTACAATGTACATTTGGACTGTTGCTGACCTGAGGTGTAAGTGTCAGCAATGTGTGAAGTGTGCAGTGTTAAATAGGCTGCGTGCGCGAGGGCAAACAGTTTGTTTAGTTGTGTAAATCGCCATTATAGAATGGCAAGGTTATTAGTTGCAAGTTAGTGTTGTAAAATGGTGGCAATTGTCTATGTGTTATGCGGGGCTGGAGCATTTTCCGTCCTTCTTAATAGTGTATTTTTTACCTTGTACGTTCCTGGGTAAAAAGTCTTATGTGCTTTTTGCGTCGTTAGGGGTCGTGTAGCATCGTTTTAATTTTTTTTCGGCTGCTATTTCTTTTTTGCTTTGCCGATTTTTAAGTGTCGAAAATTCTTAAATTTGACTTAAATTTGCGTGCAACCTCACTCCCAGACGTCCTGGCTGTCCCCCTGTGCTCTGTGTGAGTCTTTTTTTAATGTTTTATGTTATGTGATGTGCACGTTTCGGCCGTTAACGTATTTTGCACACTTTTTTCTAAGTCCTGCGGCTCGTATTTTTTATTTTTATTTTTGAAAGCCCTGCTTTTCTGGGTTTTCTTTTACCGAGAGTGAGGCACCGTACAGCCTCCACCTCCACAAATGCGGACACTTGCTTTGGGAGGTCCGCATTTGCAGCCTGCAATGAGCCTTTGGCTCATTGCAGTTTATGTCCCCCTCCACAAATGCGGCCTCTCGCTTCGCGAAGGTCCACATTTGCGGTCTGCAATGAGCCTTTGGCTCATTGCAGCCGACGTTGGAGACTCCACCTCTGCAAATGCGGAGCTCGCTTTTCGCGTGGGACACAGTTTTTTCTAGCACGCAAAGCGTGCCGACGACTCGCATTTTGACAATTATAATATGTGATTATAACTAGGATACAAGATAACAATGTACAGACAACACTGAATCACATTGCAACAATGTCATGCGCCCTTGGCCATATCCATAACTACTAGTAAGATTACAGTCACTAAACAATGTAATCATGACAGATTATTTTATACTTCACACACTTGTCTCTTATCTGAGGTGATTATCACTCATAGTATGGAGGGATGATACGCAGCAAGAACATGGAATAAATAAGAGTAATGACAGATGGTTCAGCACACATAATCATCTATCCTTATACCAGTTGGCCATGGTCTTTATGTTGATCACTCCAACCACTGTGAGAATTAAATGGAGAAAACGCTCTACCGGATTGGAATGAACTTGAATAATTATGTCTGAAAACGGCAACATTAATACTTGGTTATCAAACATTAATTTAAAGTTATTTTATCAGACAATTAAAAAGATCATTGTTTGTGTTGTTTTCATTTGTACCATTATAAAACAAGCCCCTTGATTTTGTGAAACATGTGCTGGCATCTATAGTATATATACCCCGGTCATCTATTAGTTTTGTGCAAAGACTAGCTTATTTAGGATTTCATTTTTTTCACATTTGCTTATCAGGTGCTCAATGTTACTTTTTTGAGTATATGCAGCTTTTGCAAGTTCTTCTAGTCTACAGTATTTAGAGAAGGAAGTGTAAATATAATTTGGCCTCATTTTGTTGGTCCTTTAAGAGGCTGCAACTTCAAACTTATAACAGGGTCTGACAAATCCTGGGAGCCAGGGAACCAAAGCTCCAAAAATTAGACTTTTAACTTTTGAGCGATATAGATATATGGATATATATATAAATATATATGTAATCCATAACCCGGCTCTTAAAAAATGTGTTTCTGGCTCCTAATTAATTTGGTTGGTTTTCAGTCTTTCAGATAAATTTGTCAACCCCTGGCTTATAAGATCTCCTTTATTTCCTGTAATAATGAAAGTTTCTCACCTGTTTTGCATAGTTAGCTTGGTGTAGTTATGGGTCATATAACAGGCACTGAATTTTATGCATATTTCTCAATATCTTAATTTTATTTTATAAATGATAGGCCAGAGATGGGTGCTGTCAATCCTGGAGTACACAACATGGTCCTGGATTTCCCTGTTGTACACAGAAGGAAAATACTGAAATCAAATGTGTATGTAACTATGTAACTCTGTAAGCAAAGCCAAGGCTAGATTGAGACATTGCAACACATATAACCTGATTTTCATTTTCTTTATATAAAGAAAGTTAAGTCCATACTACCTCTTTCCTCTATTGTGTCCATACATATACTGCATTAATGTTGCTGTTTTGAAAGAATACATACAAGCCACACATTTTTTTGTGTCATTTAATAATGTAGAGGTTCCTCGTACAGTGTTGTTTTGTCTAGTTATTTAGTTATGTGTTGTCACTTCCAAGACAAGGTGCCTTTTAGAATAAGTGGCAAATAGGTAGAACAGTCTGTAAGTGCTGGGCCAAATCATGTCCACATGGAATCAAGCAGCGGGACACATCTAGTCCTTGGACCACAGGTCCCCCCAACCTTGATTTAAATAAACACTTACTTACAAAAAAATGTATGCAGCGAGGATAGACCCTAGTAGTGATCAACCGGGAGACTGCTTTCACCAGAATGTTATAAAATGGTTAAATACAAAATAAAGTGCAGCTCCATTTTTCATTAGAGAGATTACTTATCCCTGGCACTGAAGTGGTTCATTATTACACCTGTACCTGTGTGCTACAGGTGCTGACTGGAATTATCCAGTACTGGTGGATGGTTTCTGTTAGTGTGCTTATGTTTTGCAAGCATTCCTTGGTTACCTCCGCTTCTAGTTTTGTTTACTTATGTCCACCACATTACACTGTGTGGTCAGTTTAAAAGTGTGCTTATGTACATACTAATCTATGGTCTGTATTGGTGGTTCCCAACAACCTGTCCTAGGACCTGTACTGCTTCCTCATCTGCATAGACGAGGGGGGATGAGGAGAGCCTAACATTTTATTCTTATTAGTCGCATTAAACTTGGTTATAGATAACTAAAGATATATGCATTTAAAATGTATTTGTCAAAGATATATTCAAAACAAGATATGAGATTTGTGTCATGTGTAGTATTACCATGTTAACAATGTTATGGATCATAAAGCCAGTCCTTACAAGCATTGGTTGCAATCCACTGGTCTGTATCAAATACACATGTTTCCTATTTGCTGTAAGGTATATATGAACAAGTACCAGGGGCAAATTCAGATTTTTGTTTCCCCCCCACCCCCATGTCCATTTACAATACCTCATTTCCCCCCTTGCTGTGTTTCCATCCTGAGACTAATATATATATATATATATATATATATATATATATATATATATATATATATATATATATATATGTGTGTGTGTGTTTTGTAACACATATACACAGAAATATCACTGCATGGAGACAGTTGTGGGCATATATTACTTGGTAGTCTACAGACAAAGAACCTGTTATACCCTAATTCTGGAGACGAGTCATCTAAGTTTCTTTAATTTGCCCCTGGCTCCCTTCACTTTATTCATTCTTTGTTCTGGGCTTTTTTTATTCTGTGTGTTACTAATATTGTCAAAAATGAAATGTTGGCCCAGGCATTTTTTTTTTAGTGTCCAATTATAGGGACATGGAACACAGTTTTCATGCTTTTACCAGCATGCCTTAATCATTACTAAGCTGTGTTTTGCATAGAAAAATATTAAAACCTGTGAATTCAATGCAGTTTAATGTATAGAGCAAATGTGCATCTGTAGATCTCATTGAATCCTGCATCTATATTACTGCTCTCTGACAGGTGCAAGCCCCCAGATCAGGTAAAGAGACACTGTAAGTTTCTGGATTTCTTTAGGAATATAATATACCTACATATTGATTTACTTTCATGTACTTTATTAAGAAGTGCATAACATCTCTGTTTTGTCTTCCTAAAACCATACAAATGTATGCACACTATGGTCATACTGGTTATGAAGTGCTACATGCTGCTGAGAGATGGTGAGTGCCTGGCTAATTTGAACCACTGTGCTTCACAGTATGTGTCTTCGTGAGCTGTAGAGGGTAAACCCAACAGGTACTATTTGTATGATAACAATTTTTAAGCAATTCTTAATTAAAGTACATTAAAAGGAAATAGATTCATACAAATATTATGTTCCTAGTGAAATCCAAAAACCTTCCATGTACCTTTTTAAGCATTTTAATGTTTTTTGTGCTTTGAAAAAAGAAAACCCACAGTGGTACGTAATAAAATACCTTTTTCTCATGCAATACAGAAGACAATGATTACTATTCTTGAAGATGTGCAAATACAGCTTTTACTTACTCCTGGTGCCTCACTGTATAAAGATAGATTACACCAAAAATATTCAGCAGCACTCCAAAAAGCAAATAGAATTGTGTAATTTATAAGAAGCGTGACATTGTCAGTGTCCATTATACTGCAGAAGCAAAAATGCACACATACATAAATATTAATGTTGATTAATTTTATAAACAAAATGAATGAAAGTGTTAGATAAACTTGAAAGTTAGGTAATTTAAGCATAATTTATCTGAAGAGATCCTCCCTCCCTTTAAGTTCTTTTCTTTAAGGCAATTTAGGGATGGCAGGTATAAAAATTCAAACATTTTATTACTAAAGCGTCTGAAGCTATTTTTAAGGCTACAATAAACAACCTAAGTGTGTTCTGCATATCTAAACATAATTTTACTAACGTGCTTAAAAGCTCACTGAAACCTTTTAAATAGCCCCAACAGAGGTCTACCCTCAGCAGCTCATGCACACAGTGTTTCTATTGGTACTAGATCCACTTGCAACTTATAGACTGTTTTGGAATGCTGTGGAGGCAATCTGTGATTGGTTAGTACATCTATATGTATTAGTAGACCTTTTTTGGAACTATTGGGAAGGTTTCAGTTAGTAAAAACAGAACTATTAAACACTCAAGTAGCGTATTTAATAGTTAAACACAGGGGTTCTTTCCTACCCCTTTAACCACTTACTGGGCATTCTCTTCAGGCTTACTTTCACTTACAGTGAGAGTTTTAAAGGGATAATTAAGTTTGCTGGATTATGAATGCATCTAATGGAGGAGAATCAGTAGTGTGTTAAAAAAATAAAAATATTTGCATGAAAAAAATATGAATTTGTAGTTATGGATGAATTTAAACACTCACCTTGAAGTCAGCTGAATTTCTTGCATTTGCAAACAGTTGGCTTACAAAGTTGACACCTCCAGCCAATCTCCTATGAAATTAGCATAAGTCATATTCAGTTTGACCAATCACAGGCAGCATGGTATCCATTTTGTTTTTGGAATTATTTGTTTTGGACAATTAAGTTAGCTGAAACTCTTGAATTAACTCTGGTTTTCTGTCTGTGGTGCAAAGCAGCATGGGACATGTAGCAAAGCAGCTGGGAAATGCAGCTTCCTGTCACGTGTCAGTGTTACACTAACTACAAGGAGAGTGGCTGAGCTAGCAAGAGCAGGTAAATAGTGGGTTAATATTGGTCCCCGGATGCTGCATGCCGATTTGGGGAGTATCCGATGCCTTTTTAGACACCCCCTGGAGGTGTCCACATAATCATTAGAGAGATTTTTAGATATTAATAAAAATAAAATGTTTTATGAGATGTGCTGCATACACATAGGCTGCTTTTTGCCTATAGAGTGCAGAAGTGTATTAATCCAGCTCACATAGATATCCCTTTAATGACCATAGATAAAGGAACTTCTTTTTAGGCAGTTGTTTTGAGTGGAAGTGTTTAAACAACAATCTTTTCCAACCCCTCCCAAAAAAAACAACAAACTATATAGTGTGTGCGCATACGTGTGTATAGTACTTTTCTGCAATAACAGGTTTCTTTGGAGTGTCACTTTAAGTATGCTGGCTGTTAACTTTTTTACTTGCTTTTAGTCACTTGCTTTTTGTGGCCAGCTTAATCCTAATGATGGGGGTGGCTTCGCTGGGCGTCACCCACACTTTTCATAATTACTGTACTTTAAAGTAGTTGCCCATTACTGTGGTACAAAGTGAAGTTGTCCTATTTCATGCATGTGCTGCCTAATAAATGTTTTTAGGAGTTTCTCTGTTTTACAGGTTTTGTGTCATTCTAATAATTCCTCTTATCGCTATGTCTTTTTGTTTCTATATAGACTTGTCTGCTTGGTGAGGTGTTAATGGAGAGTGAAAAATTGTAATGGTAATGTCAGTGTATAAGCCTGATAACTTAATT
>CM050163.1:417463598-417733598 GCA_027410445.1 Discoglossus pictus | reverse complement strand
CCCCAGGCTTCAAGATTTTAGGAAGTGCTCATGTCACACTCAAGATGGAAACTTTTAGAATAAAGATAAGATTTTAGCTAAAAATGGCTTTATGTTTATGACTTGCAAATATGAAACTTTCTTTTGTTACATTCTTCACACACTAGCATTTTGTGTCTTAAAATACAGCAGTCCTTTAACTTTCAATTCAATCAAACCGATCAGCAGAAGGTGTTGTACTGTATGTAAATAGAACAAGCCAAGTAGCAGTATGAGATGATAACATATACACAAGAGATTGTGCATCACAGATTAAAAGAGAAGTGCTTTGTGTCACAACAGTGAAAGTCACTCATATCACTTCTACATAGCAGTGGAATGCAAAGCTCACTTATGCATAATTCTCTGCTGCTTTTCCAGAGTCCAAAGATTAGCTCCATTATACTCAGTGCATATCATAGCAAGATACAGGAAGACTACAATAAGGCAAGACATGACAAATCCCAGAAGCAACAGCTAACATTTCCGGTCGGCGTTCCGCTTGCCTCAACTGCTCGCCTCACTTCGCGAGACTCTCAGTGTAATGAGCGTCTTTGGCCCTCATTGCAGCCCAAGTCCCGCGTGATTCAACTGCTCGCCTCGCACTACCAACATCGCAAACGTTACGAACAGTACCACAGACCCACAACTATATATGATATATATACATATGTGTGTTTTCAACAACAGCGACCCTTTACTGAACATCTGAAGCCTTCCAGGTGTAATTCTTACCATTTTTTTCTTATTCTCTTCTAAATATGTTAAATAAACACACACTAAATATGCAGTATTGCACCACTCTCTGCCTTATGTTATTTTGACCCTTTGCTTGTCAGTGCTAGGCCTTTTCCTTTTCTACTACTAGGACGCCATTGTGTTGCATGCTGTCCAGTGATTTCTCTTGGCGGTTGTCAGTTCCGGTAAGAAGTCAGATGCTAATTGAAAGTAAAACCTTGGTTATTTGTGTCCTGAAGTTTTCTTGCCAAGTTCCTGGATCTCTGCCTTTAGTGCAGGGAATGCTGTTCTTGTGCCAACCTGAATGCTCTGCCAGAGAAATCCCATTATTGGCAGTACATACCAGTCAACAACTGGCTCATATTGGGGATGGTCTTGGGAGTTTCTGGTGTTGAATTATGATATTCCTCACACATGCTCAGAAACAGTGCCAGCTCAACCTTAGACTCTCATATTAAAATAGTAAATGTGCTGGACTTAGTCTATATCCACACTTCCAGATATTTATTGCTTTTCATTAATTCACTTTTTTTCTACGCTATTCTTTTGAACATTGAACTGTTGAGTGCTGATCAAATTGACATTTGGTTGCAGCCGGAGTCATTTTTTGTTATATAGAACTGTAAAATGTTTTATAAAGGCTAAAAATCTCAAACACCTTTTTAGTATACGTTTCAAAAACTAAAATTATTTATATGGAGCCTGACGAATCATTGGAGCCATGTTGCTGCAGCTCCTAAAATGTTACCTCTAGCTCCTAGTTTGTTTGTTTTTTGTAACTGTACATATATTTCTATGCACCGCGTTCTCTGACTCCCCAGTATTCTGTCTGGCTACTAAGTTTGGTAAAACATTGTAAATTCATCTCTAGTGTAGGGTAGTGGTCAAGTAGTTTCCATAAAATCTTTTTGAAATATATATAATTGTAGACTTTATATTTTATCTTTTACTTTCAAATATTCTTTACTGCACGGGTTCCGTGGTGGCACAGTGGTTAAGGATTCAGTGCTTTCACCGCTGTGACCTGGGTTTGATTCCAGACAGGGAACCAAGAGGTCACACTGCCCTGAAACCAAGAAGGGTTGGGCCTTGATGGGAGACCACCCAGGAATACCAGGAGCTGTATGCTGTGGCCCACTGGAGAAGGAACTGGCAACCCACTCCCTATCTCTGCCATGAATACCAAGTGGATCAGCATGCTGTGTTACGGTCCATGAGGTCATGAAGAGTCAGACACGAATGCAGGATTCCATTTTCTTCTGCAGTGTCCTTGTATACTAATGGGCTTCCCATTAGTCCTGCTGAAAGCACAGTCTGTTTTAAATGCTACTTTCTTCCTGTGCTATTAGTCTCCTCCCACCGCAGGAAATTGATCTGCACAAAAACTAATTGGCCACAGTAATACAGTTGCAAATAAAAGGTAATAAGTTAGAGGCTTTTTTTTACATTTAAAACAAATGTTTCCCACAATTTCAAGTGTATTTCTTCAAAATAGTATATTTTAAATATGACTCTAATGGGCCTTTTAACAACTAGCCCACCAAACGTGATCCAGTCATGCCAGTAGACATATTGAGCTGTATTTGTGGCATAATAAAGAAGGCTTCCAGCATATTAGGAGTTACGTCTGTAGATCATATGTCAGTTAGGCCTGGATATTATATGACCAGATTCTGTCAGTAGGCAGTCACCTTAAACCCTGATAATAGATGTGTGATAGATTTCTTTTGTTTTCCAGGTAATGCATTCTAATCCCTCACATGCTGAGACACGATGCAGCCCGCAGGGGATCTGCTCTTATTTAGCTCATGAAGTGCCGGGCAGAGCCCTTTATACACGGCACAACTTCGGGGATATTGGCAGACTTGTGGTGTGCAGCTCTTGTTGGCTTTTCCCAGTGTTACACAACTCAGTATTTCAGTCTGACACACTAACAAGGAGTCTCTCATCCACATACAGTAAATTATCATATCCCACTCACTTGCCTCACAAAATACTTTATTCATGTTTATTCCCCTTTACTCTAATAAAGGACCACTGTAGTTTGGGGAAAATGTCAAAAGTATGTTATAAATTTGCAATGTTAGCAGCTATTGCATGAGTATTAAAGCATTTTGGGAAGAATCTTGATTTTAGCCACCACCTCTTGTGTCTGCTACCTTCCATCTTGAATCACAAAAAAAAAAAGCGATGTTATTGGAGAGCCAGAAAGATGTTTTTAGGAGCCGGGCAGAGACTGTATATAGAAGTATATGTATATTCGGACTCCTTGGAATTTGTCTGGTTCTGCTCTAGAGCACTGCTTGTTGGGCTGCACGTATGTTCTTCTGAAAAACAAGGCTTGATAAAGGGTAAGATGTATTTACATTTTTTTATAAAAATTATTTTACCTATTATATTTAACTAGCGACTTGCCCGTCAAAAATGACGGGGCAAAAAAATTGTAAGGCAGGTAATGCTGTTTGGCACAGACATTATTTGTTTCTGATCCTTCAGCGCTCATTGCGAGCCTCGCGCTGAGCGGCTGTTGGTGTATTTTTGTGAGAGGCACTTTTGCTGTTATTGTTTGGTCAGCGCTGATCTCCTTTTTGCGCTTATTGCAAGGCTGTCCCCTGGTGTAGTTTGTGTGCTATGAGCAGCGTTGGCGCTCGTTGTGAGGCGATCGGTGAATGGCTTTTGTGCTTTATTGCGATAGTATTTTTTTTTTTTTTGCATATATGTATTTTTGTATGCTAATTAAATAAAAAAAAAATGAATATACTTTACCTATTTGGAAGTAGGTTTGCAGTGTTCTTGAGCTGAGGTGTAAGTGTCAGCAATATATGCAGTGTAAATAGGCTGCGTGCGCGAGGGAAAGTCATTAGTGTAGCTGTGGACTTCCGCATTGTGTAAGTTAGAGTTGTAAAATGTCGGCGAATGCGGGTGTGGATGATTTAGCGTCCTTGCTAAAAGTGTATCTTGTACCTCATACAGCTTTTTTGAAAAGCCGTCTGTGCTTGGTGGTGTTTTGCGGCTTTAGGGTCCTGTAGCCTTGTTTTGGTTTTTTCGGCGGCCATTTTTTCTCTCACTTTTTAGTCAATATTTAGTGATTGCGTGTTAGATGTATTCTGTTAAAGTGCTGCTTGTGTGTGTGTTTGTAACCTCTTGTGAGGCACCGTAGAGCCTCCACCTCCGCATTTGCGGACCAAACTGCGTCCCTCACTTTGCGAGTTCTTGCTAGCTCGCAAAGCGTGATGTTGATTCGTAGTTTGACAACTATTATATGTGATTTTACTTTACTGGAGGGCAACAATTGTTTTTTTTTTCTCTCTCTAATAGGATTAAAGTAAAATTGAATATGATTAAAATTATTTTTACAGAACTTTTCAAAACATGTTATCCTTTATCCAGCCATGTTTTTCAGAAGTACATACGTCTATGTGTGACACTTAGGTGGTCCTTTAATATTTCGTCACTAAATGTTACTATATTTTTTTGCACACCAACCATATATGGTGTTGCACTTTTGATGACGCTGGAGTTTAATATGAGGCCCTTCAAATAAAACTGGTTTCCCATCACTTGTATGTGCAGTTGCTGAATTTTACTGCATCGTAGATCAGTTTTAACAGAATCCATTCTTCATTTCTAAAAAAAAAAATGTTGTTTGCTTCATGGTGCATACGATTTCTTGTTGTGCAGCATGCTTTATTTGCCAGTGTTTATTTGGAGATAGGGGATGGATGGGTGTGCTTTTATTTGCATAAATGTTCAGGCTACCTCCTGTATTGGCATTTGTGCCTAATAAATCCATAACTATATCCCTACTAGCGAGTTGCCCGTCAAAAAAATTTGAAGCCATGGGAATGCTGTTTGAGACATAATTGAAACCGTTTTATACTGTGAGCTCCTTCGGCGCTCATTGCGAACCTCTCCTGTTGTGTACTTTTGGTCCTCTGAGAGATATATATATATTTCTATGTATATGTAGTTAAGTAATAATGATTTATTCAATTAAGTAATAATTAATTATTTCTGCAATAAATTAATATACTTTATTTATAATTGATATATGCAGCGAGCAATAGCCTGAAGAGCTAACAATGTGTTTGTATTTTGCACCTGCATAGAATATACATTATGAGTGTTAGTGCCTTCTTATAAAGTGTAATGAATTTTTGAAGTGTTCATTCTAAATAGGCTGCATGCGCGAGGTGAAGGCATTGGTTTATTGTGTAAAGCGGCATTGTATAGTCGTAATGTTATTAATGTGTACGCTTCTCCTGAGCAATTTCCGGCTTTTGTAATAGCATATCTTGTAGGTCGTAGTGTGAAGTGTAAAGTGCTATGCGTTTTGCAGTGTTTTGCGCGGTCCAGGGTTGTGTAGCCTTGTTTTCATTTTTTACGGCGCCCATTTTTTTCCTCGCTTAGGCGATTTTCTACATCAAGTTAAATTCGCACTCCAGCGCACTCACAGACGTCCTGGCTTTTGCCCCATGCTGTTTGTGATGTTTTTGGTTCGGCCTCTAATCTTGTAATTTTTTGCGTCTCGTATCTACGCTCATTGCTTAAATGCTCCGAGTTTAACAGCTCGCCTGCGATGAGCGCCTGCGGCGATCATCGCTAAGTTTTACGCACCACGCAAACAGCGTGACGACGTCTTGTAGTTACACAATTATAATATGTGATAACTACTTATTACTAGAACTCTATATTTACTGCATGACTAATATTGATGTCAGACAGGGTATGTTGGTTTGCACAGGAACTATATTCTGGTTTTATGTCTGGATGGTGCCAAAAGTGTCCCATCAACTAAACTCAGGAGATTTTAATCAGAAATAAACAATTTTGAAAAATGACCTTGATGCTCCAATATCTATATCTACGTGCGTTTGGCTAAACCTAGTGATGATAGCAAACTTGTACGTAATTATGTATTGCATACTACATGACTGCCAAGTATGACCACACATTTTATATCAAGCTAAATTACTGGCTCCTGAGTTTGGTGTGACGCCCTGAGGAGCTGGTTAAACGTCTATAAGGGGCCAAAGAATTCCAGTCAGTGGCACGGTTGCTTCTAATGAGCCAAGTTCGAGGTTAGTTGTTATACACAGTTAAAAACAAAAATGTTTAAGCTGTATTTTAACATTATAAAATATTTTGGAAATATTGATATATTTTTTTTGTAGAAATGACTGCTTAAAGCAAGTTGTGTTTTTGTGCGAATGCATTAAAGACTTTGCAAGTTCCTAATTCATACTATGCAGCACCGTGCGACATGTAAACTGTGTGGGAAGTTGCTGCCTGCTACACTGACTCTTGGGATCTGTTCCTGCCTGTGGAATCTCAGCAGAGTATACTTTACAAACATTTATTCATAAAACATCCTCCTCTAGATATAGTTATCATCAGGAGATCCATGCCTTGAGAGATTCCTGGTTTGTTTTTTTCCTGCCGCCCCCTGTGTCCCTAACTCATCTTTATAATCCTTGTACTGATTTATGGCGTTATATACTCTGGCAGCCATAAAATGCTAACAAGTTTGTTTTGTTACTTAGGTTTCCCAGAGAGAGAGAATTGAAAAGCATGGGCATATTATTTATCCCATCTTTCTGTAAGCAATTAGGTGCAGCGTGAACTTGAGGAAGAGATTACTTCATGTTATGTAAGAGGCACATCTTGTGATAAATATGCTTATTCTCCTTGGACTATCACAGCTATATGGTCCTGAAAGCTATAGAGATGTGTACTCTTTCTGAATACTTGGAGGCTTGTGTTTGCTTTGCAAGTGGTGGGTTTTCGTGTGTCTGTGCTGATGTTCCTGGGCTGCAGGCTTTGCTCCGATTCTTTGAAAGAGCAGATTGTTCTTGGCTAGCCAAAGCAAACCAGTAAGTACTGTGTCCGAGCTGTAACCTCCACTAACGTCCGGTCAGTGACAGAGGAAACCATTCTAATGTCCCAGCAACATCGAAGTCACCCCGAGCTAAACAGAATGTGTATGGCTGGAGATCAACACATTAGAATGATAAATATTATATAAATCTTATTAGAAAAACAGAGGTTCTAACTAAAACTCTATTGCTGATCTTATATCATGGGTTGACAAATTGTTTCTGATATTTAGGATCCTGACAGATTAGTTAGGAGCAAGACAAACCATTTTTAGCAGACATGTTCTATATTATATAGAAATATATGTATGATGGCTCAAAAGTAAACTTTTATGAGCCGTGGCTCCCAGGATTTATCAAGTCCTGTTTTATACATTTAGGTATATCTGCATAAAAAGTGAATGTATGGACTATGATCATGTACATTTAGGTAATATGGATGAGAGGCTAATTCTTGTCAGCCAATGAGCAGTAATATAGGGGTATGTGTCCTAGTTGTCAACCAGTAAAACTTAAATACTGCAGTATATTCAATGCATTTTCTGTTCCCAATGAAATCTAAACTTTTACTTAAACATTACAGAAAAGTTTCTTGTTTCATGAAAAATAAGACCTAATCTGTTAAAATGCCTAATAGAAAAATGTTTTCCGTGTCCCTTTACATTCTGTACACAGGATACATTTTAAGAAATAATCTCTTGCCTCTTACAAGCCTTTGTTGTTGTTGTTCAGTCGTGTACGACTCTACTTGACCTGACTCCAGGTACATCTGTCCGTCACCGCCTCTCTGAGCTCGATTAAGTTTATGTTCATCGCTTCAATGATCTCATCTATCCATCTCCACTTCATTCGTCTCCTTCTTATGCCATCAATGTTTCCTAGCATTAGTCTTTTCTAGGGAATCCTGTCTTCTCATGATATGTCCAAAATATAGCCTCATGATCATACCTTCTAGTGAACAGTTTGTTTTGATTTCCTGAAGTACTGCTTTATTGGATCTTCTCGCAGTCCAGGGCACTCTAAACAGTTTTCGCCAACCGCACAATTCTACGGCGCTCAGTATTCTTTATGGTCCATCTCTCACATCTGTATGTTACTACTGGAAATACCATAGTTCTAACTATGCTGACATTTGTTGATAGTGTAATGTTTTTACTAGCTTTCCCAGACTTGCCATGGCTTTCCTCCCCAGAAGCAAATGTCTTTTAATTTCATTTTTACAAGCCTTACTTATTCCAGATATCTCCCCAACACTCTATACCCCACCACGCTGCCTACCGGGGCTAGATCAAGTGTTTAGCGATTTTATATGACTTTTTAAATGATGATGATTTACAGGTAGAAGCAGACTAAGATGGGACTGGTGATTGAGATGCACAGTAGGAAAACACAGTAAGTTGGTTATTCAGATAGAGTAGTCCTTGACAAATGTATGTAAAATCTAGGAGTGAGATCCAAAATGTAGGAGCCAGTGGTGACAGCAATGAACAATTAGTGTAATTTAACCACACAAATGAAGCAGAACAGTTTATTCATGGTCTATGTTTCTGTAGAACTATTATTACTTTTTTAAGACTTCTATTATTCAGTGCTATGTCTGATGGGCTCAGGCGTTTCCACTCACACAATGCTCTATAGAGAAACAAACCCTTGCATGTAACCACCCCACCCCTTCCCTTACCAGAGGGGCAGTTTGTAAATCATACATAGATCATTCCCCACAGCAATGGGTTACCCTGCAGCGTCCACACCTTGCAGTAGCACACGGAGTGGAACACAGCAGATCACTTCCTGACAGGGCAGGTAGAAAAGGCTTTAAATACCCTCCAATGTATATCCACAAAGGAAATAAAAGATAACTCTGAGTATATTCACACAGGCTAAACAGTCTGTTGTTCCACACTTCTCCACCATAAACTGTATTTACACTGTAGCTAAGGATTCCAGGGAAGTGAGATGCAAATGTTAACACATACTACCTTTCATTTTCTTCCTGTATGTACAGAGAAAGGATTTTCAACCTCCTTTCTATGCACCATAGCTTATTTATTGTGGTCAGAGTCTCTTCCCAGCCTCATTTCACAGGGATCAGAACCAACCTCACATTGAAGAGCCCCATTATAAGAGCAAAAATACATTCTGTGAGTGGGTTCTGGCACTGTACCCTAATCCATGGCAATGTTATAGGCCTGACTGAGAGTAGCACACAATCCTAAATCAATTCCCATGTTAAGTGGGTCTGAGGCTAAAAGTTGGAACTTTTAGACCTACTGATAGATCATGCAGATTGCAGGTGGCTGACCAGCCAAGTAAAAGGTAGTTGTCATAGGGTGTTTTCAGGGCGAAGGTGATTTTCTGTGTAATGGTATTGAGTATCATTACACAGAAAATAACCTCTGCACTTAAAACAGCCAGTAAAAACCTGTTAAAATAAACCACTTCATGTACTATAGTGGCCACATAACATCTGATTCTAGAAGAAATAACAAAATAATAAAAGATTTTACAGGCTTTACAAACAGAGGAAGCAGAATTGCATATTCCCTGAGCCTCCCATTCTTGCATTGATAGCCACCAAAAAATGGTTAGCAGAAGATTGCCCAGGGAACAGCTAAATAGAGAACACAGTACCAGACCTTGCAACAGAACTTTCTGTAAACTGTCAGCACATTTGTAAAGAGAATGCAGCCACACATAGCAAAACTTATAACATCAGATGGTAATATTCATGCACATCCTCCAATGTGGTTTACATAATACTATGTACTGTGTGTGAAATAGGCAGTTGCATTTGGGACACCAGTCAAATGTTGCACCTAAGGATAAATCTGAATAGAAATTCTATTAAAAAGCAGTTACTGTACCCTATTTGGACAATATTTTACCCAAAGAGTTTACCCCCATCCAAAACTTAAAAATCAAAATCATCCAGGAGAGAAAAACATTTCAAATGAAGATCACATTCTTCAACCGCAAAGATAAAGGATTTAACATGGAGTTGGGTTTGATGGCTCATCATCAAAATGTCTTATTATCCTGCCTCATTCTTTCTCGTTTTTATTGTTCAATACTAACTAAATGTGTGGATTTTTAATACTTTAACTAATTTACAGGATAATGGACACGGATACTTTTTTTTTTTCCTTTTCCCTCACCTCTGGTCTCTGACATTGTCACGACACAGGGTCAACTTTCTCCACCTGTTCCTTTCCACACATCGCCAGCCAAGGTAGATAGAATTTCAGTAGCCTTTCCTCAGAGCAGACACCACCAATCAGGGCATGGTAATCCCAGCATCCAGAAAAAGAACATAATTCCATCACTTATGTCTTAACCAGAAGAACTCTTTATTGAACAGGATACAACATATTTATAGAAAAAAATAAGGTAAATAATAAGTAAACACATTAATAAGAAGTAATTAAACAGTAGTGTCACTAAACAATAGTACTTGGTAACATAATTAATAGCCCTAGATCAAAAGGACAAATTAACATAACTACTCAGATATGTTGCAAATTATTTAACTGGTTTTAGTATCTGTTTGTTTGTATCTCACCACAGAAGCCCTTCAATGATAAACTGTCCCATGTAAGTTTCACAAAGGACCTCTTATATTTGCTTTTACAGACAATAATTTGATTCCATCTCTATATGCCAGGTCTCGCCTTATAGGTTAAACTACAACCAAACTACTTATGAAACCATACATACAAATGTTGGGCATGTTTAACATGAATATAGTCACTATTGCAAGCTGTTATTCACAAATACAATAAACCCAGTACTACAGTATATTAAAAAAAAAAAAAAAAACACCTCTATAGTACAGTGAGTATATCCAGAGCTGAACATAGTACTAATAGTACACTGAATCGCTCGCCCCACAGGCGGCACTTCACAGAGCCCTGGCTGGGACATGTTGGTTTGTGACGTACCTCATATATGGATCCACACAATTCACCTATTTGCTCTAAACAATTATTTTATTTATGATGCCTGTGTTAGTTCCACATGGGTTTACTTCTCAGCATTACTTCTATATTACTTGTTTCTCCTCCTCTGCCCTGATTGTCTTATAGCAGAGAGGTTTGTGAGCTGTTGGACTGCAACAGCCTTGTACTTTTTTCTCATTTTTATTTATAAAGGTAAAAACACAGATAATAGACTCCACTTGTCGTAGAGACACGTAAGGTGTTTTTTTTATATATATTTCTGTGCTGCGTCAATATTGTCTTAATTTTACAATATGAGTAACAACTGTAATTTTACATACAAAGTACTGTATAAAGTTTGAGGTTGGAGTGTCCATTTAATTGTTTATGGTAGTTTAGGCGGATTCCTGCACATGCTTGTGAAATAGGTAACAAACGAATAGCATATATGCAAGACAGGGACATATTATTTATTTTATTTTTTTCAGAGAAAATCCTATAGTTTGCAGACATGCTTGTGGAATGTGGGATTCCATCTTAGACTGCCAGTTTGCACATAGCTTGAAGGGAAAGGTTATCCTATAGGTGCTTAATATTCTATTGTTGAGCGTGGTTTAGAGAGCACTCTTCAACAGAACTGAATAGATATGTTATCTGAATCCACTGTTCCTCCCAGAAAAGAAATTAGAAACAAATGCATTGTCATGCTTCTGTAGGAACCTGGAGATATCCATGACACATTGGTGGAAGGTGTAGGTTAAGTTGCATTTCATGAAGCTAGCAGCCTGCTGATGGTCTAATGAGGGGGAAGGATGTGTTTTTTATTTTAATCCTGTCCAATTATCAAACAAAAGCTGTGTAATTCTACCCTCCTTCAACTGATCTTTACCAACATCTGCTCTCGAAGTGTTTCACCTTGACTGTTCTATGGACTATTTTCCATGGCCATTAATGTAGATTTTCGTAACTACATGCAATTAAACACTTCCTTGTAACTTTGTTCTAGTTATAGCATTATATTAGAGTTATAATTTTTGAGAAACTGTTCATGTCTGGTATAGTTTAGTCCCTGAGGTGTATTATTTATGTGTTCAGATGACGTGCTGTTTACACACGGCAGCGTGAGCCAAAATGGCAGGGTATCTAAGGGCATCTCACCACAAGCTGGCAGAAACCAGAGAATTGAAGTCATACTGATCCACTCTGATCAGCCAATGGCACTGAAAACTTTTTATAAATTATCATGTAGGCTCTGTGGTGTAAGGAAACAAAAAGATACCAGGAAATAACAAAGTAAAATGAGGAAGAATGTCACTGTTTGGGAGGCTGGAGATGCTTATTAGTCATTTTATATTTGTGTTCGTTTGTGGCCTCTGCTTTAGGGCTGAAAGTAATTATCTAATGATGATGGATTGCCTGCAAATGTCCCCATTCCAAACTTGCTATTTTGTGTGTTCACTTATCTCAAACCAGGACCTTGACTGTGCCTTAAAGGAGCATGGACACATTTTTTTTTCTTTGTTGCATCTGAAAGAAGGTATTTGTAATTGTTTCATAGTTTTCTTTTTTTTTTTTTTCAAATGATGCTCTCAAAGCACAATGCACTTATTTTAAAGTTTAAAGGGCCAGTTACCTCAGCATAAGTGCTCTTCATGGTGTGAAAGAGCACAAGATTTTATGTTAAAATTGTCTATTTTTGTTATTTTTTAATTACACTTATAACCGTTAAAAACGAAAGTTATAGTTCTGTTTACAATTCCACAATTAATGATATCTGCCAGCAACAATGGCCCGGCCGTTGTAGCTGGTGCAGATAATGATTTATATGTTTTTCTTGGCATTCAGGAATCCTACAGCCCAGCAGTTAACCCACAAATAACTTATTACAAAGATTCTAACACTCCTTTCTGTGCACAGATGAATTTATAATGAGTTAACTGTAGTTTTCCTTTGCTCTCTGCCTGGCTGCTGAGCTGTCGGGCTGTCTCGGGGCAGCCAGTGACACAGGTAAACATACATTTAATCAATAAATATCTCTGTGAAAATAGAACGGATTTCATAAATTCAAAAAGTTTTGAAACATGCTGTTAAGAGATATTTACATTTGTGTGCTCCACATTGAACTGAATTAAGTGGCCCTTTAACGTCTGGGGGGTTCGCCCCTCTCAGCCAATGTATAGTAATATAGATGCAGGAGTCATACTTGTCTGCCAATATAACATCATATTATAGTATACTCTACACGCCCTGTTAGGTTCAGAGAAGTTTAAAATATATTTAACATGTTCTTCATGTTCGACAATTATTACTAACAAGCAATTAGTCCTTTCCCTCTTCACCATCGCAAAATTTGACCGCTGCAGTTCGGCCGCGGCTGTCAGATGGAGCTGCCGATTTTAGCATATAAGGCGCGCCGACAGAAGAGCTATGAGAGGCGCCCCCGAGGCTCAGGGGGGCCAATTGCCCGCCCCGAACATAGCGATGGCCTCACTGTAGATTCAGCGCTGTTAAATTGCGCCACGTCGGAGGGTAGAATAGTGCTTTGCATTCCCTGGAACTTAAAAGCGCCCGAAAACTCACAGCGCCCTCTGGAGGATGGCACCTGTAACTACAGCTGTCAGTGGTGCGGAAGGAATGCGCAGGCAAAGAGGGATAGATCCTAAAGGACCACTGACGATGAAAATAAAAATATATGTTTACAAAGAGTATAATAACGCAGTAAAAAGAAAAACATACAGCTAGTTTTAAATAGAAAAAAATTAATAAACTCTGATGTCTGTGCTGGACCTTTGTGGCAGCCATCATACATTAGGGAAAGCTATTCAAAACAAGGTTTAACAAATTTCATGGCTAGTAAGCGTTAAATCACAACATATACTTTAATACATATCCTGTTGTCTGGCTCCCCATGATACATGCTGGCTCCTATGTCTCTCTCTATACCACATCACTGCAAAGTCTCTGTACAGCTAGAGAATCCTCAGATATTTGTTAGAACTTGGAAGGAGCATGTGCTGCAAATATTTATTATACAGTAGAAGTGCATGAAAACCATATAATAAAATGTTTCTAAAATATAACTTCAGACCTCTTTAGCTGATATATGGAGGGAACGTTGAAAAATGTTTTCCTAATGTATATTTTTTCAAGCATATTCCAGCTTGTGTGGATAACATAAGGACAACACATTTAATTATTTTCAGCTTTTCTTTGCATAGAGCATTGAGCTATAATTTATATATTTGTTTTTTATTAGATTACAATGTGTTTGAGACAATATACAACTTGGTTACAAAACTGTCACATGCTGGCTAAATTATTGTTGAGAAAGTAAAAGATTAATATTTTTTAATCAGAATCTTGTCTACTGATTTCATTAAGACCCGAGGTTTCCACAGTGATCAGTGGACTCAATTTCTGTTGTTTTGGGATTATAATTTGCAATTATAGTCTGTCTTCTAAAAAAAAAATCATTTAAAGAGATACTGCAGATGTTTTAAATGTGGTAATATTTAACATTTTAGGTAAGAAGTACTTAACAGGAGCCAGGAAGCCATTGTTCCTACATGTATCATCTTCTTTGTAAGAAAAGTTTGTCTGGCTCCTAACTATGGTATACATTGTATTACATTTTGGTAAACTTACATTGATGTTTGTAATGTTTAGCTTTCAACCAGCGTTTCTGATCCACCAATAAATCTTTGACTGTTATCTTTTTCTACAGAGTAATGCCTAATTGTTGCCAGTTACTCCCTGCATACATTGTTTTTTATTGAAAAAGGCCTTTTCACATCCATTTGAGCACATATAGAGCAACACGCTTGGTTCTGCATAAAAATTTTTGAGTTGAATGTTGGCAATTGCGGAGAAGAAATAGATTACAGCTGCCTCACCCACCTCAATAAAAGGAAGACGTGGTTCACAACAGGAATGTCTTTTGCTTTGGATTCAGCTTTATATGTATTTGGCCTTGGTGTAAATCTGTATCTGAGGTGAGCCAAGTGTCTAGCTTTTGGTAGAGGCTAAACTATTGTTACTAGAGGTGCTACATTGGTACATCTGCCATCTGTACATGCCCACGTGCTGCTATTCCCATCCAAACTATGTCTATGTATAACTTGTTGGGTGCCACATTGCTTCGGGACATGTTAAGCTCGGCCGCCTACACCTGTGACAGTGTGTGCGCCTCAGGGTTACCAGCAAGAGCCGGTCTTGGTGTGCCAGTCTGTAGAAGGTGACGGCAGTGGAGGAGGGGTGGGGGCTGTTGTGGTGAATAGGGGAGAATGGTCTCATTGTACAGCAGGGACAGTGCTCTCTGTGTCTTAGCCCTGGCATTTCTACAGCAGCTCCGTGCTGGAAACCCTCGCCTGCAAAGCAGACACAAATAGCTCTGAGACTGCAAAGTAGTTATTAAAATCCCTTGGCCTACGAGCTGGTAGTTCAGAGACGGCTTTGGGTGGCTCTTTTGTCTGTGAATGGCAGGCGTAGCTCGGAGTGTGTGGTTTGGGACTGCATCCATGCTTGTTTCATGGCTTCAAAACATGAGCTTTCACAGACACACTACAGTTTCTTTGCTATGTATCTAAATAGCAGAAATTCAATTAATATCCCATATATTGACTTGGTAAAGCCAGAAAATGTAGAATGGGATTTTTTCGTGACCGTTTAAAGGAACAACATTGTTCTCATACAGTGGAGTTTCATGTGTTTATTTAATAACTGGTTAGCAATGAAATCAATGCAGCTTTTTAAACATTTGGTGGTTTGAACGTCCATAGATGTCTCTTCCTAACCTCTATTGGGTATCCATGAGGTGGGAGAGGATCTGCCTAGGGGGACTATCCTAATAGTCTGTATTTGTTGTCCTGATAGAGCAGTCTCTGCTTCCTTCCTTGCAGTGGCTATTGGTCTTCTATAGGTTATAAAAAAGTTTTAGGAAAACCATCTGGCCAAATCCTTATTCAACCACTGGACACCTAATTAGGGGTGGAGAGAAGTGCATTTGCTGAAAACTGCAATACTAAATTGTCAGTTTTAAAAGCTAAACTAAATCTATCTATCTTCAAATTACTATTCAACAATTTGTATTTCTATCTGGTTACTAAATATGCAAACAAAACATATTTGTTTAGTGACTCTTCAATCTGTAAGTACATAGTGGTGTGTAAACAGGGAATTTGTACATATTGCTGAGAACTAGCTTTACAGGTTATATTTTATGCTGGGGGAAAAAAAATAATTCTGCTCATCCTGTAAAGACTTGTATGTCTTGACTGGTTTGGGTGGATTCCAGCTATCCGGTTTCTGTATGTTGTATTGAACGCTACATACTATATGTTGGTGACATGACCGCCACAGAGAGGATTCTGCTGGTTAGACACACTTTTTGAAAAATAGCATTTTATTTGAAGGAATGTTAGTCTTGTAATGTGTGTCCGAATAAATGGCTGTTTCTCTGCAGATTTTTACATGTTTTTCTTTACTAATTCTTTACTTTTATTTAGTAATGTTTATAGTGAGCTAAAAAATAGACTTAACTTGAAAAAAATGTTTTATACTGGTCCTTTTAAATAGTTGACAAAGGGGAATGAAAGTGTCGGCATCATTATAGGGCCCAACCTGGTTTATACAGAAGGCCTCAAATATGCTAATCAATCCAGAGTTTCAGAGAAGCAAGATGAAAGAACCAGGGCATCCAAACATAGTATCTCTTGTAATACCACCCACATATATAAATATACACACTATAAAACATGTGTTAACACGGACTACTAGTATTTGTACAGTGCATCAAATATGCCACTCTTATAAACACAATCCTCTGTCATAGCATACTGAATCAAATGTCTTATTGCCAGCGCTGTGAACCAGTTAGTCTAGAGAGGCTCGGTCTGATGGGAATAATCCTTGTACCCTGGATTCGTGACAATGTTTATAAGGTGTGTAAGGATAGTTGGTTTCACAACCTCTGAATTATGCAGCTACGCTATAAATATTTTATATGCATTTTAAGCCACGACTCTTGGCAGCCACAAACTTAATTTTTTGTGAGATGCTTCCAAAACAATATTAATAGCCAAGCCCAAAAAATAGAAGATCTAAGGTCATGAACTGCAAAATAGCCAAATGAATTGATGTGAGAGGCCTTGTAAATCAAGAACACAAGGCAACTGTATCCTCCTTTTTTATGGCCACATCTGCATCTCCCCCTACTTCAATGCTACAGTAATGTCCATCTACAATTGACTACACCAGCGTTGGGTAGTGTGCATTGTGCGATCTGTGTACAGTGTTGTTTGCGTCACTAGATCTTCCAGAATAACAAAAGTTAAGCACACTTAACAAGTGGAATTTGTACTAAAGTATCTCTTTCAAGCTTTTGTGATGGGCAGTATTAGGCAATTGAAATATGTTTAAACTGTGTATAAACAGGGAATCTTGATTAAAGCTAACAACTTTTTATATCATAGATTTAATATATAACCTCTCCTCTAATTTACTGATGATTGCACAGATTTATGGCTTTGAAGTGTGTGCATTATCTGTTTATGTGCTTTTTAAGGTTGTTTGATTCTGAAGGAACAAATTTATAGTGCTGATAAGGAACAAAGGCTGTACTTGACACAAGTTAATAGGCTGCTGAGACCTAATAGGCTAGGACACTACACTCCATGTATCTGCATACTCTACAGCGTGCAGACCCATGCGGAGGCTAATTCCTTGGTTTTAGGCAGTAAAAACAGAGCTTACAGTACATACAAGTAAATAAATACGTAGGTATATACCTAGTAAAACCAGAAACCTGCCATATCCCTTTAATTGTGCTATACCTGATGTTGGACAACACTTCGATCAATAACCCATGCTCGCTATGCTACTAGAAGCCTCCTGTACCATCTTTTGAAAAAATGAATTTATAAACTGGGTTCATATAATACAGATTACACTGAGAACGCACAGAGTTTTGTACTTATGTTTATAATTTGTAGGAAAATACAGTTCAGTGTTACCGGTTGGTTAGCTTCATTTGTGCACATTTGTCCAGGTTATGAACCAGCTTTACTGCCATTTAGTTTATTCTCGCACTCATGCTTGTCCCATACCAGGTGCATAGTGGTATATGTGATATTTTTCTTGTTGGACGTGGCAGTAGTGTTTGGTCCAGTGAGAAGTCTTAGACACTTTGGTTCAAATATTTCTTATCCATTTTTAAAAGAGCATGTTTACATAGCACAAAAAGTTGTTTTGCATGAAATGCATAGACTTAAATAGAAAAGTGAAGTGTTTTGAACTGCTTTAGCATTCTTTTGTAAATGAAAACAAGCTTGGAAAAAGGAGTGATCTTGTTTAGCCACTTATTTGCTAATAAAGTTTTAGGCAACCAATATAGTTGGGAATGCAACACTCTGCCTACACATATAGATTGTGCCTTTTATGGTTCATTTCTTTCACATCAGTGTATTCAGCAATTTGTGTTTAGCAAATGGGCAGAAAAAGACAAAATGGAAAAGAACAATGTTTTTTTATTTTTTTTATTATAGTGTTACTTTGTCTGAACAGTACGTTCATAAGTCTGTAATGATATATTGTCTAATATTATATCAAATGTTTACATAGAGATTGGTGGCCTTTATGTCCCAAACAACCATAAACCCTGTTAAATTTTCACTGGAATCCGCAAAATATCTTTGTAAACATGTTGTGTTACTATGTACTGTTCCAGTATATGTTTTAATTCACTGAGTAATTTGTTTTGCTGTATCTGCAAAGTATATTAAATTGATACATTTTAATCTAGACCGCACACAAGAGCTGAGAAATCTTTTTTTTTTTTTTTTAATCTGTTTTATGGTATTGTTGAGCACAGACAGATGTATTTCTTACACAGACTTCCTCTCTCTTTTCACAGGGCATATTCCTTGGTGGATTCCAGCCAAGTATCCACGTTCCTGATATCAATACTTCTCATAGTCTATGGCAGCTTCAGGTAAGTGTGCGCAAGTCAGGAGGGACTAATTGGATATGTTTCTCTATGAAGGTGTAAATCTGTGTGGGAGAGCCTATGTAGGGTAAGACAGCAGCTACTCTAATTATAAATTACCTTACCTCCTGGTACACATGCACATATTGTTGCTGAACAAAACCATTTTATACAATATGTAAATGGATCAGTGATTGTTCCAAATAAGGTATCATTTAAAATTATATGTAAAAACAAGTAACCTTAAAAAACTAAAATTCTAATTTTAAACAATGCCATATTTTGAGTCTCTGCTTTTCTACTAAATTAATAAACATACTTTAAATGGAATGGATGCTTTTATATATATATATATATATATATATATATATATATATATATATATATATATATATATATATATATATAAACGTGTTTGCTATGCTTTCCTTTACTGAAAAGTAAAGCTATATTAGTTATTCCCTGAATACGTTTTTCTGTATTATGTGGTGACTTTGTCCACAACTAAAATAGAGTAAATTGCATTACCTGTATCCGACAGTGATATTTGTGTTTATTTTTTCATTGTGTGTACCTTAGAGCTATGCCTGTGACTTATTGCGCTCTCTCTCTCCTTTTCTCTAGGTCCCTAAATATGGACTTTGAAAATCAAGACAAGGAGAAGGATGGCAGCAATTCAGCCGGAGGATTTAGTGGAAACAGCACTAATAATAGTAAGAGATAGTGTTTCAGAGAGGAGAGGTGCAGATCTGTACAAAAAAGAACCTTAATAACTGCTATTGTATGTGTGAGCCAGGGTAATATTGATATGATCCTAACAAGGTCTCTCCGTTTCTGCAGGTATCCAGACCATCGACTCCACTCAGGCTTTATTCCTTCCGATTGGAGCCTCAGTTTCGCTCTTGGTCATGTTTTTCTTCTTTGACTCCGTTCAGGTTGTCTTTACTATTTGCACTGCAGGTGAGTACTGTCCCAATCCAATGTAGGAGAAAACATGGTGACCTATTACTAAACTCCTGTTTGTTTTCTCTCTTTCAGTTCTTGCAACTATAGCATTTGCATTCCTGCTGCTCCCCATGTGTCAGTATTTAACACGACCCTGTTCCACTCAGAATAAGTGAGTATGCACAACTTGTCATATGTATATCAGTTTTGCTCTCTTTCCACAATAATGATTTGCCACCCCAACCACTCAGTTTGATCATTGCCCCATGCACTTGTTCTCAGACATGATGGGTTAAGCCTTGCTCTTTATTTTTCTACCTGACGTGAATATACCAGCTTGTTAGCATTCTCGCTTGAAACCATCTACTTACTTGTACCCTTACATGAGTATGAAATCTTTACTCAAATCTAATGCTCACCTTTTTCGTGAAAAATCGGGTCCCAAATTTTGAGTGCACATTAGAATTGATGGCACACTAGATTCAATGTTTTAACCCCTTTTTCTGGGTTAAAACATTGAATCTACTGCTCAATTGATAACATTGCATTACCGGTACGGTATGATCAGGGGAGTAATGAAGAAGACAAATAGTGCTGATATTGTTAATTACTAGAATGTTAATTGCTGGTATGTTGTCATTACTGTTACTGTAATTGCTGATATGTTGTCATTACTGTTACTGTAATTGCTGGTATGTTGTTAATTACCAGTATATTGTAAATGTTGTAATTAGTGTTAATTGTATGTTGTAACACTATACATACGATGCAATATGATCATATTGTTGTACAGTAGTGCCATTTTATAATAAAACTACCATAAGTTGGTAACCTAAACTCCCTGTTCGGTGGTACTTGTACAAATGACAAATGCGCATTACATTCACCAGCAAAAAATGTTTTTGATTCATGGGTTCCAAATTTGGCGTGCGCATTAGATCCGATGGCGCACTAGATTTGTGTAAATATGGTATTATACAGGTACAGCCCACTGAACGCTACATTGTTGAGCTCTGATTTGTTAGAGAGCTCTTTTTCCCTGTAATTCCCCGCTTAGTGTTATAAACCTTACAATAAATCCAGTTTAGCCATTTAAATCCCTGCTTGGTGCTCTGAGATTTACCATAGCGAAAATAAAAATCCCTGTTTAGAACTTTTTTTCACATCGCCATACTGGATGCAGGAAAGCATCTGGAGCGCTGGAATTATAAACCTCACCCTATTCAAGAACAATATTTTTAAAATGCTGTAAAGGACCAATGTAGCTTGGGGGAATACTTTACATGTTTGTAGTATTTTATAATCGAACAGTATGATCACCTGTGTAATCTATGAGCATAAAAACATTTAAGGGAAATATATAGTCTTCAGCACTTTTTGCTGGCCTGGAGGCTGAAGTGGTATACTTTTCTATTCTGTAGTGGAGAAAAAGAATATCTCATCATATTGGTGGTTGAGATTACATTTTAGTACTTGACCTCTCCGGTACACATGCTCAAAGGCAAAGTGAAATTCCCAAGCCCCTCCCCTTTATGCAGTAACTTCCCTGTTGTTTTGCTTTCTGCCCGTCTTGTGTGCAGCCCTCTTGGCATATATTTTATTGCAATGCTGCAGATACTATTGTGTTCATCTCTTAAGTGAACTATTTCCTCTTACATTGACAGAATTTGGCCCAGTTAAAGTACAGAGAGAATAGGGTATAAAAATGTGCTGGGTATCCCTGTATATTACATTTGCACTGTGCTCTCTTCTAGAATATCTTTCGGATGTTGTGGTCGATTCACAGTTGCAGAATTACTGTCATTCTCTCTGTCTTTGATGCTCGTTCTTATTTGGGTACTCACAGGACACTGGTTACTCATGGATGGTGAGTTATTTTGGAGAGTTAAGAGCATTTATTTTTTGGTCTGGCAATGTTGTTCCTTTTTTCTTACAACAAAGTCTATACAGATTGATTATAGCAGTTGCTAGGAGGCTGAGAACAATGTCCAGTAATTCAGTTGCTGTTTTATTCAATCAATCTGAGCACATGCAAACCCACAGTGAGTAATTAGCAATGATGAGTTTCTATTACAATATGAAAGTGATAGAACAGAGGTTCTAAATATGGTATAACTTAAAACTATAAGGTAATAACAATTACTTTTTAAAGTGGATGCTAAAAATGCATTTTCATATAGTAAACATACATTTATGTTTAACGTTATTAGCTGTCAGCCAGTCTTTCTTATTCACTGACAAAGATTCATAGCTTTTTAAAGATTATTACCATTAATTACTGATTGGACCCATTGATTTGAGTGCAAGCCAACTGCAGAAAAAAGACAGATCATGCTTCCTGAGTCTTTTGTTTTGTAGGTTACTTGTACTCAAGACAATTAAACTAATGCCTCAGGGGCTATTCAGTATTTAATGGTAATGGTCTCTTAACAAAATATTTGAATCTCTGTGGGTGGATTAGAAGGGCTGTCATCCAGTATCAATGTCCCTCCTAAACGAGCATGCTCCAGGTTGGGGTTGTCATACTGTTGGCTCATGGGGCAAATGCTGATTTCTGTTGCCCACTGCTGGGGAAATTTTTTTCACAAACCAAATATTGTTAAAATGAAACACTTGGGACTGTTCACTAATATGTGAATTTATAAATAGCCCACATTTTTAATTTCATACAATATATATATATATATATATATATATATATATATATATATATATATATATATATATATTCATTTATGTGTTTTGATTTAAAAAAAAAATATTATTATTTTAAAGCTCACTGACTAAGCCCCCACACTAAAGAATTTGGACATCACTTCTCCAGTTTATCTTTCTTGTATAATCAGTTGTATTTGTCTCATACTATTAGGATTTCTCAAAGGATTTCCTGTTTGAGTGAGTATCCTGCCACTAGACTGGATGATTGTATTTGATATTTCCCCTTTCTTGTTGCATTACAGCCCTGGCCATGGGACTATGTGTAGCAATGATTGCCTTTGTGCGGCTACCCAGTCTGAAGGTGTCCTGTTTACTGCTTTCGGGGCTCCTCATATATGATGTGTTCTGGGTGAGTAGTGAGAACGTATTGGGAGGGGTGGGAGCTCTCTGTATATGGGTAATCAATTGTAATTGATCTTTTTTAGTAGGATTTGGTGTATTGTGTCCCTTTTTGTTTAGTGTTGTTCAGACAAAGTGCTGCTTGCTTATATGATCACGCCTCACATTACATATGTTTCATTAGATATCCTTTGCTTACTGTCCTATTTTCATTTCCCTTCGCTTTCTCTTCCCTCAGGTTTTCTTTTCTGCCTACATATTTAACAGCAATGTGATGGTGAAAGTGGCCACTCAGCCTGCAGACAATCCTCTGGATGTCTTATCCAGGAAGCTTCACCTGGGCCCTAATGTTGGACGGGATGTCCCCCGGCTGTCCCTCCCTGGAAAACTAGTATTCCCCAGGTATGCAGTCAGACAAATGGGCGATTATATACCTTTTTACAGGACTTTATCTTTATTTAAATCCAATCTTAAAAATATAATATTTAAAAAATATATAAATGATTATAATTTGTGTTGCTCTATTGTATGGAAGGGTGTTTGTGATATGAACGCTATGCTAATATATTTCATGATCTAATACATAGTGCTATATAATGAATGGTCCGATCATCTAAAATGTTGACACAGACCTCAAGTTTCAACACACACATTATAATAATTGTTATAATATGGGGTGGGACCTTATGCAATTTTATAGTGAAGACATTAGTTACATCCTGTGCTCATTATTAGTTTGGAAAGGACCACAATTAGTCACAATGAAGGCTGTTTTTCTGGTTCTATTCATACTCGTGACTTGCCTGTCAAAAAGGCAATAACATTTGAAGCCTGGTAATGCTGTTTGCCACACAATGTGAGGCTCTCCCCCATCTAACTTGCGGGCCTTGCAATTATAACCTTTGGCACTCATTGCAAGATCCCTAGTCTGCCTACCCCTCCCTCCACTGAAAAAGACATCCTCATGCAATGACCTAACAAAAACAAAATGGATTCTTACATTTCTAAGCCATCTTCAAAATGCAGATATTCACAGTATATTGTGTCTATCGCTTACATGGCTGCTAATGATGTTACACACTTCACAAGTGCTGTTCTCTTGAACTACAGTAGTCCTTTAAAGAAGTCAGATTACCATCTGATGCTTTACTTTCAATCCAGATGATGAGATCGACTTGAACCTGGAGAATATAATTAGATAGAAAATCTGTGTCAACGTGTATGCAATTTTATTTGGGGATGTTGCTATTTTGTCGCTTGGTAATTGGCAGAAACTATTGGTTTTGTAGTATGTAATTATAACTTTATAAAATTGGGAGTACATTGCTTGAAAATATTTTATTTGCAAATAGCCTTATTGTTGACTTTAGAAACATGGTGAGCTAGATACTCATAGCCCTTTATCTGGCACGTACATTGGCCAATTTAAAGTCTGGGCTGGTACTGGCCACTGTAGCCCAAATGTTCCATTATAGATTTAAAACCGTGTGTGTTTATTATAAAAGTTTATTTTTTAATGGTATGAACAATTTAACGCAGCACAGTTAAAGCAAAAAATGCAATGTGCTTGGTCTGCCTTGACCTCAGTAGATAACATATCCTCCAAAATTATTGTAATACATTAGTTCCCAGTAAGCCTGTAATCATTTGTTTGTTTAGCTAGTTCTTTTTTCAATATTTAAACAGTGTAAATACATGGTTGTGCCAGTATAACAATTCCTACATTTTCTCTTACTTCTTTATGTAACATATCAGGAAATGGTAATGAATAATGCATATGGTTGTTACTGTAATGTCATTTTATACACTATATATCCTTAGTTTTTCATGGAAATAATAATAAAAAGAACATTTTATACCATAATGTCTTTTTTTTAAGGGCTGGAGTGATTCTCTTTACAACCCCATATAATAAAGGACCAGGTTACTCTGTGGTCAAGAAGCCATGTTTGATAGTCATAACATACTGTAGTGCTTTTGTGAATGACTTAGTTTACAGCGGGGACAGTGGAACAGAAATGTGATGTACTGCGTAGTTCATGAAAAACTAACAGCTTGTCTCCTATGCAGTTCCACAGGGAGTCATTTCTCCATGCTTGGAATTGGGGACATTGTGATGCCTGGTTTGCTCCTGTGCTTTGTCCTTCGCTATGATAACTACAAGAAGCAGGCAAATGGCGAATTGGGTGGAGCTGCCAATGGTTCTGGCCGCATGCAGAAGGTCTCTTACTTCCACTGCACACTCATCGGATACTTTGTAGGTCAGTATGCAGGGGACAGACTGGCTGTGTTGGGGCTGTGGGTATGTCTTGTATAGTGAAGCTTTTTGATGCTGTGTTGTGATATAGTCCTTAATTTTCATCCTTCTTGCTAGGATTATTAACGGCGACAGTGGCTTCACGTATACACAGAGCTGCTCAGCCTGCACTGCTCTATTTGGTCCCTTTCACATTATTACCCCTTCTCACCATGGCCTATCTAAAGGTAAGTCTCCTCTCATTTCCCTTTCTTGTAATTGCATGTTCATTTATGCAAGTGCCAATCCCTTAACCCTGCATCCATGACAATTTGTCCTCTTTTTCTTTTAGGGTGACCTCCGCAGGATGTGGTCAGAGCCATTCCACACCAAGGCAAGCAGTTCCCGTTTCCTTGAGGTATGATGGGAGTAGAGGACATCCAAGGCCAAACCTGCCGGGATTCCCTCATTTTTGGCTCTCTCTCCACTTTGGAAATGTCGGCGTGTAAAAGACACGGCGACATCTGATGGACCTCAAACAAAATTAATTTTGTGTAAAATAACAAAAACAAAAAAAAAGACATTTCTGGAGAAGGGTTTTGTGGCTTATCTCCCTGCGGGAGCCCTCTCTGTAAGAGGCAACGATGTCTCTGTCCCTTACCAATACCCTCAGCAGCGGACTCTTAATTTTAAGAGCGGAGGACATAACCTTGACAAAATGGGAGCCAGCAGGATTGTACAGAAGGTAAAACCTACAACCCATAGAGGTCTAGCCAGCTCTGTGTAGCATGTGACTTTAAAGGCCCCTCAGCTATGGACAGATCCCTTGGAACCTGTGGGACCAGACCCTACATGGAGCGGTGCTGCTCTCACCAGCTGCTCCTTCTATTCTTGTTTTTTAGTTAAATATCTTCTGTGGTGTGAAGTGACTTTTTAGAACCCAGCCAGTGTGTGAGTTACTCTCAGTATATTCATAGTCTGTTGTATTTAATTGCATTTCACTCCCATGTCACATTGCGGAGGGCAAGACTGAGATGATATATATATTTTCTATGGATATTCTAAATATTCGCAGAAGAGCCAGTTCGGGTCAAGCCTCCTGCGATCTGTCGCATGTCCTGCACTTTCATCTTTGGCTTTATAACTAATCCATCCCAGCAAAAGTGAAGCCTCAGTTCCAATCCAATGTATCGTGTGCTCGTTCTGATGTACTCATGGGCTGTTTAGTGACTGTATTTGGTTCTGATCAATGTAGTGATCTAGGGCAGATGAAATGTTCCAAACCCTTTGTCTTTCCAATTGCGCAGCGTTGTTTTTAGGGGTACCCCAGGACTCTTGCATGTGTGACTTGCTGCAATCATTGTTCCCTCCATCATAATAATGTTATCTTCCTGTAAATACATTTTTTTTTTCTTTTTCAAATTTTTTTTTTTTCTTTTTGTATTTTAGTATTGTTTCATTTGTCTGCTGTATTTCTGAACCTCTCATGTGACCCCATCCCATGAAAAAGAAAAAAAAAGAAAAAAAAATATCTCCTCCAAACATGGTGCGGTAGTCCTGTCTCCACTAATTTTTCTTGCGTCTGATGTTAACCTGTTGTGGGGAGGGGATTATATTGCTCCTGTGCTAACTGCGATGGGAAAGGAATACTCCTGTTTCAAACTTGGATTAAAAGGACATGGATCCCACATTTTCAATCATGCAGAGAATATTTGAATCCGTTTTGATTGCATGCATGCTCTGAGGTTCAGAAAAATAACATAGCAACATAAAGAGGCAGGGTAAAGTGTTTGCTTCTCCCCTGCCCAGACGCATTAAAGGACCATTTAATGGTCATACAGTAGGGTTTCATTTATTTAATACATGATTAGCAATATTTTAATTGGTGATTATATAAGCAGTTAGAAATTGCTTACAAATTCACTTACTTGTCCTTAAAGTGAAACAAAGGTGGGAGAAAATGTTTGTAGGTGATGGTGAAATAATTTACTGAGTTATGCTTTCAAAAGCGATGCTAAGGGTTCAAAGCAGTTTGTACCATTGTATCATTTAAATGGTCTTGGCAAGAGGAAGAGCAAACTATACTCTGCAGCTTTCTGTGTTTCTGTAAGCCTTCAAAACTATAGAAAACATTTTTTAAGAGGAATATTAGGATAACATTTAAAGATTCTGAAGGAATTCACAGCCCAACACTTTACTTGTTCTCTCTTGACACGTGGGGGGCAATATGGCTTCCCTGTTGCTTTGGTTTTGGCAACAGAGCCGTTTTGTTTGTTTAATAAAATTGTAATATTTCACAGTACATTGAGAGGTGATCATATGGTGCAGCGTTAAAGGACCATAGTGGTCATATATTTAAAATAACTACACTTGAAAATATGCAAAATGTTTTTAAAAAGGAAAATAAAATAATCCAGCCTGTAATATATAACCTTTTATATGCAGTTATGCTGCAGTGGGAGCTACCATTTGGGTTCTGGTGAGTTAATGTCTGAGGTCAGAGGCTCGGATTGCACAGCAAGCCTCTATCTACATAATGGGAACATGGTATCTACAAGTGATACTGCTCTCAGTAATGGAGAGCTCATTAATTTACATGGACGTACCCTCCTGAAATAAAAAAAAAAAGGTCTGTTTATAAAAGAAAATGGTTTCCTGCAGTATGGGATAATTGCCTGTATTGATAAACACATACCTCCTTGTTTTATTATTATTGTTGTTATAAACGCTTTCTAAATGCACTGTGTCCAATCAATGATCCTTAAGTAACATACTTGTGCATTGAGCTGCTTGTCCTCTGGTCTGTTTAAAGTATGAAAATATACAGTGAGGAAGTCAGTACAGCTCGGACATCTCTGCCTGACTCTGAGTAAAGGTCAGCGCAGGGAATGCTTACCCAGGTGTGCTTATGGGTTGGGCACTTTCTAACCAGACAGGCTTCTTTTAGTATGTAATGGTTAAGGTTCTTGTTTGAACTTTTACAGTTCAGACAGGAATCTGTTAAAACAAGAACCGAAACAAAGTTTCTTCCCCATATGTAGTAATACAAACTTGATGAATAATTCTATAACTTTGGTGCTTTTTGGCTACCAGTGTTGTTTTTGCAAAGCTACATTGTGGAATGGGCAGTGGCCTTGGCCCCGGTGTCCATATTGTAGGCGTTCTTTTGAATTATGTGTCTCAAGGCAGGTAAGCAAAGGCCACATGGATGGCCCTCTACACCACATAGCCATCTATAATGCTGTGATAGCCTAAATGTGTCCCTCGGAGGCTTCCCAAGCACACACCAGTCTGTTATATGAAATGGGAGCGCATGTCCTGCTTCAACATGATCTACTACATTTTTGTTATCCACAACTAATATATCACACTTTTATCACAAACACCCCTAACCCTTAATACCTAAACCTCTACTGGGCCCCAGTGATCAATGCCTTCCTCTCTTTATGATAGGGATTTTGCGCTGTTTTTATGTATATTTTAGTCTACACCTGTTCCATTTCTTCAGACATTTTTCCAATGCTGATGCGCAGATGCTACCCGTCAAGTAAAACATTACCCAATGCTGATATACAGGAGGTAATTAATTAATGGCTGTTTTTCTAAAAACAAAAACATTTTTCAAGCTCTTAAGTCTAACTCTTTAAAAGAGCATAATCGGGGGGGGTGTTGGTCCTTGAGAAGGTATCTGTGGAATACATCTTCCTGTTCTAAACTCTATGCTGTTTTTGGAACCATCTTGTGAGATACCTTCTCTTAAAGGCACAAGGATGTCACACATTTGAACAAATGCATGACCGTGAATTATACAAAGGTGAAGAAATGGTTTTAAAACCGTGGAAATGCAGCTTTGCAACAATGTTACGACCACCTTCTTACTAATTAGTATGTGTGATGGAGCTCCGTTAATAAAAGTTATTCTCTACAGACTTCACCTGATGCAGACAAGTACGTGATTCAGAAGGTAGTCATTGTAAAGCGGAAGTTTTGCTAACATGTTGATTTCAGTAGAAATTAATCTGTCACTTTTCAGGTGACAGATCAGGTTAACAAAAGATGCTAATAATAAATAATGGTTATAGAAAGAGGTGCACAAAACATACACCGTATTGGTCTGCATATAAGCCGCACCCGCAATGTTCAAGGGGAAAATAAGCCGCACCCGTAAAATTGGAGAGAAAAAGACTGATCAGCCATTGCAAGAAATAGGCTTTCTAATTAGCACTGTAGCTTTTTTTTTTTTTTTTTTTGCAGGTTACAGGTCTTACAGGATGTTAGAATCACTAAAACCGTAAATCGCTATTCAATACCGCAGTCTAAAGCACAAAAATCAGCACCCTTAACTGGCAATCGCGCAAATCGGCAGTAATTTTGCATTCGCGAATAGAAGTCGCACGCGTTACAAGCAAAGTTCGCAAATTGGCAATGATTTTTTTCTTACGGTCGCGAATATAAGCCGCACCGTAACTCGCAAGCTCAAAAATCTGAAAAAAGGTGCAGCTTATATGCGGACCAATATGGTAATATTTAGGGACCAAGCAGGAGATATATATATATATATATATATATATATATATATATATATATATATATATAGTTTATGTTCCAAAACTGTTTTGTTATCTTTCTCCTACAAACTGTGCTGGATTTGAGTGATCAAATTAATTTAGTATTTAAGAGTCATAATCTCTGGCTGCCTTCATTACGTGCTCTTTGAACTGTGATGATAGCAGATTCCACACTCCGATTTGTTAATCTGTTAAAGGGACACCACAGAATTAAAACAAGTGTTTGTTGCATCTGTATAATGAAAGCCTTGTAACCCAATTCTATTGTTATAGAATTGTACTTTTTTTTTTGTTGTACAGAATACAACTTACACTTTTAAAGAGCAATGACTTGCACTATTACATTGACCTTTAAAAAAAAAAAAAAAAAAAGAGAAGGCGTAGAACCTTATACAACAGAGATCACACCTATTAACCATTTTTTTTGTGTTTATTGTCATCTTTGGGTAATTGTTATATCGTAATTTCAAAAAAGTACATAGAAGCAATGCTGAATTACACTACTCACACACACACAAAAGTGTTTTGTGAGCAAAATAACAGAACAGTGCTCATGGAAAAGATTTCCATAGAGGAATATTCATTGATGTCTGTGTATGTAAACTTCTATAAAGGGACCACTATATTGTATAAATCCCCTTCTGGATCTCTACCTTGTTTTGGTGAGGAGGCTTGTGTATCTTGGTGAAGCTGTGAGCTATACCATATAGAACACCCAAGATGGGCAGGAAGACAAATCGCAGTCCATTGGAAAAGGAACAGGCAACCAACTTCAAGTACCTTTCCCATGAAAACCGTATGGATGAGCACAACCAAACAAGATGTGCTTGGCATGCTGTGGTTCATAGTGTCTCGAAGAGTCGAAGATGTCTAAACGACAACAAAATACCGTAGAGATAATGGCTATTAAAATGAAAATACATGCATAAGTATACTTAATTTATAATGTTATTGTAATGCCAGTAGTTTAACTTTAAAGCTCTTATTTTTGTAGGGTTTCTGCCCAATGTGCTGTGCTGCTTAGCTCCACCCCTTTTGCATAATTAGGGTTAGGGCAGCTGTAGCAGACTTCCTGGTGTTTGAGTAATGGAGCAAGAAGTCTGCTACAACTACCCTGTACTAATAATGCAAAGGGGGTGGAGCTAAGCAACACATCACACTGGCCCAAACCCTATAAAAGTAATAGTTTTAAAGTTGAACTACTAGCATTATAAATTAAGTATACTTATGCATGTACTTTCATTTTAATAACCATTATATTGCAGTACAGTGTTCCATTAATCTATATATCCAATATAGTCCTAGTCTTGGATAAGCTCAAATTGCCTTATTGTCTTTGACAGACACATAATGGGGTCAGTCATGTTTGTGCATATAGAGCTTGGTGAATACCACATGCCATGGCTGGCAGCTAATTATTTTTGAACCTATATAGAAAAAAATGTAATACTGGCTCCTAAAGGAAAAAAAAAAGAAGTTGGATTAGTCCGTGGGGCAGTCATTGCTTTCTGTTTTCTTACTGTCCCATGTAGAACAGAATGGTTACTACACTTACATGTTTATATCTATCTACAGTGGATATAAAAAGTTTACACACCCGTTAAAATGTTAGGTTTCTGTGCTGTAAAAAAATTAGACAAAGATAATTAATTTCAGAACTTTTTCCACCTTTAATGTGACCTATAAACTGTACAACTTAATTGAAAAACAAACTGAAATCTTTTAGGTGGAGGGAAGAAAAAAGAAAAGAAAAATAATGTGGTTGCATAAGTCTGCACGCCCTCTTAGAACTGGGATGTAGCTGTGTTCAGAATTAAGCAATCACATTCCAAATCGTGTTAAATAGGAGTCCGCATACACTTGCCATCATTTAAAGTGCCTCTGATTAACCCCAAATAAAGTTCAGCTGCTCTAGTTGGTCTTTCCTGACATTTTCTTAGTCGCATTCCCACAGCAAAAGCCATGGTCCACAGAGAGCTTCCAAAGCATCAGAGGGATCTCATTGTTAAAAGGTATCAGTCAGGAGAAGGGTACAAAAGAATTTCCAAGGCATTAGATATACCATGGAACACAGTGAAGACAGTCATCATCAAGTGGAGAAAATATGGCACAACAGGGACATTACCAAGAACTGGAGCTTCCTCCAAAATTGATGAAAAGACGAGAAGAAAACTGGTCTGGGAAGCTACCAAGAGGCCTACAGCAAAATTAAAGGAGCTGCAGGAATATCTGGCAAGTACTGGCTGTGTGGTACATGTGACAACAATCTCCCGTATTCTTTATTTGTCTGGGCTATAGGGTAGAGTGGCAAGACGAAAGCCTTTTCTTACGAAGAAAAACATCCAAGCCAGGCTACATTTTGCAAAAAAAAACATCTGAAGTCTCCCAAAAGCATGAGGGAAAAGGTGTTATGGTCTGATGAAACCAAGGTTGAACTTTAGGGCCAAAAAGGCCTTCAGTCATGTCCAACTCTCAGTGACCATTTGGACACAGCACGCCAGGAACATTTGTCTGCGTTTCTGATTGTGTTTATTCATATGGGTTTCATGGCAAATATTCTGGAGTGGACTCCCAGTTCATTCTTCAGTGGACCAAAATTTGTCTGACCTCTCTCTTATGACCTGCCCATCTTTGGTGATCCTATATGATATAGCTCACAGCTTCGCCGAGATACAGCCCACTACTTCACGACAGGCTAATGATACAGAAGGGGTACAGTGAGGTAGAAGGCCCTTTAAGCAGATCAAACCCAAAGCCCTAACACTTCGGTCTGATTTAATCACTTCAGTCCTGTAGTTAACAATATTCTTTTAAAACAACTATATTTCTAAGCAGCCGATTGGGAGTCTGCTTTTAAAGGACATTTAAGCTTTGCATGGAGAGTATTCATACTATCAAGACATGGGGTCAGCTGTTATACGAAGGCAATAATAAACCTGGCATTATACTAAAGTAGTATACATTTTAATGGTAAATAATGAATTAAAGCATATTTTATTGTATACAAGTGGTTTGATCAATAAATGAGGAAAGTGTTTATTCTTCCACCATAACTGAACTTGATCATAATCCAGGCACTGGGGTGATGTACAAACTCATTGATTTCTGTGCAAAGTGTGATCATAGCACCCGTTCACCACCGCCATCACACTGGCTGCAGTCTCTGAAAGTCCGGCCTGCGTTATGTTTCTGCAGCCTAGCTTCTGTAATCCTTCAGCAACTGATTTGCTATCACCAGCCTCTGGATCTCACTCGTACCCTCATATATTTCTGTGATCCGGGCGTCTCGATAGTGGCGCTCAGCTGGCATCTCTGTCACATAACCCATTCCTCCCAGGATCTGAATGGCCTGGAAGATAACAAGTATACAGGATAGGAGCATTGTAGGAGAAAGAAAAAAAGGAGAGCTGCCCCAGAGCAAAGGCTTTAAAGGCTTTTCCCTTTCTGTAATGTAACACATGATGCTTATATCAGAGGCACACATTACACGGAGTCATTCTATATACACACAGATTTATTTTATTTAAAACAAATGGCTTCCACACCCCCAGGACGTGCCTGTGTAGGCACTTTATACAAACCCAAAGAAAAACTACATCCAAGGACCTTTTTTTTTTTTTTTTTTTTTAAACCTATACTAACCTTCCAACCAGTAGCTGAACAGTGCAGACATTCTGCACTCTTCTTTCGGAGATGTGTGATGGGAACAGAAGACTTAAAATCCCATGATCCTTTGCTGCAGAGAACAAATCCCATGAACTGCTACAATGTTCCGACTGCCACTGATTGGCTACAACCAATTATGAATGTAATGCTAATTTAGCTTGGATTCCTTTTAAAAAATCCACTGCCAGATTACTGAAGAAAGTTTGCAAACTGTTGGGTAAGTTTATTAATGCTAATTTGTTGGTTTTTTTGTCATGCAAAAAATGTTTACATACACTTATTCTTTCTATTAGATTAATTCATAACACATGAAACTTCTATGATTTTAAGGAGTAGGAAATACTTGAAGACACAAGAAAGACTGAATAATGGCATAAAAGGGTTAGATTTTCAAGTAATGGCTACAGGCGTCATTTTAGAGTTTATTTAGAGATAGATTGTTGACATTGCTCTGTGTCTTACAAGAATAGGGGCAGGGTAATCAGAAAGGAAGATTTTAGCCAACACAAAAGAACTTATACATTGGTTACAAATTTGGCATAACAAAAACTAAATGGCTACTATAGGCCCAGCATTCTATCTTACATTTAAAATATGTTTTGTACATCATTTTGTATGCAAAATAAATTGTATATATATTATACTGTATATTTATTAAAAAAGCACTAAAGTAAAATGGAAATGGATTATCCATTTTACATTCCAAATAATGGAGATGAGGACATAATATAACTCCGGAAGCAGCAGACAGCAGCATGCAAGAATACAAAGTGAATGCCCATAGCAAAGAAAGATGCATAGAAAGCTGCAGCATTCACATAGTGTTGTAACTTTTTTTTTTTTTTTTTTTGTTGCATTAGACTGTCTAATGAAACAAAAGACTAGAGAAAACAACTGGCCAGACCACACTGGTGTTATAAATGTGTATAACTTGATTTTCTTTTTAAAGGCATCATAGAAATTATGGAAAAAGAGTACTTTTAAAAGGAATGTGTGATTGGATGTTTTAGGACCAGTGTGGACAAATGTTTCCCCTCATCGAATGAGGAATTGTTAACGACTGTGTCTCTGAATGTGGTAATTATACCAGTTTTTAGTGAGGAGAAAGCAAAAAAAGAGGTTTGGAGGATTGCGGAGTACTTTTACAATAAATTTATAATCAATTACATAAAGGTTTCAAACAATTTTGAACTTTGGTATTTTAGCTTCCAACAAATCTGCTTCTCTAAACCCGGTGTGTGTTGACTTATAGGAGTATACGGATTTGTAAAATAAATTACCTGATGTGCAATTCGCGTGGCAGCTTCAGATGCTGCTAGTTTGGCCATGGCAGCTTCCTGGATAAATAGAAATCATCATCAAACTTCACAAGAAAAGTAATTTCAGTGGCAAGCTGAGATGAGTGATCACTAATACTCACCTTGGTGTAGGGCTTCTTGTTGTCCTTCAACATTGCAGCTCTCCATGTGAGCAACCTTGCACTCTCTAGTGCCAGCGCCATGTCTGCCAGTTTAAACTAAAATCAGAAAGAAGACCGTGAAAATCTACTACTGCTACAAACACCAATATTGCAATCCACAGTATGAGAGCGTCGGACAGGTTCCTGCACCTGGATAGCTTGCAATTTGCTGATCGATGCCCCAAACGCCTGTCTCTTCTCTGCATAGTCCACGGCACAGTCCAGTGCAGCTTGTGCAATCCCAAGAGCCTGAGATGCAATGCCAATCCTGCCAGAATCCAAGGTTTGCTAAGGAGACAGAAACATTCATTGCACAATAAAAAAAAAAAAAAAAAAAAAAAACCTAAGCAAATATCTGAAGCAAAAGACTCTCTGGCCATTACCATAGCAATTTTAAAGCCCATTCCCGGCTGTCCTAGAAGATTTTCTTTTGGGATCCTGCAGTCTTCAAAGATAAGGTTTGCAGTGGAAGAGGCCCGGATGCCCAGTTTGTCCTCCTTCTTCCCCAGAGACAGGCCTGGAGTTGGCATCTCAACTAAAAAGGCACTAATACCCTATAAAAGCAGACAGAATTCACCATTAAGAATATTCAACAATGCAAGACAAAAACTGAATGCACTCAAAGCTGAACTCCAACATCATCATGTCCTACGCCCAAATCATCACAAAAAAAAAAAAAACAACAACATTCTACAGATAAAATATAAGAGATACAGTGGGGCGGATCCCCTGCTGATTTTGAACGTTTGTCCACTGACAAAGAAATGATCAATTTTTATGGTAGGTGTCTTAACAGTGAGAGACAGAACAACAAAAAATAAGAAAAACGCATGTCAAAAAAGTTATAAGTTGATTTGCAGGTCAATGAGGGAAATAAGTATTTGATCCCCTATCAATCAGAAAGATTTCTGGCTCCTGGGTGTCTTTTATACAGGTAAAGAGCTGAGATTAGGAGCACTCCATTTAAGAGAGTGCTCCTAATCTCAGCTTGTTACCTGCATAAAGACACCTGTCCACAAAAGCAATCAGATTCCAAAACTCTCCACCATGGCCAAGACCAAAGAGCTGTCCAAGGATGTCAGGGACAAGATTGTAAAACTACACAAGGTTGGAATGGGCTACAAGACCATCGCCAAGTAGCTTGGTGAGAAGGTGATAACAGTTGGTGCGATTATTCGCAAATGTAATGAACACAAAATAACTGCCGGTCTCCCTCGGTCTGATGCTCCATGCAAGATCTCACCTTGTGGAGTTTCAATGATCATGAGAATGGTGAGGAATCAGTCCAGAACTACACGGGGGGATCTTGTTAATAGCAGCTGGGACCATAGTCACCAAGAAAACAATTGGTAACACACTACACCATGAAAGACTGAAATCCTGCAAGGTCCCCCTGCTCAAGAAAGCACATGTACAGGCCAGTCTGAATCATTCAGATGTTCAATGGCAAACTTCAGAGGAGAACTGGGTGAAAGTGTTGTGGTCAGATGAGACCAAAATCGGGCTCTTTGGCATCAATTCACCGTGTTTGGAGGAGCAGGAATGCTGCTTATGACCCCAACACCATCCCCACTGTCAAACATGGAGGTTGAAACATTATGCTTTGGGGGTGTTTTTCTGCTAAGGGGACAGGATAACTGTAGCGCATGAAAGGGACGATGGACGGGGCCATGTACCGTCAAATCTTAGGTGAGAACCTCCTTCCCTCAGCCACGGCATTGAAAATGGGTCATGGATGGGTATTCCAGAATGAAAATGTTCCCAAACACACAGCCAAGCCAACAAAGGAGTGGCTCAAGACGAAGCACATTAAGGTCCTGGAGGGGCCTAGCCAGTCTCCAGATCTTAATCCAGGGGTGTCCAAACTCAGTCCTGGCGGGCCACACACATGCACACCTAGATTTGAAGATACCCTGCTGTGCACAGGTGAGTCCATCACTTCTTCAGTCATTCTGATTGACTCACCTGTGCACAGAAAGTATATATTCAAATCCAGGCCTGGCAGCGGCCCTCCAGGACCGAGTTTGAACACCCCTGCCTTAATCCCATAAAAAATCTGTGGAGGGAGCTGAAGGTTCGAGTTGCCGAACATCCTCCACGAAACCTTAATGACTTGGAGAGGAATGCAAAGAGGAGTGGGACAAAACCTCCCCTGAGATGTGTGCAAACCTGGTGACCAACTACAAGATATGTCTGACCTCTGTGATTGCCAGCAAGGGCTTTGCCACCCAAGTACTAAGTCAAAGGGGTCAAATACTTATTTCACTCATTGACCTGCAAATCATTCTATAATTTTTTTTTGTAATTCTGTCTCTCACTGTTAAAATACACCTACCATTAAAATTATAGACTGATCATTTCTTAGTCAGTGGACTAACATTCAAAATAAGCAAGGGATCAAATATCCCCCCCTCCGCTGTATGTATACATAATATGAAATAACAGAGCGGGTACACTCACCTTATGCTTTTGAGTCTTATCTGTAGTTGCAAATACAACAACCGCTGAAGCCTCCCAAGCATTTGTGATCCAAGATTTTGTGCCATTAAGAACCCACTCCCCTCCGTCCATCCTGGCAACTGTACTTGCTGCACCAGCATCACTACCATTTCCTGTTTAAGGCACCATAAAGTAATGTTATGACCTATCACCCACTGTAATTCAGAAACAACTGCACCCTGTACGTGACATGTACATACCTGGTTCACTGAGGGCAAAGCAACCCACTTTTTCACCGTTGCAAAATGGAGAAATCCACTGAGTTTTCTGTTCTTGTGTAGCAAACTTTAGAATAGGACCTAGATAAAGAGACTAGGCGAGAATATGTGTAAATAATCAGCAGATGGACATGTCAACAACTGGTATATGTTACAGATGCACTTGCTTGCCCTCACATTATTGACACTCAAGACAACACCAGTGGATGCACATCCACGGCTGATCTCCTCCATAGCAATGCTGTACGCTAAGGAATCAAGTCCAGTACCTCCCAGATCTTCAGGGACTTCAACAGCCAGAAGTCCCATCTGCCCCAACTGTAGCACCTGGAGAGGGAGAGAGAAGAGAGGGTAAGTGTTCACAGTGGATGTGGGATCTGAACCTTAGAGAACAATAAGGAATAAGGCAAACTAGTTGTCTCGTGTTTTGTAGTATGTATCTTATTCAACACATTTTCCAACAGCTTCTTAGCGATGTCATTCTCATGACAAAGCTATTTTTGTACACATAAAATCCTATGACATTATGCAAGAGATCAACGATTCTTTGGTTTATAAAGTCCTATTACACCTAGTCTGGAATAAAAGCTCATATTGGAAATTAAACTGGCAGGCAAGCTTGGCATTAATTATATAAATAACATATATATGTGATTTGGCCAATTGAATAGGGCTCTGTATAAGCACAAAGCATATTTTTTTTACAGAAGTTTTTAGTTAGTGAAGACCTTGCTTTTGGATAGAAGAAGTTCACAAACTACAAATTTCTGTACAAAAATATGCTCTGTGTTTATATTGAGCCCTATTAAAATCAGCCGAATCTCAATTTAATAAGGCTGTTAGTGTTTTAAAAGATATGAAGTCATCTGGGTCATTGTCTTTTAAGAACATGTGTAAGGTATGTTCCCTATATACAGGTAATTTGTTTTATAATCTGAAATACAATAACACGAAGATTCAAGGATCTGCTTTTTATTTATTTTACATTATATATATATATATATATATATATATATATATATATTTTTTTTTTTTACATATGATGTATGTGTTTAGCCTGCCCCAGTGTTCTACTGATATTAGGTTTGTGAGGAGACTCTCCCTGGCATACACAGTGGGTCACAGAAATAGCTGGAGGGCTGCATCTGGTCTCTAGGCTACTTTTGGAGAGAAGGGGTCCTGAACTGGACATTATAGAAGTCTGTCAAGGGATCTGTAGATCCTGCTCCAAAACTGCTGGCTTTTCCTGAAGCTTTGTTGTGTCCTCAGACATAATACATTTCTCTGAAAGGCAAATGATACTGCCAATAATAATGAATAAATAAATTGCACAGCTTTAAGCATAGGAAGGATTATGCACAAACCAGGAGACCTACCCACACATAATCCATCTGACTGGGCAGGTCTCCTAGTTTGTGCATTTGCCTAAAAGCAGCCACTTATAAAGTGGTTTGGGATTTAAGTGTGAGAGTGCATTGCGGTGTCATTTGCATGTCTTTTAAATAAAGTTGTGGAATCACTATATATCTCAGAGGAATAATTATGGTCCTAATTGTAATATTGTCATTATTAATTCTTATATATGACCAGATACTGGAAAGATGTAAAGATAACCATTTTTAGAGAGAAGGAAAGACATCCTTTATATCCAGTAAAGTAACCTCTTAAATAATTTGAAGAAAAGATATAAAACGTATAAATGTATTCATGTGTTTAAAACAAATACTTTGTTATCTAATTTTTAAAACATATTTTTAATGACTATTTCTGGGGAAGCTGAGCAGGGCATAAGTTTTTCTAACTTATTTCTAGGCATTCATAAATGTTCTATTCATTTTCTGTAATGAGAGTAAGCGCATAATTAGGCACAGTAAGTGTCACAACGCTAGTTTTGAAATTAAAAAAATTAAAAGCTTTGATGCTGCTGCTGGACGCTAGAGGCAATTGTATAAGCACGGTCTGCATTTCCTGATGCAAGCGGACTACTTCATGGCTTGTGAGAAGGAAGGAGTGTGATGTCAACTTCAGTCAGATCCAATTATCTAATAATGGCTTGACCTCCAACAACATGATCCAACTCTCAAGGTGTGGTGCATCAAAAACAAAATGGATTCCTCTACTATTCACAAATTATGATTTTCCCCAAAATGTTTATATGAGCTTGGCTTAAAAAGCTTAATTTGTTACAGGCTTCATGTGCCTTTCTAGCATCACAAAAATAGTAACAGAAAAGGCACCCCCGTATAGACTGCGCCGTGGGGATACTGTGATATGGCGCCCCCGTATAGACCGCGCCGCCGGGATATTGTGATATGGCGCCCCCGTATAGACCGGGCGGTGGGGCATTGTGATATGGTGCCCCCATATAGACCGGGCATATAAGCCGGGCATATAGACCGGGCGGTGTGGTATTGTGATATGGCGCCCCTGCATAGACCGTGCCGTGGGGATATTGTGATATGGCGCCCCTGTATAGACCGTGCCGTGGGGATATTGTGATATGGCGCCCCTGTATAGACCGTGCCGTGGGGATATTGTGATATGGCGCCCCTGTATAGACCGTGCCGTGGGGATATTGTGATATGGCGCCCCAGTATATAACGTGCCGTGGGGATATTGTGATATGGCGCCCCAGTATAGACCGCGCTGTGGGGATATTGTGTTATGGCGCCCCAGTATAGACCGCGCTGTGGGGATATTGTGATATATAGACCGCGCTGTGGGGATATTGTGATATATAGACCGCGCTGTGGGGATATTGTGTTATGGCGCCCCAGTATTGACCGCGCTTTGGGGATATTGTGTTATGGCGCCCCAGTATTGACCGCGCTGTGGGGATATTGTGATATATAGACCGCGCTGTGGGGATATTGTGATATATAGACCGCGCTGTGGGGATATTGTGTTATGGCGCCCCAGTATTGACCGCGCTTTGGGGATATTGTGTTATGGCGCCCCAGTATTGACCGCGCTGTGGGGATATTGTGATATATAGACCGCGCTGTGGGGATATTGTGTTATGGCGCCCCAGTATTGACCGCGCTTTGGGGATATTGAGTAATGGCGCCCCAGTATTGACCGCGCTTTGGGGATATTGTGATAAGGTGCCACCGTATAGACAGTGCGGTGGGAACATTGTGATAAGGCACTACTGTAGGGACCATGTGATAGGTAGGTGGGCCAGTCTTCCAGAAGACACACGGTACACGAACGGTGCTCCCTTCTGTGTGCTGCCCATACTGTCCATCACTGAGACATACAATGTGTGTTCCTGCTATGGTTACTCCTGGTATTAACCCTCTACCCGCCGGCCTTTACCTGCTCCTTCGGGTATCGGTGCTCCCGGTCCACTTGTGCCGCTATTGGCTGCAGCTCTCTCTCCGCGAAGTCCCGGCATGTCTCCCGCAGCATACGGTGCGTGTCCGGCAGCTCCGTGCACTGGTACACGGTGTGCAGTGACCGCAGGGCTGCAGAAGGTCAGAACGAGGTCAGAGAACACAGGGAAGTCATAGAAATGTTAGCGGTCACTCTACTATGCCCCACTCACCTGTCCGGGCGGCCCGGCAGCGCTGGCTCAGTGTAACTACTCCCCGCAGCATATTGATACCAATTCACACTAAAGTGGGACACTGACACCACTACGAGTCACCAGCCTGTCACTGACGTCAAATCAACGCGCCCTCCTCTACAGTAGCCAACTGATTGGAGGGGGCGTGGCTAACATCAAGTTGTAAACATTGCGAAGTAGTGGAGACATGGAGGCCTTAAAGGGACATTCGCATGAGAAAATACAGGCGTGCGGTGTATGTGGCACATTACAGTTTAGTGAGAGCATTTTACAAGCAGCCGAGAAGCCCATACTGAGAAGGGAAGATGCCACATATGGTATAGTTCACAAATAGAGGCATTCAAAGGCTTTTCACAAAGTGGGTGTCATTCGACATTTTTTTTTTTTACATATTCTACCGTAAATGAGTTTGTAATTTTTGTCTGCGAGTCAGACAGATACACCCCACGTTTAACACGACTGCTTTGTGTAGTCTAATTACTGCCAAATACATACACCCCACAATGAAGCCTTTATGTACGTGTTGTCTTTCTGTCCCCTTTCATTTACCTTATAATTTGTGTGACAGCATAAATAGTAAATCAGTTTTGGTTGCCACACTGATCACTGATGTGTAGTGTAAATACCTGCACTCCCCCCTCCCTCATACACAGTAAGACAGGATACAGGAGTTCTGATACACAATTTTATTACTATTGCTTCCGAAGGGGGGGGGAGACGACGACATTTCATATAAACAGTAGCCAGCGTTCAACTGATAATGTTAAAAACTGAATACTAGGAGTCCACTTCAATAGTGCAAATAGGTCTTCCATTTTGGATATATTTTTGTCACAACTTTACAAACACTTTAGAGCAAAATGTTTTCTACTCTACTTACTGGAATCTATTAATCAGAGGCCTTTGTAATCTTGTCCAGTTTCTCCAAGAGGAATCCGCAGCACATAGTACCTGAAGTTTAATATATATATGAAAGCAATAGCACTGCAAAAGGACACTTGTAGCCATTGGTATTTGGTCAGTACAAATCTGAATTTGAGGTAAATATGGCACGATATCTTGTATGTGGTTCAGGTACAATATTAAAGGGAGTATTTGAATGAAAAGCTGCAAGTCCAGTATTTTACCTTGTTGTAGGATTATATTAAAACAAAAAACAACCATAACACTTTCTATAGCATGGGCATGTCATAGGTCTCACATTCAACAGGCCACTCACTGCAGGCCTCCACATACCTTATACTACAGTCACATGTAACATACTACCATTGTAATATAATGGACAGTTCAATATTCTAACAGAATTAAAAACACAGTTTTCAAATATGGAATTATTGCTTTTAATCTTACTGGAAGTCCTGGGTAAAAAGTAAGGTGCATCTGTGAGTACTGCATGTGCAGGTTTTATGGTGACTGGTGGGTGTGTAGTCAATACATAGTCTGCTCCACTCATCCCTGCACAGAGAGAGGACATGAAGTGTATTTTTCTGATTGCAGCAGAGATTAACCTTAGAATAGGCAGGCACGTTCGAAAGCCAGCTGAATATAAAGCTCTGCTACCATGAGGCAATTACACACATACAAGGCACAGGTAAATGTATTGATACATACAGACATGACACCTGAAAGCCACCCTCTTCTTGACAATTGGAGGTTAAAGAACAGATTTGTTTTACTGTCAGTACAAATTGCACCGCTGTATAAAAAAAACATAAATAAAATAAAAAAACTCTTCTGTAATACAAAGTCTTCAGAACATAACTAAATAACTTCCAAATGAGAGAAGACCTCTGGTGTAAAAAAAAAAAAAAAAAAAAGGAAAACAGCACGTTGGATGATGTGTTCGTCCTATAATGCTCTGGGTCCTCTTATGTCAGGGAATGTTATACCATTGGAAAAGGTACAGTCTGAGCAGGCGGCCTTCACTGTCCCCCATTATAGGCATAGTCTGCCTTGTTATGCATAATCAGCTTATTATCCACAAAGTAAAAGCTGTCAGATCGGGTTTCATATGGATTCTCAATCATCAGGCGGACTGTAAGGGAAACAGAACAGTCAGATGCAGGGACGACACATACAGAATACAGCATATTCTCATTATATTTCCACCTCTAACAATTAAATGCATCATCAAATATAACTAGTCAGAGGGCAATTTTGAATGCTGAACTTGATTGTGCAAAATTAAAATTGAAAGACACATAACCAGGTGTGTAGGACAAAACCAAACAAGGAATTATTGCTTCTTTTTCTTTAAAAAGGTATTTTGATACAATTTAGAGGACAACTGCAGTTTAGGAAAGGCTTTATAAAGTATGTAAAAAACTTAAAGCATTAGCACCTATTTCAAACTTGAACATATTAAATAATTTTTAGAAAAAAAATTAGAAAAAAAATAAAAAAAAAATCTTAATTTTGGCAGACCCTGCACTCCCTGCTATCTTGGAGCATATCTATTGAGCATTAAGGGGAAGAAAGAAGGAGAGGAGTTTGTGTGATAGAGAGTAGAGATGTAAAGCAATCTATCTTTACCAAAGATCATACTTTTCTCTAGAATGAGGCAGAGACAACTATACGTATTTTTGTTTCTAAAAAAAAAGCTTGTTATTTTTTGTTCTATGAATGAAATTATGAATATATATATATATATATATATATATATATATATATATATATATAATTACTAATCATACTTTGAAATGTGTAAAAGGACACCGAAGATGTATACAACGACATGAAAACCGCAAATTCATTTAAAATAAATAAATCACTTAAAACAAAAAAAGGTAGTAAAAATAGCTCGCGAGTGGTGTGAGATGCACATCCTGTAGGCTCAGATTATCATTTAGATGAGGAGTGTTCAAAATGAGCACATGATACAGAAGACCAAATATATTTGATTGCATTTAAAAAAAAAAATATTAAATGTATTTATTTGCCCTACTCTATTTTCACACCTCCTTAGTTTGTGCAGTATGTAACAGTCCATTCAAATATTATATTATATATACACACACACACACACATATATATACACACACACACACATATATATATATATATATATACACACACACATATACACAAACACACAGGTTGCCTGCAACCGATATATAAAAAAAATAAAAAATATTTTACAAATAAATACTCTGTGGTCTACTACTTTGCCTTTTCCGCCACGGTGATAGTGCCATTCTTCTTAATGTGTTTAATTTAGAAGCACTGCCAAATGACATCTTTGAGTATAATATATCTGTAGATTCCCTTCAGGTGGGTTTCCCCGACATACTTACTGAGGTCTTCAGACAGCTGTGGGAATTCATACATGTGTTCACATGTATTTCTACTGTTGGGAATGCAGAAGCCAAAGTCAAAGTCGAAGCTCTTGAGTATGCGATCACGGAAATAATGCCTTTCAATCATACGGAAACTCCTTACTGGCTTCTCTCCAACTATAAACTCAACCCTGTGAAATAAGTGAGAAATTGATTATAGCCTGCATGTCTTTACCATGGGTAGACCATAGCTTCCCTCTACCGCAGTTTTACAAATGGCGTGCAATTGTTGCCTGCAAGTTATAATCTATACATAATGATTAAATGAACTGCTGACAGTAATGGAGAAAAAAAAAAAATTCTAAACTGGGTGGAAAAAAGTACAAAAATCCTATTTTCCCCATACAGAAAAAAAAAAAAAAATGTTATGTTTAATGCATGTTTTTTTATTATTGTACATTGTAGTGGAAAAGAAAGTAATAGTACAGATACAAGCTGTATTTAAAACTATGGTAATAAATCATAACTTTATATAATTATGCTAATGTCCTTCTGCTTGACTCTAGGAGTGCCATGTTTTGTCTCCTTCCTCTCATCCCCCAAAGTATGTCACTGTGATAGGTGGGCAGACAGCAAGCTGTGAATTTAAATCCTGGAGCGTCTAGCACACACTGTACAAACAAACACTTCCTTTCGCTGTACAAGGTCATGTGGTGCTGGCAAGGTAGTAGGTGCTTCTTACTTAAGCATTGCATTTAATATATATATAAAAAAAAAAAAAAGTGGAGCTGCACCTGCACTACTAGGAGTCTTTCCCAATTTTCAGGGAAGATCTTCTCCCACTATGTGGTGCAGGTAAGCCCATGCCTGTTATGCTGAAGTTCAAAAGTAAGCTAAAAAAAGTGATATTGAAATATTTTCTTTAAGTATTGATTGTTATGCTAATCAAATAAGAAGTAAACAAATAAAACACTGCTGTATGACGTAAACACTGGAATCACACTCACGTTGCTCCAACTTTACGAAGTCTGAGGAATGCTGGAGTAAACTGATAACGTACAAAGCGTCCAGCACTGGTATCTAGGTGTCCACTGTCCTCATCTTCATCTTCTTGTTCTGTAAGCATTGCACAGGCATACATAAATACAGGGGATGCAAAGACAGACAACACACAGCCATACTTGAGTACTAAATACCTGTGCAGGGTTTGGATATCTCAAACAGCACTGTGCCAGTCTCCAGGTCCCGGATCTTGAAGCGTGTGAAGTCAATACCATAAACATTGTCTTCTGGTTTACAAAGATAATCTGGGGAGAGAAGAAGGAAGCTGATGTACCATATTCTGACACCCATCCATGAAATAAGTGAATGAATCAGAAATTCATCCCTTAGGCAGAGGAAGCTCACAGAGAACAAAAGGATAAAATAGAGGAGGGTAGAAAAGGCATCAGTCACAAAAACACATATTCAGGACACGACAAACAAAGCAGAGACACCTAGTTGTCGGTTAGAAGCAGAAACTGAAAGCAAGAAGTAAAGGAGCCCATTCAGGGAAAGCAGGGAAAGTGGGGCATCAGATACCCACTTGGATAGGGAGAAATAAACTGGCACTAGAAGCAGACTGGAATAGAGAAATCAGAAAATTCAGACAATCCCAAACTTAAAGTCAGGAAGCAGTGACATTAAAAAGACACAAATTTCAACCACCGATAGCCAAACAATAAAGGAAGGAATTTAAAGACAACCAGTGCCGGCCTGATTATGTGTCTTGATTCCTTCCTCTTCTATCACCCCGGCAGTGGAAGAGAGGAAGAAGCCAAGGCGCCCCATTCACCCCGGCGGTGGAAGAAGCCAAGGCGCCCCATTCACCCCGGCGGTGGAAGAAGCCAAGGCGCCCCATTCACCCCGGCGGTGGAAGAAGCCAAGGCGCCCCATTCACCCCGGCGGTGGAAGAAGCCTAGGCGCCCCATTCACCCCGGCGGTGGAAGAAGCCTAGGCGCCCCATTCACCCCGGCGGTGGAAGAAGCCAAGGCGCCCCATTCACCCCGGCGGTGGAAGAAGCCAAGGCGCCCCATTCACCCCGGCGGTGGAAGAAGCCAAGGCGCCCCATTCACCCCGGCGGTGGAAGAAGCCAAGGCGCCCCATTCACCCCGGCGGTGGAAGAAGCCAAGGCGCCCCATTCACCCCGGCGGTGGAAGAAGCCAAGGCGCCCCATTCACCCCGGCGGTGGAAGAAGCCAAGGCGCCCCATTCACCCCGGCGGTGGAAGAAGCCAAGGCGCCCCATTCACCCCGGCGGTGGAAGAAGCCAAGGCGCCCCATTCACCCCGGCGGTGGAAGAAGCCAAGGTGCCCAATCACCCCGGCAGTGGAAGACAGGAAGATGCCAAGGCGCCCAATCACCCCGGCAGTGGAAGAGAGGAAGAAGCCAAGGCTCCCAATCACCCCAACAGTGGAAGGGAGGAAGATCCCCAAAACACCATGGAATAAGGACCTATGAAAGATACAGAAATGGACGAGAGGAACCTAAACCATTTACAGAAGATAGACAGGGACGCCCATCCCAATGATAGACTAATGAAGGCGCTCTCACCCTAGCTTAGTATACACTAAGTACAGACACTCACAGACAGAGGGAGGACGCTGAGCCCTCAGACACCACGCTGCCCAGAGCTTCGCCTCCTCCCTCCCTTTTACACCCGGAACTCACTCTCGGTGACGCGGCTGAGGCCCAGGACGTGCTCCGGTCTCAGCTCTTTGAGGCCCAGTAGTTCCTGTTCAGTGACTGGGGTCACGGAGCTGGTCTCGGACGCACCGGTCTCCCTGCCATGTAATCTCCGAGCTTTCAGTCGGTTAATCACTCCACCGCCAGATTTCTTGCGCTCGTCTTTGGCCTGCCCCGGCACTGAGCTCTCCCGGTGCTGGCCGCTCATTGCTACGACAAGATGGCAGCCTCAGCACCGTAACTATGGAAAATGGGAGGGCCGGACGTAACCAGGCAACAGACCGCGCGTTCGGAAGTTGCGTCGCGAAAGCAATAACCAATCAGATGGAAGAGGCAGGGCCTTCATACTAAAATAAATACATGTTTTGTGTACAAAAGGACATGTGCGCAGTATCTGTGACGCGGCAACTAGGAAGGTGATATCTAGTAAATTAACATGTAGTCACAGTGCTGTCAGTAATTGCCTTCCTCTTAGTGGATCTCCACATTTGTAACCTTTATTTTTTAAAGGAGTATGTTTTAATTAAATGTTTTTTAGAGAGTTTTGCATGTAAAGCTACTGTTTAAACTTGCTGGATTATGCCTCTCTCGCTGTACTTCCAGCAGGAGCAGCAGGCATAGAACTGACTTCCAGCAGGAGTGGTAGGGAAGAGAGATAGTCTGCAGCAGACATAGAGCCGACTTCCAGCAGGAGTGGTAGGCGAGAGAGATAGTCTGCAGCAGCAGCAGGCATAGAACTGACGACCAACAGGAGTGGTAGGAGAGAGATAGTCTACAGCAGCAAGAGGCATAGAACTGACTTCCAGCAGGAGTCGTAGGCGAGAGAGATAGTCTGCAGCAGCAGATATAGAGCTGACTACCAGCAGGAGTGGTAGGACAGAGAGATAGTCTGCAGTAGCAGATATAGAACTGGCTTCCAGCAGGAGTGGTAGGAAAGAGAGAGGTAGTCTACATGAGCAGCAGGCATAGAACTAACTTCCAGCAGGAGTGGTAGGAGAGAGAGATAGACTCCAGCAGCAGAAATAGATCTGACTTCCAGTAGGAATGGTAGGAGAGAGAGATAGTCTGCTGCAGCAGATATAGATCTGACTTCCAGCAAGAGTGATATGAGAGAGAGATAGTCTGCAGCAGCAGACATAGATCTGATTTCCAGCAGGAGTGGTAGGACATAGAGATAGTCTACAGCAGCAGCAGGCATAGAACTGACTTCCAACAGGAGTGGTAGGCGAAAGAGATAGTCTGCAGCAGCAGACATAGAGCTGACTTCCAGCAGGAGTGATAGGACAGAGAGATAGTCTGCAGAAGCAGACATAGAACTGACTTCCAGCAAGAGTGATATGAGAGAGATCGTCTGCAGCAGGCATAGAACTGACTTCCAGCAGGAGTGGTAGGCGAGAGAGATAGTCTGCAGCAGCAGACATGGAACTGACTTCCAGCAGGAGTGGTAGATGAGAGAGATAGTCTGCAGAAGACATGGAACTGACTTCCAGCAGGAGTGGTAGGACAGAGAGATAGTCTCCAGTAGCAGACATAGAACTGACTTCCAGCAGGAGTGGTAGGCTAGAGAGATAGTCTGCAGCAGCAGACATAGAGCTGACTTCCAACAGGAGTGGTAGAGAAGAGAGATAGTGTGCAGCAGGCATAGAACTGTCTTCCAGCTGGAGTTGTAGGAGAGAGATAGTCTGCAGCAGCAGACATGGAACTGACTTCCAGCAGGAGTGGTAGATGAGAGAGATAGTCTGCAGAAGACATGGAACTGACTTCCAGCAGGAGTGGTAGGACAGAGAGATAGTCTCCAGTAGCAGACATAGAACTGACTTCCAGCAGGAATGGTAGGCGAGAGAGATAGTCTGCAGCAGCAGACATAGAACTGACTTCCAGTAGGAGTGGTAGGAAAGAGATCGTCTGCAGCAGCACACATAGAACTGACTTCCAACAGTAGTGGTAGGAGAGAGATAGTCTGCAGCAGCAGATATAGAACTGACTTCCAGCAGGAGTGGTAGGAAAGAGAGAGGTAGTCTACATGAGCAGCAGGCATAGAACTAACTTCCAGCAGGAGTGGTAGGAGAGAGAGATAGTCTGCAGAAGCAGATATAGATCTGACTTCCAGCAAGAGTGATATGAGAGAGAGATAGTCTGCAGCAGCAGGCATAGAACTGACTTCCAACAGGAGTGGTAGGCGAAAGAGATAGTCTGCAGCAGCAGACATAGATCTGACTTCCAGCAGGAGTGATAGGACAGAGAGATAGTCTGCAGAAGCAGACATAGAACTGACTTCCAGCAAGAGTGATATGAGAGAGATCGTCTGTAGCAGCAGACATAGACCTGACTTTCAACAGGAGTGGTAGGAGAGAGATAGGCTGCAGCAGCACACATATAACTCACTTCCAGCAGGAGTTGTAGGACAGAGAAATGATCTGCTGCAGCAGCAGACATAGAACTGACTACCAAACAGATAGTCTGCAGCACACATAAAACTGACTTCCAGCAGGAGTGGTGGGAGAGAGATAATCTGCAGCAGACATAGAACTGACTTCCAGCAGGAGTGGTAGGAAACAGAGATAGTCTGCAGCAGCAGCAGACATAGAACTGACTTCCAACAGGAGTGGTAGGACAGAGATAGTCTGCAGCAGCAGACATAGAACTGACTTCCAGCAGGAGTTGTAAGAGAGAGATCATCTGCAGAAGATATGGAACTGACTTCCAGTAGGTGTGGTAGGAGAGATAGTCTGCAGCAGAAGATATAGAACTGACTTCCTGCAAGAGTGATATAAGAGAGAGATAGTCTGCAGCAGCAGACATAGACCTGACTTCCAACAGGAGTGGTAGGAGAGAAATAGTCTGCAGAAGATTTATAACTGACTTCCAGCAAGAGTGGTAGGCTAGAGAGATAGTCTGCAGCAGCAGACATAGAGCTGACTTCCAGCAGGAGTGATAGGACAGAGAAATAGCCTGCAGCAGCAGACATAGAACTGACTTGTAATAGGAGTGGTAGGAGACAGAGATGGTCTGCAGCAGCAGACATAGAGCTGACATCCAGCAGGAGTGGTAGGGAAGAGAGATAGTCTGCAGCAGACATAGAACTGACTTGTGATAGGAGTGGTAGCAGAGAGAGATAGTCTGCAGCAGCAGACATAGAACTGACTTCCAACAGGAGTGGTAGGTGAGAGAGATAATCTGCAGCAGCAGGCATAGAACTGACTTCCAGCAGGAGGAGTGGTAGAGGAGATAAATAGTCTGCAGCAGGCATAAAACTGACTTCCAGCAGGAGTGGTAGGCTAGAGAGATAGTCTGCAGCAGCAGACATAGAGCTGACTTCCAGCAGGAGTGATAGGACAGAGAAATAGTCTGCAGAGGAAGACATAGAACTAAGTTCCAGCAGGAGTGGTAAGCGGGAGAGATAGTCTGCAGCAGCAGACATAGAACTGACTTTATAATAGGAGTGGTAGGAGACAGAGATGGTCTGCAGCAGCAGACATAGAGCTGACATCCAGCAGGAGTGGTAGGGAAGAGAGATAGTCTGCAGCAGACATAGAACTGACTTGTGATAGGAGTGGTAGCAGAGAGAGATAGTCTGCAGCAGCAGACATAGAACTGACTTCCAACAGGAGTGGTAGGTGAGAGAGATAATCTGCAGCAGCAGGCATAGAACTGACTTCCAGCAGGAGTGGTAGAGGAGATAAATAGTCTGCAGCAGGCATAAAACTGACTTCCAACAGAAGTGGTAGGCGGGAGAGATAGTCTGCAGCAGCAGACATAGAACTGACTTCCATCTGGAGTGGTAAGAGAGAGATAGAGTCTGCAGCAGCCGATATAGAACTGACGTCCAGCAGAATTGGTAGAGAAGAGGTAGTCTGCAGCAGCACACATAGAACTGACTTCCAGCAGGAGTGGTAGGAGAGAGAGAGGTAGTCTACATGAGCAGCAGGCATAGAACTAACTTCCAGCAGGAGTGGTAGGAGAGAGAGATAGTCTGCAGAAGCAGATATAGATCTGACTTCCAGCAAGAGTGATATGAGAGAGAGATAGTCTGCAGCAGCAGGCATAGAACTGACTTCCAACAGGAGTGGTAGGCGAAAGAGATAGTCTGCAGCAGCAGACATAGAGCTGACTTCCAGCAGGAGTGATAGGACAGAGAGATAGTCTGCAGAAGCAGACATAGAACTGACTTTCAACAGGAGTGGTAGGAGAGAGATAGGCTGCAGCAGCACAAATATAACTCACTTCCAGCAGGAGTTGTAGGACAGATAAATGATCTGCTGCAGCAGCAGACATAGAACTGACTACCAAACAGATAGTCTGCAGCACACATAAAACTGACATCCAGCAGCAGTGGTGGGAGAGAGATAATCTGCAGCAGACATAGAACTGACTTCCAGCAGGAGTGGTAGGAAACAGAGATAGTCTGCAGCAGCAGCAGACATAGAACTGACTTCCAACAGGAGTGGTAGGACAGAGATAGTCTGCAGCAGCAGACATAGAACTGACTTCCAGCAGGAGTTGTAAGAGAGAGATCATCTGCAGAAGATATGGAACTGACTTCCAGTAGGTGTGGTAGGAGAGATAGTCTGCAGCAGAAGATATATAACTGACTTCCTGCAAGAGTGATATAAGAGAGAGATAGTCTGCAGCAGCAGACATAGACCTGACTTCCAACAGGAGTGGTAGGAGAGAAATGGTCTGCAGAAGATTGATAACTGACTTCCAGCAGGAGTGGTAGGCTAGAGAGATAGTCTGCAGCAGCAGACATAGAGCTGACTTCCAGCAGGAGTGATAGGACAGAGAAATAGTCTGCAGAGGAAGACATAGAACTAAGTTCCAGCAGGAGTGGTAAGCGGGAGAGATAGTCTGCAGCAGCAGACATAGAACTGACTTGTAATAGGAGTGGTAGGAGACAGAGATGGTCTGCAGCAGCAGACATAGAGCTGACATCCAGCAGGAGTGGTAGGGAAGAGAGATAGTCTGCAGCAGACATAGAACTGACTTGTGATAGGAGTGGTAGCAGAGAGAGATAGTCTGCAGGAGCAGACATAGAACTGACTTCCAACAGGAGTGGTAGGTGAGAGAGATAATCTGCAGCAGCAGGCATAGAACTGACTTCCAGCAGGAGTGGTAGAGGAGATAAATAGTCTGCAGCAGGCATAAAACTGACTTCCAACAGGAGTGGTAGGCGGGAGAGATAGTCTGCAGCAGCAGACATAGAACTGACTTCCATCTGGAGTGGTAAGAGAGAGATAGAGTCTGCAGCAGCCGATATAGAACTGACGTCCAGCAGAATTGGTAGGAAAGAGGTAGTCTGCAGCAGCACACATAGAACTGACTTCCAGCAGGAGTGGTAGGAGAGAGAGAGATAGTCTGCAGCAGCAGCAGACATAGATCTGACTTCCAGCAGGAGTGGTAGACGAGACAGATAGTCTTCAGCAGCAGACATACAACTGACTTACAGCAGGAATGATAGGACAGAGAAATAGTCTGCAGCAGCAGACATAGAACTAAGTTCCAGCAGGAGTGGTAGGTGGGAGAGATAGTCTGCAGCAGCAGACATAGAACTGACTTGTAATAGGAGTGGTAGGAGAGAGAGATAGTCTGCAACAGCATGCTTTGAACTGACTACCAGCAGGAGTGGTAGGCGAGAGAAATAGTCTGCAGCAGCAGACATAGAGCTGACTTCCAGCAGGAGTAGTAGGAGAGAGAGATGGCAGCAGCAGTGGTATGAGAGAGATAGTCTGCAGCAGCATGCATAGAACTGACTACGAGCAGGAATGGTAGGCGAGAGAGATAGTCTGCAGCAGCAGACATAGAGCTGACTTCCAGAAGGAGTGGTAGGCGAGAGAGATAGTCTTCAGCAGCAGACATAGAACTGACTTCCAGCAGGAGTAGTAGGAGAGAGAGATAGTCTGCAGCAGCAGTGGTATGAGAGAGATAGTCTGCAGCAGCAGACATAGAGCTGACTTCCAGCAGGAGTGGTAGGCGAGAGAGATAGTCTTCAGCAGCAGACATAGAACTGACTTCCAGCAGGTGTGATAGGACAGATAAATAGTCTGCAGCAGCAGACATATAACTAAGTTCCAGCAGGAGTGGTAGGCGGGAGAGAAAGTCTGCAGGAGCAGACATAGAACTGACTTCCAACAGGCGTGGTAGGGGAGAGAAATAGTCTGCAGTAGGCATAGAACTGACTTCCAACAGGAGTGGTAGGCAGGAGAGATAGTCTGCAGCAGCAGACATAGATGTGATTTCCAGCAGGAGTGGTAGGACATAGAGATAGTCTACAGCAGCAGCAGGCATAGAACTGACTTCCAACAGGAGTGGTAGGACAGAGAGATAGTCTGCAGCAGCAGACATAGAACTGACTTCCAGCAGGAGTGGTAGGACATAGAGATAGTCTACAGCAGCAGCAGGCATAGAACTGACTTCCAACAGGAGTGGTAGGACAGAGAGATAGTCTACAGCAGCACACATAGAACTGACTTCCAGCAGGAGTGGTAGGAGAGAGATAGTCTGCAGCAGACATAGAACCGACTTCCAGCAGGAGTGGTAGAAGAGAGAGAGTCTGCAACAGCAGACATAGAACTGACTTCCAGCAAGAATGGCAGGAGAGAGATAGTCTGCAGCAGTAGACATAGAACTAATTTGTTATAGGAGAGAGAGATAGTCTGCAGCTGCAGATATAGAACTGACTTGTAATAGGAGTGGTAGGAGAGAGAGATAGTCTGCAGCAGCAGACATAGAACGGACTTCAAGCAGGGGTGTGGGGAGAGAGAGATAGTCTCCAGCAGCAGTGGTAGAAGAGAGAGAGTCTGCAACAGCAGACATAGAACGGACTTCCAGCAAGAATGGTAGGAGAGAGAGAGATAGTCTGCAACAGCAGGCATTGAACTGACTTCCAGCAAGAATGGTAGGAGAGAGAGATAGTCTGCAGGATCAGCAGTTATAGAACTGACTTCCAGCAGGAGTAGTAGGAGAGAGAGAGATAGTCTGCAGCAGCAGACATAGATCTGACTAGCAGCAGACATCGATCTGACTTCCAGCAGAAGTGGTAGGCGAGAGAGATAGTCTTCAGCAGCAGACATAGAACTAAGTTCTAGCAGGAGTGGTAGGCGGGAGAGATAGTCTGCAGCAGCAGACATAGAACTGACTTGTAATAGGAGTGGTAGGAGAGAGAGATAGTCTGCAACAGCATGCTTTGAAATGACTACCAGCAGGAGTGGTAGGCGAGAGAGATAGTCTGCAGCAGCAGACATAGAGCTGACTTCCAGCAGGAGTGGTAGGCGAGAGAGATAATAGGGGTGGTAGGAGAAAGAGATAGTCTGCAGCAGCAGACATAGAACTGACTTCCAGCAGGAGTAGTAGGAGAGAGAGATAGTTGGCAGCAGCAGTGGTATGAGAGAGATAGTCTGCAGCAGCATGCATAGAACTGACTACCAGCAGGAATGGTAGGCTAGAGAGATAGTCTGCAGCAGCAGACATAGAGCTGACTTCCAGAAGGAGTGGTAGGCGAGAGAGATAGTCTTCAGCAGCAGACATAGAACTGACTTCCAGCAGGAGTGGTAGGAGAGAGAGATAGTCTGCAGCAGCAGTGGTAGGAGAGAGATAGTCTGCAGCAGTAGACATAGAACTGACTTCCAGCAGGAGTGGTAGGAGAGAGAGATATTCTGCAGCAGATATAGAACTGACTTCCAGCAGGAGTGGTAGGAGAACTGACTTTCAGCAGCAGTGGTAGAAGAGAGATAGTCTGCAGTAGCAGACATCGAACTGACTCCCAGCAGGAGTGGTAGGAGAGAGAGAGAGATAGTCTGCAGGAGATATAGAATTGACTTCCAGCAGGAGTGGTAGGCGAGAGAGTTTGCAGCAGCAGTCATAGAGCTGACTTTCAGCAGGACTGATAGATTATCTGCAGCAGCAGACATAGAACTAAGTTCCAGCAGGAGTGGTAGGAGCGAGAGAGAGATAGTCTGCAGGAGCAGCAGGCATAGAACTGACATCAAGCAGGAGTGGTAGGAGAGAGATAGTCTGCAGCAGACATAGAACCGACTTCCAGCAGGAGTGGTAGAAGAGAGAGAGTCTGCAACAGCAGACATAGAACTGACTTCCAGCAAGAATGGCAGGAGAGAGAGATAGTCTGCAGCAGTAGACATAACTAATTTGTAATAGGAGAGAGAGATAGTCTGCAGCTGCAGACATAGAACTGACTTGTAATAGGAGTGGTAGGAGAGAGAAATAGTCTGCAGCAGCAGACATAGAACGGACTTCCAGCAGGGGTGTGGGGAGAGAGAGATTGTCTCCAGCAGCAGTGTTAGAAGAGAGAGAGTCTGCCAGGAGACATAGAACAGACTTCCAGCAAGAATGGTAGGAGAGAGAGAGAGATAGTCTGCAACAGCAGGCATAGAACTGACTTCCAGCAAGAATGGTAGGAGAGAGAGATAGTCTGCAGGATCAGCAGTTATAGAACTGTCTTCCAGCATGAGTGATAGGAGAGAGAGATAGTCTGCAGCAGCAGACAAAGATCTGACTTCCAACCGGAGTGGTAAGAGAGAGATAGTCTGCAGGAGCAGACATAGATCTGACTTCCAGCAGGGGTTACATGAGAGAGATAAAGTCTGCAGCAGACATAGAACTGACTTCCAGCAGGAGTAATAGGGGAGAGAGATAGTCTGCAACAGCAGACATGGAACTGACTTTCCTCAGAAGTTATGGGAGAAATCTGCAACAAGAGCTGAAAGGCCTCTCACCTGGCTTCCTTAACTCTCCCAATTCCCATTAGCCCCTCCCAAAACACGGCAGGGCAATTCAAATAAAATGTATAAATAAAAGCTTTATATTTAGGCTGATAGGATAATCAAGTTTCTTTTTCTGTTTTTCTGCTCTATTTTGTTCTATTTCGCATATAAAACAGATAAGTAACCAAGGCTGAACCCTGGTACTGCAGCCTGTGTTTGGTATAGCACTATGATTGTATTTTATAAGCAATCACTGTGTCATTCTTTGCAGCTATTTCTCTGTTTCATAGTGAGATGCTAACATACAAAGTCCTTCACATTCATTTACTACATTTTATCTTTCATCTGTTCATCTCTAGCCTTCGCTGTACTGACTCGTGTTTTTCCTCCACTCCTATCTACAGTGCCTGAAAAACTATTTGTCCCTTTACTGATTTATTTTATTATTATATATTTATCACACTGAATACTTTCAGATGTTTAGATAAAATGTAATGTTAGATAACAGAAAACTGAATGAACAAATAACACATTTTTTAAATTGTTATTTATTTAATAACTGTTTGCTCTACCTTTAGCTGCAACCAAACCTATAATTCTAGGTTCATCTTTCTCATCGCTGTGGAGGAATTTTAATCCACTTTTCCTCTTTAATTCAGAAACAGTGGAACGTTTTTTAGCATGAACTACTACTTTCAGGGCCGGTTATGGCATCACTGTTGGGTTTAAATCTGGACTTATGTTTTGAATCATTATCTTTTGCATGAACCAAGTACACTTTAGCTGCAGCTCATGGATGGATGACTGGAAAGTCTCCTAAATAATTTTTTTGATACAGAGCAGAATTTATAGTTCATTGAATTATGACCAATCATTAAAGTCCTCAGGCAGCATAGCATCCTCAAATCATCACCCTACCTCCACCATGTTTGACTGTTGGTACAATGGTCTCACAGTGTAATGCAGTGTTTGATTTTCACTAGATATTATTTGACCCAGGCTGTCCAAAAGGTTCCACTTTACACTCATTTGTCCACAGAACATTTTCCCAAAAGTATGGATGATATCATACATGTCCTTCTTGGGAAAATTGTAGACAAGCATTTATGCTCTTTTTTGTTAGCAATGTTTCCACCTTGCTACTCTCTCATGAAGCCCATTTTTGCTCGGTCTCTTTTTGCTTGTGAAGCCATGAACATTGACCTCAGCAGATTCAAGATTATCCTACAGTTCTTCGGAAATTATTTTAGTCTCCTTTGTGACTTGGATGATTAAACAATGTGCTGCTGGAGATGTTTCGGCAGGTCGGCCAGTGCTGAGAACATTCCAAGTTTTCACCATTTGCAGACTATGGCTTTGACTTTGATTTGATGGGAAATGGCTCTGTAACCCAATCCAGACTGATAGATATCAACAACTTTTTTTTTCATCCCTTCATGAATTTCATCTGAGCTTAGCATAAAGTGTTTGTTAAATCACTGTGTTGGCAACTTGAATGAGCAGGGATGGCTGTAGTCAAGCCTGGTTCTGTTCAATCAGCTGACTCTATTTATTTGATATATCTAGAGGGCAGTGACTTTTTCACACAATGCTAACTGATGTTGCATAACTATGTTCATGAAATAAATAACATATAATAGTTGTCATAATTGCGAGTTTGTCGGTAACGCTATGTTAAAAGTTACGGGCAATGAGCACTCATCGCGAGGCGTGCAAGACTTAGAAAAAGGCTCACAATGAGTGCCAAAGTCCTTGGCACTCATCGCGAGGCACGCACCATTTAGAAAAAGGCTTGCAATGAGCGCCTAAGGCGCTTATAGCGAGGCCCGCAAGGCATTTGGCGCTCATTGTGAGGCTCACAAGAGTTAGAAAAAGGCCAGACTTTGAAAAAATTATGGATTTAGCGGCTGCCATTTTTTTTCAAGCCCGTAACTCGGAAGCCTTTCGGAGGTCCCCAATAGATGCCTATTGAATAAAAAAATTAACTGACAACCTCATACACAACACAGGGGGAGAGGCAGGGAGCCTGTAAGTGAGTCTGAAACCTAATTTGTTCTTCAATTGGCGTTTTTTTAAAGTTCTTTAGATGGCTGAGTGAGAAAAAAAATGGAGGCCGTAAAGACGTAATTTTTTTTTCAAGCCCGCAAATCGGAAGACCATTTCGGGCTTGGGGAAATTAATCAATTTCCCAAGGCTGAAAATGGTTTCAGACCCGTACAGCACAGAGCAGGGAGAGGGATGAGAAAGAGACACAGGGTGGAAAGAGACACAGGGGTGAGAGAGGGAGGGAAAGAGACACAGAGGATGGAGAGGGAGGAAAAAGACACAGTGTTGAGAGAGTGCGGAGAGGCTCGCGATGAGCACCGAAGGCGCTCATTGCGAGGACCAAAAGTTGCGGGTTGGACGATGCCTGCACTAAGCCGCTCATTGCGGGGCTCACAATGAGCGCCAAAGGCGCTCTTCGCGGGCCCCATAAAGTAGAGGGGGAAAAAGGCTGGCAATGAGCGCTGATGGCGCTCATTGTGAGGCACGCAAGTTCGAGGGGAAAGAGCCTTGCATTGTGAGTCAAACAGCATTGCCAGGCTTAACATTTTATTGTCGACGGGCAATTCTCTAGTCAAATAAAATATGCTATTTGTTTATTAAGGTTGCCATTATCTAATATTCGATTTTTGCCTAAAGATCGGAAAACATTCAGTGTGACAAATTTGTAATAAAAGAGGAAATCAGGAAGAGGCAAACACTTGTTCACAACATTAAACATCTGAAGCTTGATCTGCTTCTCTTGTTCTGTCAGATAATATCCTTGCCTTATCACTTTAACATGCTCAACTGTCTCACATTCCCAATCATATCATCTAGAATGTAAGCTCATAGGAATAGTGAGCTCAACCATGTTGCATAAAATTGTCTTATTGCATTTTAATGTCCTGCATAGAGTATATAAAACACCTGATAAACTATTTAAGTGGAAAGCCATACCAAACCCTAGCTGCTTTCATGGTTGCCCAGATGTGGGTCGTTTATACACATTTGGTGGTCGTACCCTAGGGTACAGCAGCTGTGTAAAGAGGTTGCATTCATGGCCTCCACTTTATTTGATTACCAGATTACAGAAAGTATTGAATTATGTCTCCTAGGCCTTCCCTGTAGGGATTTGTCAAATGCAATTTATAATGTTGGCTACAAAAAGCCATATTGTCAAAAAGTAAAAATCAAATACGCTCAACTTAGAGGAAATTATAAATAAATTAAACTATATATTGATTAATGAGAGAGTTTCTCATCTCCTAACCGACTCCATGCCCAATCTTCTTGAGATTTGGTGTCCATGGATGCGATCTCCACTTTCCCGCATACGGGGTAGGTCACCTAAATAGCCCCCTCATATGTAGAGGAGGGGAATGAAAGGAACATGGGATCTTAGTGTGGATCTGTGAAATGATAATGAGGGGTAAGCATTTATCTCTTGGAATCATATTTTGTCATATCTGCTGCTAGCCTGAGAACATTGGGCTCTCCCCCTTTTTTTTCCCTGTTGTTTCTTTTCCCCATTTCCCCCATACCCCATTTGTCGTTCATGTTATTTGAAATTTATACTTGTAAAAACAAAAAATATTTGGGTCCAGATTGTGGTATACAGATTATAAATTGAAAGGTTAGTGTCAATGTCATTAGAGCCGCTTTACCGTTTTTTCTTCTCCTTTCTCTTTTTACACGTCACGGATGTAACCTGAGATAAGCAAAATCACATATATAGTTGTGGTAATGCAAGTTTGTGTGTAACGTTCGAAATTACCTCCGCAATGCGCAGCAAAAGGGTGGGAGAGGGTGAGGAGAGAGACTCAGGAGAGGGGTTAAGAGGCAAAAGAGAGGGAGAGGGGGAATGAGACACAGGGGAAGTAGAGGGGGTAGGAGACACAGGGCAGGGAGAGTGGGGAAATAAATACATGTGAGGGAGAGGGGGAAGGAGATACAGGGGAGGGAGATGGGGGGAAGAGACACAGTGGAGTGAGGGGGGAAGAGACACCGGGGAAGGGGAAGGGGGAAAGAAACAGGAGAGGGAGAGGGGGAAGAGACACAAGGGAGGGAGAGGGGGAAGAGACACAGGGCAGGGAGAGGTGGGTAAAGAAATACAGGGGAGGGAGAGGGGGAAGGAGACACAGGGGAGGGAGATGGGAGGAAGAGACACGGGAGTAAGAGAGGGGGAAAGAGACAGGGCGGGAAGAGGAAGAGACAGAAGGGAGGGAGGAGTTGAAGAGACATAAGGGAGGAAGAGAGGGGGAAAGAGAAACGGGAGGGAGAAAGGGGAAGAGACACAGGGGAGAGAGGGGGGGAAAGAGACAAAGGGGAGGGACAGGGGGAAGAGACAAAGGAGAGGGGGTAAGAGACACAGAGAAGGGAGGGGGAACAGGGCAGAGAAGGTGAGAAAGAGACACAGGGGAGGGAGAGGGGGGGGAGGGGGGAAGAAACAGAAATATAAAATATTATCCCGTCATTTGTGACAGGGCAAGTGACTAGTTGTTAAATATTTACTAGCGACTTGCCCGGCAAAAATGACGGCAAAAAATTTTAAGCCTCGCAATGTTGTTTTTTGCCACACAATTTGAGGCTCTCCCCCCCCACTAACTTTCTGGCCTCGCAGTGAGCGCCTTTGTCGCTCATCACGGGCCTTGCAATGAGCGCCTTCAACGCTCATTGTGAGTCTTTCCCACCCTCTACTTTACGGGCTTCACAATGAGCGCCTTAGGCAGTTATCCTTCAAGTTGTTGGAAATTTATACTTGTAAAAACAAAAAATATTTGGGTCCAGATTCTGGAATACAGTTTATAAATTGAAAGGTTAGTGTCAACGTCATTAGAGCCACTTTACCGTTTTTTCCTCTCCTCTTTTTACACATGTCACGGCTGTAACCTGAGATAAGCACAATCACATATATAGTTGTGGTAATGCAAGTTTGTTTGTAACGCTCACATGCGCAATGCGCGGCAAAAGGGTGGGAGATGGTGAGGAGAGAGACACAGGGGAGGGGCGAAGAGACATAAAGGAGGGAGAGGGGGGACGAGGCATAGGGCAGGGAGAGGGGGAGAAAGAGATACAGGGGAGGGAGAGGGTGGAAGGAAACAGAGGGGAGGGAGAGGGGGGAAGAGACACGGGAGGAGGAAGACACAGGGGAGGGAGAAGGGGGAGAGAGGGATGGAAGAGGCACAGGGGAGTGAGAGCGGTGGAAGAGACACAGGGGAGGGAGAAGGGGTAAGAGACACGGGAGGGAGAGGGGGGTTGAGACAAAGGAGATGGTGGAAGAGACACGGGGGGAGACACAGAGGAGGGAGAGGGGGGGGGAAGAGACAAAGGAGACAAGGGAACAGATACTGGGAAAGGAGAGGGGGGAAGAGACAGGAGGGAGAGGGGGGAAGACCCACAGTGGAGGGAGAGACGGATGGGAGAGGGGGAAAGAGATAAAGGAGAGGGGGGAACAGACACAGGGAAAGGAGAGGGGTGAGAGACACAGGGTAGGGAGGGGGGAACAGATACAAGGTAGACGAGGGGGAAAGAGACACAGGGGAGGGACAGGGGGGAAACAGACAAAGGAGTGAGAGAGAGGGAAGGGGAGAGACAAGGGGAGGGAGAGGGGGGAAGAGACAAAGGAGAGGGTGGAAGAGACAGAGGGGGAAAGAGAGACAAGAGGGGGGGAACAAAAGTACACAATATTATGCCATCTTTGGTGATGGGGCAAGTGACTAGTTGTTATATATTTATTAGCGACTTGCAATGATGTTGTTTGCCACACAATGTGAGGCTCTCCCCCCCCCCCCCCCCCCAACATGCGGGCCTCGCGATGAGCGCCTTTGTTGCTCATCACGGGCCTTGCAATGAGCACCTTTGACACACATTGGGAGCCTTCCCCCCCCCCCACCTCTACTTTACGTGCCTTGCGATGAGTGCCTTTGGCGCTCATTACGAGCCTCTTCCCCCTCTACTTTACGGGCCTCGGAGCTCATTGCAGACCTTGACAAACCCAGAACTTTTGGGCCTTTGTCATTTTTACCATTACCTTACCGACAAACTCTCAAGTACGACAACTATATATATGATAATCAAGTAAATCGTGTATGTATAATGTAATCTGTCGTGCATCAATCTATACCCAATAAAAAACTGAGAAAAAAATGCATCTTTATAATACTTTTTATTTTTAATTTTTTGCATTTAAATTTGTTTATCTGCACCTTCAACTTAGCCCATAATTGAAAGTGGTCTTTTCAAGCCGAAACAAAAATATAACTAATATAACTACTTCCATATTGCTTTAGTAACCTTCCCAAAAACAATGATGATGTTGCACAGGCTACCCTGTACATGCATATAATAAAAATATGTATATATTGTAATTACAGCTGCATATTGCATAAAAGAAAGCATTATAGTGTATAACTTGTGTTAAATGTAAGTGAAGTTATATTATTAAAGACTCAAAAGGTGTGAGCATGGAGAATCATGTGTATGTTAATGGAATACAGTGTGTGAAGCAGTGTGTAAATACAGTATTTGATCATTTTCTTATATATTAGCTTCAATAGTAAGGATGTATTAGGAATTGTAAAGCTGCAAACGATGTGAGGCTCTTTGCTGGTCATATAAAGTCATGCCTGGGACCAGCATTGAGAGACTTGGAAATGCAGCGGCTACATCATGGGAGTTGTTCAGCTTTCTGAACTGGTGGGGTTAAAAAAAAGTAGTGAGATGGTACTGGAATAATGGGTCAATCTAGTCCCATAGCACTGTTTTCTATGGGATTCAGTGTTAACTTGCCTGCTTTCATAGATGGCACCACTTGGGTACCGCATCTTTCCAAAGATCCCCAGGAGAGGCAATTGCCACTCATACTGCAAGAGTTTTCTTTAACCACTGATAGGATCCAAAGAGCCTACCTTAGTAGGTCTCTGGGCTAGGGGGGAGCTAAACTGTGGTTGCTGTGGGTTAAGCAGTTTTTTCAGCGTAAGGAAAGCTGGATCTAGTTGTGCTCTGTCACCTGCTTTTTTACTAGTGGTGTTACTAGAGCACTAGCTAGTTATATGGTGGGGATGTATGGGTCTCCTGCATATAATCTGTGTCAGCCTGGACATGTTGTGGACAATGCATTGCGGAGTGCAGATGCCACACCATGTCTTATAATAAAACATATAAGTAATATATGTAAGTAATACATATAAGTAATACTATGTAACTAAATTATTATTGGCATGGTGTTCTGTGATCAAATATCTTAGCTTCTTGACAATCAAGAAGGCTGTGATTTGGGATACAAATAGGTATAGTAACTAATGATAGTAATTGTAGATGTTGGTATGGGTGAACCTGTGTACCCCATGACTTTATTCCTCGTTTAGTCTGTGTTACCTACAATATACCTCTGTAAATGGGGATTTCAGGGGATTCAATGAAGTGTCTCCTTCAATTGTGGTATAGAACTCCTTGAGCTACTGATAGGTTTGGGAAGTATGGGGATTTTATCCGGTATCCCCTTGAAACTCAAAAACATGCAGCCATCATAGGCAGCTGCTACCCAGAAGTCCAACATACTTGCTTAAAGTCCATCTGTAACTTCATATTTAAAAGGTATTGTTTTGACGAACAAGAAATTACGACGGGAAAAATAAAAATAAGTACACAGAGTACCCCTCTAAAGAAATCTCTCTGACTAATAGTAAAATGCACATATTTATATAGCACTAGGGAATTGCTCGACAAAAAATGACGGCAATGAAATTGTAAGGTAGCTAATGCTGTTTGGTGTGTAATAATGAAATATATAATACATTAATAAATGAATATACTTTACCTATTTTGAAGCATTGTGTTGAAGAGCTGGCAATGTGTTTTGTTGTTGCTGCAGCATTAGTGGTGTGGAGCTGCTGTGTAAGCGTGCTGAATGTGTGCAGTGTAATAGTGTGCGCGCGAGACCAAACCGTTAGCGTAGTGGTGTACTTCCACATTGGCGTAAAATGGCGGGTAATGTGTGGTATGCGTCTTAGCGGGATATCCGTAGGTCTTTTGTGGTGTTTTGCAAGTTTCTTGTGGTGTTTTGCGTGTTTAGAGTGCTGTAGCCTCGTTTTCGTTTTGTTCGGCAGCCATTTTTTCTCTCACTTAGCGAAGTGTCTAAACTCTTTTATTTTTAGTTAAATGAACGTGTAAGTTGCTTTTTTGAGGTCCTGGATGCTCCCTCTTGCTGTAGGTAAGCTTTTTATGTATGTGTTGTGTGTATTTATTGTGTTTTTAATGTTTTCATGTTCGCGGTTTGCGGCCGATTTTTGCAAGGTCATAATGTGTGCTAACGTGTCTCGTATGTTGTTTGCGTTTGTAGCCTCGTTTTCATTTGTTCGGCGGCTATTTTTTATCTCGCTTAGTGATTCTTTTATGTGTTCAAACTCTTTTATTTTTAGTTAAATGAAGCTGTAATTTGCTTTTTTGAGGTCCTGGATGGTCCCTCTTGCTGTAGGTAAGCTTTTTATGTATGTGGTGTGTGTATTGATTGTGTTTTAAATTTTGTAATGATCGCGAGATGCGTCCGATTGTTGCGAGGTCGTAATGTGTGGTAACGTGTCTCGTATGTTGTTTGCGTTGCGAGGTAAAGTTTGCGAGGGTCGTAGTTAATGTGTTGTGTTGTTTGCGTGGTCGCGGTTGTTGTGTGGTGGTTTGCGTTTAAACGTAAATTTTGCGAGGGACGCAGTTGCTGGCAAGGAGCGCCTTTGGCCCTCGCCCGCAGCCCTCGCTACGCATTCATAAGAATGAGGGCACACACACCACCTTTTTTAGCTAACAAAACATCCTAAGCCATTTCATTTTATAAAGTCACAGTCCTTAAACAATATGTTCTGCTGTCTTGTTATATAGAATAGAGGCTGTGGTTTTCCTCACTTCTTCCAACAGAAAGGCCATCTTTATATCTCTCTTACAGTGAGAACAGCACAAATGTTTGGGAAGAAAACGCTGAATGTTTTTTTCCCAGTAGTTGATTCTTGATGTCCCCACGGAGAGTAGCTTCTTTCTGATCCTTTCTGTGGGAGAACCACCAAAGTGTGTAGGATACTTCACCACTTCACCTCCAACTCGTGTTTCTGCATGTACATCTTTTGTAGTAAGAAGCAGAGTGGTCAAAGGCAAATAATTATTTCCCTATCACATATTATAATTGTCCTGCTACGAATCGTCGTCACGCTGTTTGCGTGGTCCGTACGAATAGCGGGCTTAGCGATGAGCGCCGCAGGCGCTCATCGCCCGGCGAGGCGAGCCGTTAACCCGTAGAACTTTAGCGGGCTTAGCGATGAGCGCCGCAGGCGCTCATCGCCCGGCGAGCCGTTAAACCGTTGCACTTTGGCAATGAGCGCCACAGGCGCTCCGAGGCGAGCCGTTAAAACGTAGTAAAAAAATACGGCCGCAAACCGCCTATCATAAAAATAAAAATTAACAATAACTACACACACCACATACATAAAAACCTAACCGATAGCAAGAGGGAGCATCCACGACCTGCAGAAAGCGAGTTACACATTGATTTACCTTAAAATACAAAAATGTAAACACAAAAAAAAAAAAATAAGCGACAGAAAAAATGGCGGCCGAAAAAAATGAAAACGAGGCTACAGCACTCTGAGCACGAAAAAGACTTACGGTTAATCCCTGAAGGCGTAGACACATTACGGATAATCCGTGACGGCGTATAAGACACATTACGACATCGCAAAAAACGGACGCAACCCGCGGACAAGAAAAAAGATAAAACACACTAAATACACAGAACACATAAATAAAAAGGTTACCGACAGCAAGAGGAAGCATCCTGGACCTCAAAACAAAAACTATCGCCTTCATTTAAAGCAAAATAAAAGAGTTTAGACACTTTAAAAAAAATAAGCGAGAGAAAAAATGGCGGCCGAACAAAACGAAAACGAGGCTACAGCACTATAGCCACGGAAAACACTTACGGAAAATCCGATAAGACGCACACCACACATTTCCGGATTAACACGGAGTTCCCGCCTTTGTCTCGCGTAGACTCCGATTTCCCGCCTTTGCCTCGCGCCGACTACGATTTCCCGCCTTTGCCTCGCGCCGACTACGATTTCCCGCCTTTGTCTCGCGCCAACTCCGATTTCCCGCCGCAAACAACACATTGGTCTCGAGCAACAGCGTATTTCCCGCCGAAAACAATGCATTTCGCTCGCGCACCCGTATTTCCCGCCGAAAACAATGCATTTGGCTCGCGCAAAAACCTATATATAGGGCACAATTGACACATTACTGACACCTTTTCCTGAGGTGATGACAGTGTGACTGGACATTTTCGGATGCTGGAAAATCGAAAGAGATTGATAGCTCTTCAGGATACTGATTCAGGAACATTGAATTACAAAAGGTACATTTTAAGAAGTATCATTAATTAATTACTATATTATTAGTTACTTAATAAGGACAATTATGTACATTAAATTAATAATTGGTTATGTATTGTGCATTAATTATTAATGTACATTACATTGAATTATTAATTAATAATGTACATTAAATTAATAATTAATTGATTATATATTGTGCTTAAATGTGTGAAACATTGTAAATAATATTCATAATGTATTTTATTTAATTAAGAATTAATAATCAATAAAATATAACCAATTAACTATTAAATTAATGTACATTATTTCATTAACAGAAATATAATATTGAGCTTAACTGTGTGAAACAATTGACAATACTATTGATAATGTACATTAAATAATTAATGAATTAAGCATTAATATAAAAGTGAGTTTGCGTTTAAGAATGTCCATAAAAAAGAAACACATTTATTCATGAATTAATAAATAATGTACATTAAATTTAATTATTAATTAATAATGTACATTCTATTACAAATTAATTGGTTATATATTGTGCATTAATTAATTGTAGATTACATTACTAATTAATTGGATATTGTAATTAGCTGTGTAAAAGAATTGTAAATAACGTTTATAATGTACTTTCTACAATTAATTAATTATTACTAAACAGTAATATCAAAAATGTTAGCGTTTAAGAATGTGCAGAAAACAAACACATTGATTCATTAATTAAGAATGTACATGATTTTAATAATTTAATTCTCAGATAGACTCATGTTTATGTTTTCAGTTTAAATTTAATTAATAATGTACATTAAATTAATAATTGCTTATATATTCTGCATTAATTAATAATGTACATTAAATATAATTATTAATTAATAATGTATATTACATTAGTAATTAATTCGTTAGATATTGTGCTTACCTGTGTGAAAGAATTAAAAATAACATTCATAATGCACTTTATTTAATGAATTAATTATTAATAATGAGTAATATCAAAAACAGTTTTGTATTAGATTACTATAGGAACATATTAAAGAATTTGCTTTCAGGTTTTTAAGGAATAAAAATATATGTCTCTTGATTGATGTTTATTTCATGATATGGGTGAAGTGAAATAATACAAAGATTCTAAAATTTAAATTACAGATTATTGATCAAGGAAAGTGAATAAACACACAGTGTGACGTTTGCAGCCTTTGAACAACATCAAGACCGTCTTTGCAGGTAAATATTTAATTTGGTCCTGACACATCAAAACAGCATATGTTAAAAAAAATTATGGAAAGTTGAATAGACAATACGAAGCAATACAAACATTTAACAAAACGAAGAAGCACTTGCCAAAAAAAAAAAAAAATGTATGCAGTGAAGTGAATCAAGAAGGATTTAAAATGAATTGAAAGATGAATAATTGATATAATAAATAGATATGTCCAGTTATTACCAATTTAATATATGTCAATAATATAATAATAAAAAATGGTTTCATTTATTTCATTGGAAACAAGGATAACGTTTATTCATCAACTTTAATGTAACAGTCCAAAAAGTAAAAAGACATATGTACACAAAAATAAGAAGAAACACTAATTAATATTTATATTGACTATTACAGATTAAAAAATGGAAGATAATGGAGAAGACAAAATGGAACGCAAAAGAAGATTGGCAAGGGAAAGGAAGCAAAGGTGGAGAGATGCTCAGACACCGGAAACTTCACAACGCTTGAGAGAAGAAGATCAACAGAGACTTTTAAATAAAAGAAAGATTGCTAAGAAAGCCAAAAGTGAGTCTGTTGGGCCTTGCAAAAAAAGGAAAAGTAAAAAAAAACATCTATGTGAACCAGTGTCTAATGATTCTATTGTGCAGAATGACTTAAATGTAGACACACATGACAACAATGTACATATAGAAAGTGGGTTTGATATATATGTGGAAAAAATGCATGACAATGTGTTCAATACTGCAGTACATGTAGATACTCATTATTGTGGGTTACTTAATGTGCTTTGTCAGTTTTGTGGGGCCTATCATTTCATAAAGGAAAGACCTACTGATGGAAATTTCATTAGTTGCTGTCAGAAAGGAAAGGTGAAACTTCCACTAAGACATCCATTTCCATATTATTTAGAATGTATTATGAGTGATCCAACATTTCAAAATTATAATAATTTCAAACAAAACATCAGGTCTTATAACAGTGCAATTTCATTTGCTTCAATGGGTGCAACTTTAGCAGAAAATGTACCAGGACATGGTCCTTATTGTTTCAGAGTTCAAGGTCAAATATACCACCGAACTTCACATTTACACCCACAAGAAGGAGAGCCAAGGAAATTTGCACAGTTGTATGTCTTGGATACGATGGAAGCTGTGGAACAAAGAATGACACTACCAGAAAATAGACAGTGTTTGCGCATAGTCTTTGAACAGCTGGATAAAATTATGCAAAACAACCCATATAGTAAAGCATACAAACAATTAGCACAGCTGGAAAAAGAACAACAGGAACATGCTGAAAGACATCTATTGCCTATACCAAGAGTAAATTTGGTGTTAAAAAGAGATCGCAACACTGATCAAAGAAGATATAATTTACCGACAGTAAATGAGGTTGCTATGGTGTTTAAAAATGAGGATGGTGAACCACCTTTTCAGCGTGATATTAGAATATATCCACGCAATGAAGAACAACCATTTATCAACATCAATATATTAAGTTGTAATTTAGATCCAATGACATATCCTATTTTCTTTCCAAATGGTGAACCTGGATGGGAACCAAAATTAAAATTGGAAACTTATCCCAATACTAAACTTCGAATTAGATCTAATATTTCAATGCTGGAATATAAAGTTGCACAAACTGCTATCCGTGACTGCTTTAATCCAATTTTACATGGAGGCAAACTCACTCAACAATGGATTATTGATTCATATCTACAAGTTGAAGCCAATAATTTAAATTTCATTAAATTTCAACAAAATAAATTACGAGTTGAACAGTATTGTGGATTAATGGATTATGTGGCTGAAATAGCTGCAAACAGAGACATTCCAGCTGGAAGAGCAATTATTTTGCCATCAACTTTCCAAGGATCTCCTCGCAATATGCGAGAAAGGTATAATGATGCCATGGCTATTGTCACAAAATTTGGAAAACCAGATTTATTTATTACATTCACATGTAATCCACAATGGCCAGAGATCAAGGAAAATTTGTATTTGGGACAAACTACATCTGACCGACCAGATTTAGTGGCAAGAGTATTTAAAATCAAACTGAATTCATTAATACATGATATCACTAAAGCAAAATTATTTGGACAATGTATGGCATTTGTTTACACTATTGAATTTCAAAAGAGAGGACTGCCACATGCTCACATACTTTTAATACTGCAGGAAAAAGATAAGTTGAAAACTGCAGAGAGAGTGGGTTCAGTCATTTCTGCCGAATTGCCAGACCAAGAAAAATATACAAAACTTTGGGAGATTGTTACACATAGAATGATTCATGGCCCATGTGGAGAGATGAATCCTAATTCACCATGTATGGAAAATAAAAAATGTACAAAAGAATTTCCAAAACAATTTCAAATGCAAACTTATGCTAATTGTGATGGATATCCTTTGTATAAAAGAACACAAGGAGAAACAGCTATTATCCGGGGCCAAAAGGTTGATAATAGATTTGTTGTTCCATACAATCCACATTTGCTCATCAAGTACAATGCACACACCAATGTAGAAGCTTGCACTTCGATTAAATCAATTAAGTATGTGTATAAATATATATACAAAGGATATGACGCAGCTACTGTTGTTGTACAAGGTGCTGTAAATGAAAACGAAAATCCAATTGTACACGATGAACTATCAAATTATTTAGATGCTCGCTATGTTAGTGCTCCTGAAGCAATGTGGCGCCTTTTGAAATTTGAGATGCATGATCGGTCACATGCTATCTATCGCTTAGCTGTACATTTGCCTCAAAGTCAGATGGTTTGCTTTACTCAAGGAAATGAAAGACTTGCATTATGTCAAAGTGAAGACAGAGATACCACACTTATAGCATGGTTTAAATTAAACTGTCAGGATACGCAGGCCAGACAATTTTTATACATAGAGATACCATATCACTATGTATTTGTAAATGGTCAATGGAAAGAACGAAGAAGAGATGCACAAAAAATTATACCACGCATTTATACCGTCAGTCCAAGGGATATTGAACATTTCAGCTTAAGATTACTTCTGCTACATGTTCCCGGTGCACAGAGTTTTGAGCATTTACGTACAGTCAATGACATAGTTTATGATACATTCCTATTAGCTGCAAGACAGCAAAATTTCATAGCTGATGATACAGAATGGGAGAGGTGTCTGGAAGAAGCAGCACTATGTCAAATGCCAAAGCAAATGAGACAACAATTTGCATTCATATGCATATTTTGCAATGTACCTGATGCTTTCACTTTGTGGGAAACATTTAAATTAAACATGTCAGAAGACTTCTTGAAACGTTACAGAGAACCAATCGCTCTGTTAAAAACATTGTTGGAAATTCAAGAAATATTGTTTGCTCATGGATTAAATTGTTCAAGTTTTAATTTACCGGATCCAGGACTTATAGATGACATTAATTTTGATGATTATGACACTGAGCTACAAAAACAAAAAACACAAGAAAAACTGGCAACATTAAATACTAAACAGTTAGAAGCATTTCAGGCCATCACAAATGCTACAGATGATGAAATGGTCAAAGACCGGTATTTCTATCTAGACGGCCCAGGTGGATCTGGAAAAACGTATCTTTACAATTGTTTGATGAGTTATATTCGATCACACAGTCAGATAGCTATGCCATTTGCAACAACTGGAATTGCTGCACTTTTGTTAGATGGTGGTAGAACTGTTCATAGTGGATTTAAGCTGCCAGTTCCCATTTTGGAAACATCAGTGTCAGATATTCGACTCAATTCTATACAAGCAAAAAAATTTAAACTAACGAAACTAATTATCATAGATGAGGCAACAATGATGTCATGTCACGCACTGCAATGTATTGACAGATTCTTAAAAGAAGTGATGGATAATAAGTTGCCATTTGGTGGAAAGGTGATGCTGTTAGGAGGAGATTTTCGGCAAACATTACCTGTTGTGCCACACGGAAATAGAACAGAGATCATTGAAACATGTATCAAGACCAGTAAACTGTGGCAAATATTTACACATCTCAAATTAGAATTAAATATGAGATCTGAAGGCCAAAATGAATTCAATGATTGGCTTATTAAAATCGGAGAAGGAAAACATCCAGAAATACAGCATTTACCAAATGATACTATTGAAATTCCATCAGAAATGGTTTGCAACGAATCACTGATATCAGCCATATTTCTAAACACTCTTAATAACGAGGATTACTCAGACATTGCAAACAAAGTGATATTAACATCAAAAAATATCGATGCCTTGAATGTAAATAATGAAATTTTAAAATACATCAATGCACCACAGAAGAATTATTACAGTGCAGATTCAGTTCTGGCTGATGATAAAGAGAGTGAATCGAATTTTAGTATCGAATTTATTAATTCCTTAACACCATCTGGAATGCCACCACATATTTTACAATTGAAAAAAGGTGCAATTGTCATGTTATTGCGAAATATGAATCCAAAAAAAGGACTTTGTAATGGCACCAGATTAATTGTGCATGAGTTAAAAGATCATTTTATACATGCAGAAATTATAACTGGGACCCATAGAGGTGACCGAGTTTTTATACCAAGAATTGATTTAGCTCCAAGTGAGAGTGGTTTGCCTTTTGTCCTTCAAAGGAGACAGTTTCCAGTTATCATGGCATTTGCCATGACCATCAATAAATCACAAGGCCAAACTTTTAAGTCTGTTGGGATTTTTTTAAAGGAACCAGTTTTTGCACATGGACAACTCTATGTTGCTTTTTCAAGGTGCACCAATCCAAACGAAATTAAAGTGACTGTTGACGAAAATGAAAGTCAGGGTCATTTATTAGACGATGGATGCGTTTACACAAAAAACATTGTGTACTATGAGGTGTTGTAAACATAGAGTAGAGTAGTTTCATTTCTATGACAACATTTTAAGGTACTCAATATTATTGCACAAAAACAACATTTCAAGAACAAACTATATACAATGGACAAAAAAATCCATAGAGAACAGTGGTTTGACTTCCAGTACAAAATGTAAGTACTCTGGGACTCTTTAAATAGGGGACCACTATTTCACTTTGGAAACTCTATGTGATATTTGCATAAAAGACAAACAGAAAATAAAAAAAAAACTTAAACATCCTTAAACATATTGAAATGGGTTACAAGTTTCATGTTCATATGATTGGTCCCACAAAAAAAAAAGTTTAAAAACTGTTTGTTAAAGAGATATGTTATAGGCAAACATGTATTGTTACTATATAGTTGAACCATTTCATAAGATTTGGAAAAGTATTGATTCAGGGAGTAATCTGATCGCCAGTTAATGGGGTCAGGAAGGAATTAATTTTTTTCCCTCTAAGATACAATTGCAAAAGTTTGAATGGGGGTTTTTATTGTTTGCCTTCCTCTGAATTCAATGCTAATTTAGTTTAACGAGAGTTTAACAAAAATGTTACAAATAAAAAAAAAAATGTTATTTGTAAAAAAATTTACTTACACTAAGTTAATATAGTCTGCAGTTACTAAGTGATAAATATCTATTTAAAAGTGTTAGTATTGTTAAAAGAAGGTTGAAAGATTGTATAATATACAAGTTGCCTGTTACAAAATTTCATGTTACACTTTACAATATGTATGCATTAAAAAGTACAATATGTATGCATTAAAAGTAAGATATTATTATATTGTTTTAAAAAAAAAAAAATGATTATGAAATATAAGTTGAAAGTTACAAAAAATAAAAAGTTAAAAAAAGAAATGTGTATTTCTTTTTAGAAACAAAAAAAGGACAAATGTAGTAGACTCATTTTGTGTTGCAAATAAATTTCACAACATTTAAATTTTATTGACCGTCATTTTTTGACGGGCAAGTCGCTAGTCACATATATAGTTGTCATAATTGCAAGTTTGTCGGACACGCTATGTTAAAAGTTACGGGTTTGAGCATGCGCAATGAGCGCCAAAGGCGCCCATGCAAGGCCTGAAGGCTACGCAAGTTAGATGGGGGAGAGGCTCACAATGAGCGGCGAAGGCACTCATTGCAAGGTCCGCAATGAGCGCCAAAGGTGCTCATCGCGAGGCTAGCAAGGTACAGTATGGAAGAGGCTAAAATCGAGATACGGGCTTGAATAACAAAAATTGTTTACATCGGGTTTCGGGCTTAAAAAAAATGTCATTGCCATTTTCTTCAAGCCCGTAACTCGATTTGAACCGTCGCCATTTTTTTTAAGCCTATAACTCCAAAGCCGTTGTTAAGACGCCAAAAGACGCCAATTGAATAAAAAAATAGCTTGCAACCTCACTCACGGGCTCCCTGCCTCCCCCTGAGCCAGGGAGTTCACAACTGAGGTTGAAAGCTATTTCGCTATTTAATTGGCATCTTTTGAAGGCCTCTCCCAACAATTTTGGAGCTTCGGGCTTGAAAAAAAAAGGCGGCGGTTAAACCCATAACATTTTTTTCAAGCCTGCAAGGCTTTGAGCAATAGTGATTGAAGATTCAAGCCTTGAAAAAAGATAAGGTTTAAGCGCCGCCAAGCCCGCAAATGAAGAGGAGGCCCAAAGAGACGGGAAGGAGAGGGAAGAAAGAGATACTGGGGATGGAGTAAGGGGAAAGAGACACTGGGGAGGGATTGGGGGTAAAGAGACACAGGGGAGGGAGGGAGAGAGGGAGAAGAGACAAAGGGGGAGAGTGGGGAAAGAGACACGGGAGGGAGATAAGGGGGGAAGGGCATGGAGAGGAGGGCAAAGAGACACGGGAGGAAGAGGGGGAAAAGAGACACTGCGGAGGGAGCGGGGGAAATAGACACAGTGGAGGGGTATGGGGGCAAAGAAACACACCGGAAAAGAGGGGGAAAGACGCTTCCAAAAGTTATAAGCAATGCAATGAGCGACAAAGCCAAAGGCTTCGACACCCATAAAGTAGAGGCTCACAATGGGCACCTGCAAGTTAGAGGGGGGGACAGCCTTGCAGAATCCGCTCATTGCGGGACCCGTAAAGTAGAGGGAGGGAGAGACTCGCAATGCGAGGCCTTCGATGTGTGCCAAAGGCGCTCATCGCGGTTAGAGGGGGGGAGAGAGCCTTGCATTGTGTGGCAAACAGCATTGCGAGGCTTCACATTTTTTTGCCGTCATTTGTAATGGGCAAGTCGCTAGTAAACATAAAAAAAATCAATCCCTAATAATTTAGAAGTGTTACCCAAATTCATGAGAATATTTTATATTTGCTTAAAATATGAATAAAAAAAGGTATTGTGGTATACAATGAAACCTTTTTATTGAACAACATTTTTGTTTAGAGTGATGAGCTTCTTAAAGACAAATATCTAATTTTCAAGTTAGTATTGCTTTTGTCTTGAAAAAGAGCAATGGATCTCTTAAAATTATTGTCTAGTAAAAAAAAAGGTATCGCTGTATCTTTCAATAATCTTATTAATCAACACTGGATATTACCAATTAATAGATTGTAGAGATAGGCGGTGTCATGCACAGGGGGTCTCTTGGGGTTTATTCAACCAGCCGGTGCTCTGGGAGGGCATGGGGTGCGTGGCACAAGGAGTCCCTTTCAGGGCAAACATTGCACCTCCAATGGATATATAGACTGTTAGAGATGCATATATGGACTGTTTCTGGACTGTTGTGAGCAGGGTGGTCATAATTGTGGTACCCCTGGATGTATGGGTTGCCCTGCTGGCATGTGTGAGTTTATAATAATTGTTCCATCAATGGCATGTGTAATTATAACTGTGTGATATGGTTGTTACCAGGGGAACTCAGCATGTACGGTCAGTGGCCCTAGTGTGTTTGGTATCCAAGGGTTAGATTTCCCAGAGGAATACAATAAAGCCTCCTCTAGGAAAGGGATCCAGGTTCTGGGGTACAGGGCTCAGAAAAGCTAGAGGTTTAAGTAACAGTGTCAAGACTTCTAGAAGCCAGGAAATTCAGTAAGTGGGGGAAAGTAGATTTAGGGCCATATTAAATTCCAGCCTCATAAGTCCAACGTGTAGCATGTAAGGGCTGAATGCTTCAAATTTGGCCGAGGTTACTCTGCTATTAAATTAGAAAGGGCTTGGGGCGGAGCTAGCGTCTGACTGGGATAGAATTGTTTAACCAGAGCTCCTGTGCAGAATCACGCATTTGGGCTAATAAAACGCCCTAAATACACTTAAGAACCCCAGTAACAGCGGGGGACAGAAGAGGAGGCGACCCTAATCCCCCACTGGACCCTCCGACTGCAGAAACGCGGCCACGAGAGAGAGAAGGGCCTGAAGATCAGGCCAGGACGCACCCCATCCCACGGAGCACTAAGCTGCAGGAACCTAAGCTGCAGGAGGCTGCAGGGGAGAGCAAATGACACAAGGCAGCACTTGGGGGTGACAGGCTCCGATCGGAGAGCCGCAGGGACACTCTGACCTGTGCCAGCAAACAGGAAGAGAGAGGCCGATGGGGAGAAAAAGCCCGCGAATGGGCGGCAGCCATCTTGGGAGGTAGAGAGGAAGGACCTGTGACCTGCAACTGCCACATAAGCCCTACGAACAGAGGCTTTCATCTGGGGAAAGAGAGAAGCCCAGAGGGACCCTGACAGAGGCTAGCCTGGCAACAATCCCCAGGGAATGTGTGTGTACAGAGGGGCTGGGGGAGAATTAGGCTGGAGTCTTGGTGGCAGCCATTTTCCCTACTCCACTGGGACAGGCACATAAGCCCATGCAACTCTTCACCTGGGCACAGCATAAAGTAACACCATCTCCATATTCAGTCCCAGCGGCATACAGAATATAACTAACTGCAGGACCTCTAACTTATTGTCAAGAATCCCCTCCTTCTGCAACAATTATTGGGTAACTACAACCTACCAGCTAATGTTTATGCAAGACTTTTTGCTATTTTCCCACAAACAGCACTAAAGCGATTCATTTCAATAAACCTGCAGGCCTAGAAGAAGTGTGCCCGCCTCTATCAGAAAAGATTGCAACTTTGCCACTACTAAAAAACCTACAAACCTGGGGGCATTAAAGAGAGACTTTACTATACTCAGTTCCAAAAGACTCAGGTGCCTGTACAGTTAAACTCTTATCAAAGCTCACTGAGCAGTAGCTGCTGAAGATTAGTGTAGAGCAAGTGCCACCCGGTGGATACATAGCAAAACTACAGCAAAATTGCAACATGAGAGCTGAGCTGGCTGTATTATACACACTTACCCCTGCTACGAGCTACAAAAATCAATGTGACTTCCTAAATCAAGATATGTAAAACCCCCCGATAAGAAGTCCTGACTGACAAGCAGCCACAATCTATTCTATGTGGGACTACAGTCTTTGACCTGAACAGCTTGATGTGACACAGCAAGTATAACAATACGCTCCTGAACTGCTTACACACAGGGAGGAAAATAAGAAGAGTTATACGGCTCTCTGGATAGTACAAAACCCCACAGTACAGCAATGAAGAAGAGTAAAAGGGCCTCATCAGCTAAGGGCATCCGTGAACATTTTTCACCTAAGGCGGTCAAGCCTGTGTCCCCAGTGGATTTTGCTTCAGACCACTCAGACTCGTCTGACCAGGAAGAGGCCTCCAAGAAAACAGAGCAACACATTGACCTTTCACCTAGGTCCATTGCAACTATTGAGCAGCTTTTAACCAAGGCAATAGAGTCCTTGAGGAATGACCTGAAAGAGCTGGGGCAGAGGACCCAATTGCTGGAGGAACTGGTGGATCAAATCGGAGAGGCGCAGCAGCATGACAGGTCCGCCATTGATCAAAATGCATACAACATCATGGAGCTAACAGATAAGATCGAGGACCTAGAGAATCGGTCTCGCCGACACAACGTCAGGGTACGTGGGGTGCCTAGTGTCACGCAGGATCTGGTGGTGTACTTAAAGGAAACCTTTGCGGCAATATTACCAGACCAGCCACAGGCGGTCCTCGAGATAGAGCGAGCTCACAGAGCTCTTGGAGGGGCGAGAAACCCAGAAGCTCCTAAGGATGTCATTGTGCGATTCCTAAGACAACAGGCCAGAGATCTCCTACTGGCAGAAACTAGGAAGATGCAGGTGGTCAAGGACCCAGATAACTCTAATCTACAAATGTATGCGGACCTGTCCCCTAACACGCTAGACAGGAGGAGGCAGATGAAACCCGCGCTAGCAATCCTTCAGCAGAATAATCTGCAATTCCGGATGGAATTTTCCCTTCGTCATCACCTTCAGCTACCAAGGAACCTCGGACACCACCCGCAACCTAGAGGACTGTCTAGCAGTATTGCGCCAGCTTCGTCTTTGCCCAGCAGACCTACCGACAGAGGAACATGGCCGGCCTCCACCCCCCCCCCCCCCCCATCCCGAAGAAACAATGGACTCTAGTGGGGTCATGGCTTCCAAAAGAGGATCCGCTCCCCCCCAGTAGTTCCAGATATAAGAACGAATCCCGCAAGAGCTAGGCTGTTTGCAGTTCCCAACACAGAGGAGACCCTGGAAGGGTCCCGGAGGGCCTAATAACAATGCGATTGGAGTGAAAACAAGCCCAATACCTGGAAGTAACCCAGAGACTTTACTCATTTAATCAGTTCCGGGACTTTTTGATACATTCTAATGGAAAGAGAAAAGACATAGAATAGTTTAGTTAATACATAGGTTAGTCAGGGCCTCAGAGGGGGACCTGCCTGCTTGAAGTAGGCTTTTGAGATAGACATAAAAATTCTCAGTTTACTTTAACAAGTTGAAATGTTGTTGAAATTGGATATTGTTAGTTATGGAGAAAGGGAGGAGCGGGGTCCGCTGGAGCAACAGTCCGGCCCCATAACATTTCTAGTATCAGAAGTGCCTCAGTTGATAAAGAAATATATAGTCATATATAGTCCCGTGGAGGAAGGTAGCCAGGGCTTAAACAACCAGCATAATCAAACCCCGGGGCAAGGTCAGGAGAGACTAGAGGGGCTCAAAGGAATGAAGGGAGTTTGCCAAATGTACATCTAATAACATGTTTTTCTGCTTTTTTCTGGCTCAACAGTGACCGGAGTCTCCAGCACCAGCAGCCTCCTTCCAGGCCTTCATCCACCCTTGGATCCTTAGGATTTGATGTCGGGCGAGGAGTAGACAGGGAGAGCATACACACCTAGATGCTAAATCACAATGAGTGGGTCAGAATACGTCTTTATAACACATAATGTGAAGGGGTTTAACTCCCCTTTTAAGAGGAGGAAAGCTTTTAGATATTATAAAAGGTTGAAGCCCTCGGTTATCTTCATGCAAGAGACTCACTTCTCGCATGGGGGTAAACCGAAGTTTGTCCATAAGGACTACCCAACAGTATATGCGGCCACTCAGCCTACAAAGAAGGCAGGGGCAGCTATCCTGATGCACAAACACTTCCCGTTCGGCTTGGAGCATAGCAGGTATAAAAACGGACTAATTTGCTAATTACAGTTCTAGGCTCCAAGGTACCTGGGGCGGGTCATTAGAATGGCTGACATCACTTGATTGACAGGTGGGTCTCATGGCTAGGAGAACGGGGCTTGAGGATTGGCTAAAGGGTGACTGAAATAGATAAAACTGCTGGATTTGTGACTAACAAGCAGTTCTCAGTGTGATCACATGTATAGTTGTGAGCATGCGAGCCCTCGCTGAAGGCGCTCCTTGCCAGCAACTGCGACCCTCGCAAAATTTATGTCGTTACGCAAGGAAAATACAAGACACGTTACGAGCCATTACGACATCACAAAAATCGTTTGCAACATACGCACATGAAAACATGAAAAATACAACAAATACACACAACAAATACCTCGAAAACTAAAGTTACACCTCAATTTAACTCAAAATAAAAGAGTTTAGACACTAAAAAATTCTCTAACCGAGAGAAAAAATGGCAGCCGAAAAAAAAGAAAACGAGGCTACAGCAGTCTAAAGATGCAAAACACCACCAAACACCTATGTATTTGCCGAAAAACAACTCCGAGATTAAAAAACAAGGACACAACCCACTCGACCCCAAAAACATTACAAACACAATAAATACAAACAACAAACACATAAAAAGGTTACTCACAACAAGGGGGGGCACCCAGGACGTCTGCAAGTGAAGTTACACCTCCATTTAAGCACAAATTTCGGAGTTTAGAGACCCGAAAATCACCTATGAGAGAGAGAAAAAATGGCCGCCAAACAAAACAAAAACGAGGCTAAAGGTCCCTAAACACTCAAAACACCACCAAACAGCTACGGATATTCCGAAAAAGTCGCACGACATAGAAAACGAAGGACGCTAAATCAGCCACATTATACAGTATACACCAACCAACATTAGCTCACTTACAATTTCATTGCCGTCATTTTTTGACGGGCAATTCACTAGTCATACATAATCATGTGTGTGCGTGTGTGCTCATTCTTGAGGGAAGGTATAATGCTGATAATTGGGATTAATATCACCACATCTTCTTAAAGAAGAGTTACAGCCGGTAACTCTGCTACCCTGGCTAAGTTGTTCTTGTGCTCCTGTGGTAATCCTGAGGGTCCAATACAGGTCTGGTTCTATCTCTGCTATCAGGAATATCAACAAGAACCATCACATACCACTGGGTGGATCAGAACCAGGTTCTTGGTGAGCCCAATTGAAATAGAGTTTGTGACAGGCATTGTCCCAGACAATACCAGTGTAATCATTGCTTGTAGATAAATTGTCATTATGTCAACCATTACTGTCAGCGGGTGAATGCATGATATTATCCAGGCACCCCTAGTCTATTATTAGAATTGTGGGTTTGTACTCCATCCTTCAAGAGTGAAGTCATCAGCTTGAAATAATTCACTGTATGTGTTCTTACAACTTCTACAGGAAGGTTGTGGCACTTAACACCTTTTATATATTGTATATAGCTATGTTTGTGTGACGCTTTGAAAACCTAGAAAAATAACTTGTGGATAAGTGCCTTGGGAACTAACCAAATCTATGAACAATATAACCATACTAGCGACTTGCCCGTCAAAAATGACGGGGTAATAAAAGAAAGTGTTGAAATGCTGTTTGCCACACAATGTGAGTGTACTGTGTGCCTCAACTATATAGAGCCCTCTAACACACTAATGAACGCATGTAATAACACTATAAGTTCCATGAGGGTCATCCAGGACCCTCATGACCCAAAGTGTAAGCACAACACCATTTTAACCCGGTAACTTATGGGGGTCTATCCAGACCCTCATAAGCCTCTATTTAACCCCATCAGTCCCATAAGGGTATATCCTGACCATTATGGGCCTGTTACAACCCAACATTAACCACATAAGTGCCATGACGTTCCTCAAGGACCATCATGACACTAAGTATAAACACTACACTGCACTATACCCCCCAATAAAACATTAAACACCCTCTACACTAACCTATTAACACCTACACTACCTACCTACACTACACTACCTACCCCCTAATAATCCCCTCCCCACCACTATAATTACAGAAATCAAAAAAACTAAAGTCATCACAAAAAATAAAAAAGGAACATTAAATAAAATAAAAAAATACATTACAACCGCCCGCCCCATTACAGAAAAAAAAAAATACACACCTGAAAAGGAAATACATATAATACATACAATACAATACATACAATACAATTAAATACAATACAATTAAATACAATTCAATACACCCCTATCTAATATACATCCCCCTATCTAATATACAATACTATCTATCTAAAATACATCCTATCTAATATACATCCCCCTATCTATCTAATATACAATAAATACTATGTATGTACTATACATCCCCCAATCTATCTAATATACAGTACAAGCTATCTCTATATAGCAACCCTAATTCTAAGCTAAAATAAAATAATTAAGACCACTTACCTTTGAGATGTTTCTTCAGATCAGCAACCTAGGGTAAAAAAGATTAAAAAAATTACTACAACATATTTACATAAAATAAAAAAACATTATAAACATTCTAAATATTCTACTCACCTTTCCAGCATGTCCCCATCCTTCTTCTTTTCCTCTTCTCCTGGTGCGGCCCCTGTTAAAACAAAACATAACTATAGTACACATACATAAACATAAAACAAAGTAAAATAAACATAATCTACATTGTACTTACCTCGTCTTCTGCCCCAGATGGGACCTGGAAGCATCTGCGCTCTAAAAAAAAATGTAAAAAAAAACAACACACATCCACACTTGCGGATGTCCCCGACGCTAATGAGCTTCCTACGGAGTGTTCCAGTATAAAATTGGCAATGGCGGCTTCTGATTGGCTGAAAACGCTGTCTATCAAATTCAGCCAATGAGAAGACGCCAATTGTGAGCCAATGAGAGAGGGATACACCCCAAAATCCCACTCTGATTGGATAACGCACCTGTCAATCTTTATTTGAACCAATCCAAAGGCTTTATTGCCATCAGCGAATCACAATGGGAAACACCCCCACGCGGTGATTGGCTGAAGACATCTGCGCCTTCCAATTGGCTGTAATACTGATTGACATTGACAACAGCCAATGAGAAGGCGCAAATGCCTTCAGCCAATCAGTACGTGGGGGTGTATTCCATTGTGATTGGATATTGATAGGATCAGATTAGTGAGTAATCATGTATTCTGATGTGTGTATATTATTATATCTAGGTACCAAGATATAATGAGAGAAAATAATGCACAGAAGTCAGAGTGCCATCAGAATAGTCTCTGAATTTATTTGGGCGGCAGAATCTTATATAGCATAACACACGTCACAGCTAGTTGAAAATAGTGTTAAATACATATTTGCAAGCAAGTGTCTTTTTTCTGTCTAACTCAGCAAAACGATCCTTATTTAATCTTGGCTTTCTATAGATGCCTTGTCTCAGTAGTATCTAAAACAAAGATAGGATATAGGAAACAGATGTTTTAAAGAACATTAACATAGACATTCTACAGATGACGCACTTAAACATTCTAGTAATATACAAGACAAGAAACAAGCTAATATAGTTTTTATAATCATGATATTCTTAGCTAATTAATTTCATAATGAGGAAATTAAAATACCTAAAAGATATTGTCAGTGCAACCAATCAGATTGCGCAGATGCCTTCAGCCAATCACCCTGTGGGGGTGTATTCCATTGAGATTGGCTGAAGGCATCTGCGCCTTGTGATTGGTTTAAATAAAGATTGACAGGTGCATTATCCAATCAAAGTGGGATTTTAGGGTGTATCCCTTTCTGACTGGTTCACACATTGGCGCTTCCTGATTGGGTGAATTTGATAGACAGAGTTTTCAACCAGAAGGCGCCAGCCATTGCCTATTTTCTTCCGGAAAAGTCTCCGGGAGGCTCATTAGCGTCGGGGATGTCGACGAGTGCGGATGTCTGTTATATATATATTTTTTTTAGAGCACAGTTCCAGGATGGGGCAGAAGAGGAGGAGGCCGGAGACATCGCTGGGAGGTAAGTACAATGTAGATTATGTTTATTTTATTTTGTTTTTATGCTTATGTATGTGTACTAATGTTATGTTTTTTTTAACAGGGGCCGCACCGGAGAAGAAGAAAAGAAGAAGGACGGGGACATGCTGGAAAGGTGCGTAGAATATTTAGAATGTTTAGAATATTTAGAATGTTTATTTATTTACTGCAAATGTGTTGCACTGATTTTCTTTTCCCTAGGTGGCTGATCTGAAGGGACATCTGCAAAGGTAAGTGGTCTTAATTATTTTATTTTAGCTTAGAATTTGATTATTTTATATATAGATAGCATTTATTGTATGCTAGCTAGGGGTATGTGTTTTATATAGATAGCATAGCATGTATTGTATATTAGATTGTGGTATTTATTTAGATAGATTGGGGGATGTATATTAGATAGATAGGATGTATATTAGATAGATAGTATTTATTGTATATTAGATAGATTGGGGGATGTATATTAGATAGATAGGATGTATATTAGATAGATAGTATTTATTGTATATTACATAGATTGGGAGATGTATATTAGATAGATAGGATGTATATTAGATAGATAGTATTTATTGTATATTACATAGATTGTGTGATGTACATTATATAGATAGGATGTATATTAGATTATGGTATTTATTTAGATAGATTGGGGGATGTATTTTAGATAGATAGGATGTAGATAGATAGGATGTATTGTATATTAGATAGGGGTGTATTGTATTGTATTTCATTTTATTTGTATTGTATGTATTTCCTTTTCAGGTGTGTAATTTTGTTTTATTTTCTGTAGTGGAGGGGGTTGTAATGTATTTTTTTATTTTCTGTAATGTTCCTTTTTTATTTTTTGTGACTTAGGTTTTTTTATTTTCTGTATTGTAGATTTTTTATTTTTTGTATTTTAGGTTTATTATTTTATGTAATGTAGATTTTTTATTTTCGGTAATTAGAGTGGTGGTGGGGGGTTATTAGGGGGTAGGTAGATAGTGTAGGTGTTAATAGGTTAGTGTAGAGGGTGTTTAGTTGATATTTAATGTTTTATTGGGGGGGTATAGTGCAGTGTAGTGTTTATACTTAGTGTCATGATGGTCCTTGAGGACCGTCATGGCACTTATGTGGTTAATGTTGGGTTGTAATAGGCCCATAATGGTCAGAATATACCCTTATGGGACTGATGGGGTTAAATAGAGGCTTATGAGGGTTTGTATGGACCGCCATGAGTGACAGGGTTAATTAGGGGTTTATGGGGGTCTGTATTGACCCCACGAGTGAAAGGGTTAATTAAGTGCTTATGGGGGGCTGTATTGACCCTTCTGAGTGACAGGGTTAATTAAGGGTTTATGGGGGTCTGTATTGACCCCCATGAGTGCCAAGGTTATTTATGGGCTTATGTGGGTATTTATTGACCCCCATGAGTGACAGGGTTAATTATATGTATTATGTGGGTCTGTATTGATCTCCATGAGTGACAGGGTAATGAAAGGCTTATGGGGGTCTATATTGACCCCCATGAGTGACAGGGTTAATGATGGGTTTATGAGGGGGTGTATTGACCCCCATGAGGGAGGGTGTTAATTAGGGGTTTATGGGGGTCTGTATTGACCCCCATGAGTGAGGGGTTTAATTAAGTGCTTATGGGGGTCTGTATTGACCCCCATGAGTGACCGGGTTAATGAAGGGCTTATGGGGGTCTGTATTGACCCCCATGAGTGACAGGGATAATTAAGGGCTTATGGGGGTCTATATTGACCCTCATGAGTGACGGGGTTAATGAAGGGCTTATGGGGGTCTGTATTGACCCGCATGAGTGACAGGGTTAATTAAGGGCTTATGGGGGTCTGTATTGACCCTCATGAGTGACGGGGGATTAATGAAGGGTTTGTGGGGGTCTCTATTGACCACCATGAGTGACAGAGTTAATTAAGGACTTATGCAGGTCTATATTGACCCACATGAGTGACGGGGTTAATGAAGGGCTTATGGGGGTCTGTATTGACCCCCATGAGTGACAGGGTTAATGAAGGGTTTATGAGGGTCTGTATTGACCACCATGAGTGACAGGGTTAATGAAGGGCTTATGGGGGTCTATATTGACCCCCTTGAGTGACAGGGTTAATTAATGGTTGATGGGGCTCTGTATAGAGCCCCATGCGTGATAGTGTATATTTTTTTTAATAACGGGTCCTTTAAGGGCCTTTATGGTCTTTTAAGGACCCGTAACGCAGGAATTTAGAATTTTCATTGCAGCGGGTTTCATTGCATCCGGACCCACACTGCTATGGTTAATGTGGGGTTAATGCAGGTCTCCAAGCTTATCTCGGATCCCATGGGGTTAATGCGGGTTTCTGAGCTTATCTCGGATCCCTTCTTGGCTAAGCTGTACGTGGCTGGGTGGTCCTGGGTCTTTAAGCCTCGTTTTCGTTTTTTGGCGGCCATTTTTTTCTCTCGCTTAGAGGATTTTTGTGTGTCTGAACTCGGGAATTTGGACTTAAATGGAGGTGTAACTTCACTTTATGTTTTTTTTAGGGTATTTATTGTGTTTTCAATGTTTTTTTGCGTCTTGTATTTTTTTAGCGTAAGTCCGTGGTAGTGCTGCTTGTGTGGGGGTTTGTAACCACACGTGAGGCCGTAGAGCCTCCACCTTAGTTGCTGGCAAGGAGCGCCTTTGGCAGCTCCTTGCCAGCAACTGTGGCCCTCGCTACGCAAGGGCCGCAGGCTCGCTGCGCAAGCCCGCAAGAGTTAGCAACGGCCCGCATGCTCACAACTATATATGTGATTACAAAGGCTTTTTGATACAGTGCGACATTGGAGACTACTATACAAAATAAAGGATACAAAATTGAGGTAATGTGGTAAGCGGGGTAGCAGAGGGTTCAGTACCAGATCCTATTTTTATCATCCTTAGTAATGATTTAGAATTAGGGCTGGAGAATAATGTATCAATAAAAGCTGATGATATTAAATTGAGTAAGGTTATTAAAAAGAGCAGGATATGCTTTCCCCCCAAAGGGACTTACATAAACTAGAAAAAATAGGCAGCAAAATGAAGAGATTTAACAAAGATAAATTTAAAGTTATGAATTTGGGAGGGAAAACTATGCATACAGTTTACAATATAAACTAGGAAATTGCCCGTCAAAAATGATGGGATTAAAATTGTAAGGCTGGCAATGCTGTTTGCTACACAATGTGTGGCTTTTGCTCGTCTGAGCACCTTCGGTGCTCATTGCGAGCCCTGCATGGCTCGCAATGAACGCCTTCAAAGACGCTCAGCATGGGGCTCGCAATAAGCGCCGAAGGCACCTTCGAAGGGGCTCAACATGGGGCTCGTGATGAGCGCCTAAGGTGATGAGTGTAAACCACTTCGGCACTCATTGCAACCCTTTCCTCCCGCCTACTGTACGGTCCACTCATTGCAGGTTTCATTAACCTGCAAGTTTTGTGCTTGGGAATGCCATGTGTGTCTTTCCACCATCTCCCCCTTGTCCCTTCCCTGTGTCTTTCTCCTCTATGTGTTTGCTGAATGTTTGCGTGGCGCACACTGACTGCCGTTGATTTTATTTTTAAAGTCCAGCGTGCCTGGCGTTGTTGCTGTAAGTGTTACTGTCTTTGCCGCTGTGTATTTCCAAAGTCCCGCGTGCCTGGCTTTGCTCAGAATTTTTACGTTTTTTGTCCGCCATTTTTTGCCTTGCTTAACCGATTTTGTATTGATTCGGTCTCAGTTTCGACCCTTGCAGTCGCATGCCTCAACTGCTCGCTTTACTTCGTCAGGCTCGCAGTCGCGTGAAACTGCTCTCCGCCTAAGCCCCACGTGGTCGACGGCTCGTCTAGCTTTGCGAGGCTCGCAAAGTGTGACCAACATCGTAAGCATTCCAGAAACTGAAAACTACATATGTAATGGAAAAAATCTGGGGGTATCAGATACAGAAGTACTTCTGGACAACCTTTTATGTAAGAGTGCTCCATGCTAGGAAACAGCTGCAGATTACAAACATACATTTAGAGGGGTGGAGAATCAAGGGAAGCAAATATAAATATATTGTACTAGAGAGAAGTATAAACTATACAGCAAAAAGTCACACATGCAGATGATATGATAAAGAATGCAGAGTTATGGAGCAGATCAAAAATAGGAATACTTGAAAAGTCCTGGAGAGTCCTAAGAGAGTGTGCTGGAGAGCATAAAAAAAATGCAAGTCACAAAGAGGGAGCAACAGAGGAACCTAAACACCACAACACTGGCAGGTTGAGATATGGAAAGCTACAAAATATACACTATCAAATACTGTAGTATTTGTACATGTCTCATGTTACTATTATTCTATTATAGTTTTGATAATTTGTGATATTTTGTACACAGGTAGTAATTTGTACATATCTCATGTTACTATTTTTCTATTATACTTTCGATAATTTGTGATATTTTGTACACAGTATGTATATCTATGTCAAAACTCTGACTCTTACCTCCTTTTTCTTTGCACAATGTGTTTGGGTGCACCACATCTCATCTTAGGCCAAGTCGTGTGCTTGTCCTCTTCCCTATACACACGTGTGGTTTTGTGCATAATTTTTGTGGAGCATGTTTTCTGTCTGATGGGACGTGGCCCCTCCAGGTGTCCATGCACTCAGCACTAGCTTCACCACTCGCAAAAGACGCCTTCCTAAAGCAGCTCCATTCCACCAGAAATGGAAATATTCTATGTCCCTGAAATGTTTTAAAGTGCATCAAAAATACCTTCATGGAAAGCTCATATGCAACCTCCGCTATCTAACTAAAGGATGGTTGATGGAAATAATGTCAGAAGCCTCACAGACGTTCTGGTAATCTCATTATGTTTTTTTCTTCCATAGAAATAAGACATCCAATTTCCAAGTATTGAACTGTGCTCTCCTAAACATCAGATTCTGACATGGTGTTAAAAAAGACCTTTCTCTTTGTCCATGATCAATCTATAGGAGTCTAATAGTTGTCTGACCATATTTCATGTGTTTTATTCAAGATTTCTCTCATTTGTCTGATATAAGCCAACTAGGCTATGAAAACCACGATGAAGGTCCTCAGAGCTGATCAAGGATGTCCTTCAGGCTAAGCAATTCTTGCCGCAACCAAGTTCCTTGGGTAAATGTCCTAGTTTGGAGGAAATTGTTTTCTTTCCTATTAATGCAGCTACATGTAGGGGGTCCTATTCAGAAAAAGAGATGAAGAAAGTATCAAGAAGTAAAAAGCAATTTATTCACATAGCTGTACTGCTGTCATTTGAAAGAACTGCAAATTCTGGATGTCCTTTGTATATGTAAGCCTGCTTTGTTTTATTTTTGTCAATCAATTGCTTTTTACTTCTTTTACTTTCCTCATCTCTTCTCCAGTTGGTGCTTCACCGTTTCCACCTTTGATTGATACTTTTCTATAATTTTTCCATGTGAAGAAACAAAAAAGTTATTTCTTCCTTTGTCTTTGTCTTTTTCATAATGGTACTATCCATTACTTCCTAGTCCTGAGATTCTTCACATTTTTCTAGAAGCATTCCTCCTTTGTCCACTAGGAGCCTCCACCTCCAGCAAAGGTTAAAGAGAAAGGAATATTACTACATGAGAATGCTCATAACAGTACATAAACGTTATGGAGGAAGTCCTTCTTATAGGTGGTCAAGCTTGTACTTCACTCCTCCAACACCACTGGACATTAAAAAACAACAGAGAAGGACAAAGTTTGACATTGACTGCAGTAAACTCCATATGTTCTATCAGAGTCCTGCCCTATTATTTTATTATTCTCCTTGCTATGAAAGGTGTTGTGTGTGTTGTTCAGTCGTGTCCGACTCTCCATGACCTCATGGAAAGTAACACACCATGCTGATACACTTGGTATTCATGGCAGAGATACTGGAGTAGGTTGCCAGTTCCTTCACCAATGAGCCACAGCATACAGCTCCTGGTATTCCAAGATGGTCTTCCATCCCAGTCCTTACCAGGCCCAACTCTGCTTGGATTCAGGTTGATGAGAACTCTCGGTTCCCTGACTGGGCTCAAACCCAGGTTACAGCGGTGAAAGCACCAAATAGTAACCACTGGACCATCTTTAAATCCTTGTCTTGAGATGAAGTAGTCGTTGAGTTCTGGGCATTGTAAAAATGGCCCTTGAATACGTAAGATTTGGGACCCCTCACCACATTTTAGGGCCTGCTCCTGCACCCAGTTAAGATGCCCATAAAAATATAAGGACACAGTTCAAAGGCAAGTCTTTGTCACATGAATCTCTTTTGAACGAAGATTGTATAATATAGACCTGGTAATACAGTTTTTTAAACCTCTCCTGCTTACTGAAAGCTTTATCAAATGATAAATATGAACCTATATTCTTGAAAGAGAGAAAGTCAAAGCTGTGCTTTACTCTCCAGTAAAAGCAAGGGGTTTAGCTTACATTTGATGTGGTGGGGACAAACACAGTAAAACTATTCAAGCCATCTGTGATAAATACAAGGCTATCCTACATAAATAAGCATCGTGAGTCTTGCCAGTGATCTTGAATCATTTATGTGATCAGTTTTCATTCACTTGTCTGCAATCCCAGACTAACCCTAAAGCATTTTGTTTCTGCAGGAGCCACTGAATAGTGTATGTACACAGAAATATAAGAGTATAACTCGTTTCTTGTTTTATCAAGTCTTTCCCTAACCATCTATAATCCTAACAGTCTACTCTAATCATAGACATAATCTAACCTATATATCTCTCTCTATATATATATCTATATACTAGCTACTTGCCCGTTAAAAATGATGGGAATAAAATTTAAAGGCTGGGAATGCTGTACCTTCGGTGCTCATCGCAAGCCCCACGCTGAGTGGCTTCGCCGCTCATTGCAGGCCTTGGCAAGTCACAACTTTCGTGCTTCACAATGATTACCTTCGGCATTCATCGCGAGCCTCTCCGTCTGTGTAGCTTAGGGGCCTTGCAATGAGTGTCACTGCCTTGGGTTAAGTGTCACTGCCTTGGGTTAAGTGTTACTGCCTTTGGCTAAGTGTTACTGGCTTGCGTTGTGTTACTGCCTTGGGTTAAGTGTTACTGGCTTACATTAAGTGTTACTGGCTTCCTGCTCTTTTTTACTCCCTTCAGCCTCGTTTTCGTCCTGTTACGTTTTTTCAGCCACCTTTTTTTTTCTCGTTTAGGCAATTTTCGATGGGGAAAAAACGCCAAATATGCCTCAAATTCACTTGCAACCTCACCCCTGGCTCTCCTTCTGTGCTGTGTGTGAGTGTGTAAGTAAATTTTAGGCATAATTTTGCTTTTTTGCTGGTCTTCCCAGTTCCGTGGTTTGGCCCTTAAATGTGTTATTTTTTGCAGCCCTGCAACTGCGTGTCTCGGTTTGCGGGGCTTGCGATGAGCTCATTGCAGCCTAAGTCACACGGGTCTTGTGCTGAGTGCCTTCGGCGCTCATTGCAGCCAAGACGTGCGGGCCTCGCGATGAGCGCATGTGGTGCTCATCCCGGGGCCTGCAATGGTGGCCAAAGAATGGTGGCCAAAGAAGAAGGTGACAGCAGATTCGATAGATAACTTTAAAAAAGGGACTGGGGGGGGCGTGGCTACTGGGCAGATGGTGCAGACGTGCCACGCAGGAGCTCTGCTGGAAAGGGCTCTGTAAAGCCCGATTTTTGGGCTAAATAATACCCCAATTGGTCCCAACATAACTGCTACCCCTTCTGCTCTCATAGAGGAGCAGTTTCATACCCAATAAGTGGGGGTTTAGGCACGACCCTGGGAGCTGCGGGGTATCAGGCCTACAAGGGCCTAGGAGATTGCCGCAACGTTGGCCGCAGGGCCCTGGAGACCCCCGTCCCAGTACACCCGTGCCTTGGAGGAGTGGGAAGGCACTGAAGTACTCCGGTCCCACTGAGTTCGCCGCATCGGGCTGACTGCGGGAGGAAGTGGAGTGTCGGGGCGAGGCGGCGGGAGCTGCCCCCCGCGGTCCGGGACAGCAAATTAACCCCTGCACCCTTGTAGCGGCCTGGAGGCCCTGTGCCTGGCTGGGGAGTCCCTGGACAAGGTGCCTGGAGTGGCCTGGAGGCCCAGTGATCGGCTGGGGAGACCTGGTGGAAGGTAGGAGCGGGGGACAGAGGGGGAGGCAAGCACAAGAGCGGCAAAACACTGGTGGAGCCGCCATCTTGGGGCGCTGGCCCTTTTAACACTCGTGGCAGCCCTGCAACCTGTATAGGAAGGGCAATCTAGCCTCCTAACAGCAGACGCCCCTGCAATTACCACACTGCAGTGCCCCTTCTTTGCCAGGAGGAGAGAGAGAAGCCTCAACAGACCAGCACAGGGGCATAAAGGCAAGTGCTCCCTCCCTACCCTGCTACCCTGCTAGCCTGTTACCCTGTCACCCTGCTACCCTACTATCTTGATATCCTGCAAGCCTGATACCCTACCACCCTGCCCCCTTGAGTGGACTGTGCAAGTGGATTGTGCAAGAGTTATTTGGTGTATTGCTGAATTCTATCTTTACATATGTCCAAGTGAATACACAGGATTGTTGAATTCATACGTGCTTGTGAGATTATTTTATAAGTGCATTTTGGCAATATAGCAGCTGCAAGGACTGTGTTGAACTGTTTGCATTTCTATAACTGCACTGCCGCCTGGTGGCCACTTGGAATCCTACAGCAAGACTTTGGCTATCTGTGAACAACAGGCAGTTGAGCACGGCACTCTCATTGGGAGCAGAACTGGTATACAAGCCGGCGCAAGTTGCATGCAGGATTTAACACTGTTTTGCCTTACTCCAATCAGCACTTGAGAAGTTACGATCATCAAGCTGGCTCCTATAAGCTTTTGCAGTATCCCTGGAACTTCTTGGCAACTCTGACTCTCATCGCTATATAGAGATTGCTTGAGGAATTCCTGACAACTACTGACCCTAATTTAGGGGCACGCCCCTACCATGGGCTGAGAGCTAAATGGGGACATAGTTCAGCAATGCTTATAGCAGACATCTTAACTACATCTATGGAACTGGCATACCTTCCCTAGCGGAGGCAGTAGTTGGTCGGGCCCAGCATTCACCGCTTTGGCTCTTTGCATCCTCTCTATTGATTTAACAGTGGGAATCTTGCCGACACGTCTAACCTCACGGCCAATATGCCGAAACCCAAACGGGTCACCCCGGCCAAGGGTATACAAGATCATTTTTTGCCAAGAGCGACTCAGCGCCCACCCCTGGCAGACTCTCTTTCTGAACGCTCCGAAGATTCGGATCAGGAAGGGCGGCCCAAGGGATCCCACCAGCAACTAGATCTATCAGCCAAGGCGGTGGCTACGATTGAAAGACTCTTGGCTAAGGCGATTGATCCCCTGAGACAGGATCTGAGGGAATTGGGTCAGCGTACCCAACTTCTGGAAGATATGACAGACCAATTGGCGGAGGCTCAGGAAAAGGACAGGACATTGATAGCTCAAAACACTTACCAGGTTTCTGAACTCGCAGATAAGATAGAGGACCTGGAAAACCGCTCTCGCCGCCACAACATACGTATCCGCGGCATACCAAGAGCCATACAAGATCTAACCCAATACCTAAGAGAAACTGTGGCTGCAATCCTTCCTGACCAGGATGAAAGCATGTGGGAAATTGAGCGAGCTCATAGAGCTTTAGGTGGCATGAGGAGTCCGGATGCCCCAAAAGATGTCATTGTCAGATTTCTGAGGCAGCAAGCTAGAGACACTCTACTCTCGGCTACAAGGAAGCTGCACGCTGTTAAGGGCCCAGACAACTCCCCATTGCAGATCTATGCCGACCTGTCTCCTGACACCCTTAACAAAAGGAGGCTAATGAAACCGGCTCTTACAATTTTGCTTCACCACAAAATTCAGTACCGATGGAACTTTCCATTTGCCCTCTCCTTCAATTTTAAGGGCACGACTTACACTACGCGTACACTGGAGGACTGCCTGTCGGTGCTACATCGCTTACAGCTTTACTCTGGGGAAATGCAGGAAACGCGGCAAGAGCAATCTCAACCGCCTATCCCTAAGAGACAATGGACGCTGGTGGCAGCCCAAGTCCACAGTAAACAAGTCTCTCCTCAGGGGGGAATGAAACTTACTCTGGACTGTGCAAGGGGTCAAGGTGCTGGACACAAGGCCTGCACAGGGGATGCTAGTCAAATGGCTGACCCAAGGGCGAGCTCACGTCCGGATTAGATTCTACCTGGAGCAGAATTTCATAACAAAATTTGTGATGCCAAATAGAATGTTAGATGTTAACCTATTTTTGCCTTAAGCCTTAATTCAGAAGGTTGTGTAGTTTAGGATATAAGTTTATTATTAATTGTACAGCCTGCTGGACTGTGTTCCCACCTTAAGTGGACGAATACTTCTCCTTGCTTAGAATCTTGGAGGAGGAGCACTAGTAAAAAGTGATTGTTATTTCATGCTTTTATGTTTTTAGTTCAACAACTTCGTAGTTATAGCCTTAGAGAACTGCTAACTGTAAACTTGACACTGCTTATCTGCTTATTTAAACGTTTTTACCTTAATGGCCTGAAGCTAACCCTCTTCTCTTCTGCATTTAAATTTCTGTTTAATGGCAGGACGACACCCCTGACAGCTGCTAACCGGCTCTCTTGGCAGAGGTTGGCTTTCCGGGCTCCCTCCCGTCTTGCTTCGTATGGCTCCAGCTATCAGGTAATGACACACACAGCTAGGGTCACACTCGTAATTTGTAATGGCTACCTCTAAGTATACTCTGCTAACCCATAACGTGAAGGGCTTTAACTCCCCCTTTAAGAGGAGGAAAGCCTTCACATTTTATAAAAAACACAAACCCGCAATCATTTTCATGCAGGAAACTCACTTCTCTCAGGACAACAAGCCTACATTCTTGCACAAGGAATATCCTACTTATTTCCTGGCTACTCTCCCCACTAAGAGAGCGGGGTGTGCAATTTTGCTACATAAAAACTTCCCTTTTCAGGTAGAGAACACAAAGATAGATGGGGAGGGTAACTATGTTATGGTGACTGGCATGGTTGGGGGGGTTAGGACTACACTAGTCTCCCTATACTCTCCTACAACCTCCCCCTATGCGGTTCTGATCTCCTATTTGAAGAGAATTGAGTCTCAAGACCTGGGAAGATTGATAATCGGGGGGGATCTAAATCTTACTCTAGATCCGACTTTAGACAGGTCAGGGACCCCTGCTAGTTATAGATTCTCCAACAAAATAAAAAGGATTAAGCTTCTACTTAACAGATTGGGGTTGGTTGATGCCTGGAGGGGGCTTCACCCAGGGGATAGAGAATATACATTTTTTTCTCCAACTCATTTGACTTACTCTCGGATCGACACTTTCCTTACTAGTTCATATTTATTTGACTCGATCTTAAAATCTGAAATTGTCCCCTGCCCCTGGTCGGATCACTCCCTGGTACTTATTGAGGTGGACTTGGGCCCTAATTTACGACTCCCCTATACTTGGAGAATGAATGAGTCCCTCTTATCCAACCCAAGTAGCAGGGAAACAATAGCCAAAGACTTAGGGGTCTTTTTCGAGACTAATGTCTCCCCTGAGACCGGAGCCGGCTGGCTTTGGGTCACCCATAAGGCCTATATCAGGGGAACCTGTATTAAGCTGGCCTCCTCCCAGAGAAAAGTTCTTAGGCAGAAGGAGGCAGATCTAACGGCGACATTAACGAGACTGGAGAGATCAAACCAACAAAATCCCTCTCCCACGGGACGTAAGCTAATTGATAAAACCAGGTTAGAGCTAGATGGCATACTGTCACATCGTACTGAGCAGGCGATGAGAAGGACAAAGCATCTTTATTATTGGAAGGCAAATAAGCCAGACTCTCTCCTGGCTAGAAGGCTTAGCAATAAATTTTCACAACAGAGAACCACTCAGATTCGGATGGCTGATGGCCACATCTCATATAGCCCTAATGACATTCAAAAGGCATTTCAAAACTTTTATCAACAAATTTACTCCTCCCAGTCTCAATGCAGTGAGGCAGACATACACTCATTTCTTAGCACTCAGGACCTTCCCGTGTTATTAGATCACCATCTGGCTGACTTGAATGCGGAGGTTACTCCCGAGGAGGTTAGATCTACTATACAAGGTCTTAAATTAGGTAAATCCCCAGGGCCGGACGGCCTCACAAACCTATACTACAAAAAATTTGAACACCTGCTTACCCCCTATTTAACGCTGCTCTTCAATGCCATATTGAATGGGGAATCTATGCCCCCTGAACTAAATCAAGCTGACATAGTCGCATTTCCTAAAGAGGGTAGGGATAATCTAGAGACTAAAAACTATCGTCCTATCTCGCTGATTAATGGAGATGTTAAGATCTTAGCTAAAATTATGGCTAACCGTATATCTAAATTTTTACCAGACTTAATTCATAAGGATCAGGCGGGGTTTATCCCTTTCAGAGAAGCAGGGGACAATGTCAGGAGGGTCTTAAATTCTCAGTATATAGCACATAAATCTCATACCCCAATGTGTTTTCTAGCTCTGGACATTGAAAAGGCTTTTGATACGGTTGAATGGCCGTATTTATACAAAATACTTGACAAGTTTGGATTTAGGGGACGCTTCATTAACTTACTAAGGAGCTACTATAACTCCCCAACTGCCAACTTAAAGCTGCCAGGAGAGCGCAGGGCAAATATCCAAATTCATAGAGGGACTAGGCAGGGGTGCCCACTCTCACCATTGCTGTTCGCGCTTGCCATGGAACCTCTTGCACAGGCGATTAGATCTCATGCAGGCATATTTGGGATTTCAGTGGGCCACCAGCACTTTAAATGCTCTCTTTTTGCTGATGATATACTTTGCACCTTGACCAAGCCCCTTCAATCGATCCCAGCTCTTATGTCAACTATAACCGAATTTAGTAATATCTCAGGTCTTAAATTAAATATAGGGAAAACGGAGGCGATGGGGTTGGGTATGGTACAATCGGAGATTGACTCTCTCAAATCGGACTATAATTTTGTCTGGCCCGCACGTCATGTAAAATATCTAGGAGTCAAACTTACTTCTAATATAGCTGATCTATATAAGGCTAATTTCCCACCTATATACAAGTCTTTGACCGAAGACATGCAGAGATGGACGAACTATAACATTTCTTGGACGGGTCGCATAGCGGCGGCTAAAATGAGCATTCTACCCAAAGTTCTGTATCTATTTCGAACCATCCCCGTCTCAATTTCACCTACAGACCTTGATAGGTTTCAGAATAATATGTTCAGGTTCATATGGGGAAATAAGCACCCTCGTATCTCTAGACAGGTGATGTTTAGACAGAAAAATAGAGGTGGACTTGCTTGCCCAAATTTAAAGCTTTACCTTAAAGCCGCTCAATTGGCCCACCTCCCCAGGGCACACTCTAGAACACACCAACCAGCCTGGGTTTTTATGGAAAATCAGCAAATGTTCCCACACAGTTGGGATAAGCTGATCTGGATCCCAAAAGAACTAGCCCCATTCACAACTCATCCAAATCCTATGATTTCACAAACCCTTCGTGCATGGGGGTGGGCCAATTCTAAATCCAGGCGGTTACTTCCTACAGGGCTATCCCCGATGATGTCAGTCATGTCTTTCCCACAAATTTCGGCAGACTCGAATGACATATCAAAATTTTGGTGGACTTCTAGAAACTTAGATCGAGTAGGGAACTGGTTTATGAATGATAGCTTGCTGACGTACGACCAATTCTGTACAACCCACGACCTACCTGTCACAGAATTCTATAATTACCTGAAAATTAGGAGCTGGGTCAGTAAGAGTTCAAGAGAACTTGGGCTTCCTAGGGCCTCCTGGATGTCCACTATATGCAAAAGCCTACCCCTTACCAAGGGGACTCTGGGCTCACTATATGACACCTTTCTTAACTTCACTAGCATCCAGAAACCCAGGTATTTTACACAGTGGGAGAGGGATCTTGGGGTGGAGTGGGACTGGGGTAAATGGTCAGAATCCTGTTCCAGTCTCTCTAGAGGCTCTCTTAACTCGGCTCTACTGGAGACGTCCATTAAGGTTTTGCATAGAGTCTATTGTACACCTGACAAATTACAGAAGTTTAAACCGTCAGAAAGCAATAAATGCTTTAGGGGGTGCCAAAACATAGGGGATCACATACACATATGGTGGTCATGTCCATCCGCCCAGAAAATATGGGGGCAATTAGCCCAATTAGCTTCCACACTTTTCAACAAGGCAATTACGCCCTCGATGGAATCCTGCCTGCTGGGGATTCGAGTTGAGGATTTATCTAAAACACAGAATAGACTATATCAATTAATGGCGGTAGCTACTAAGACACACATGGCCAGGAGTTGGAAGAAAGAGACTCTTAACTTTACAGAGGTGATTAGTAAGATCAATCATTTACTTATAAATGAGCGATTAACTTATATCATACTAGACGACATTGCCCAATTTCAGGCAATTTGGGAACCCTGGTTGGCTTCTTCATTCAGTATTCCCTTAGTATGATAGTATATCACATCATACAATCTTTACACTCTGGCAAAGGAGATCTGGTGGAGGAGCTGGAGGCGAGGGGGGGTCCGGAAATCTACTGACGGAGCGATGGAGGTGGGTGTCAGTTGTATTGGGATGTCTTAACGAGGTATGTGTTGAGGGCTCATAAGGGTGGATGCACTGGATTAGCTCTGTACTTTATGCGAAGATAGCAGTGTAATGGTCTAGTTATTAAACCTGATATTTGTAGCTTTCTCTTTTTCATCTGCGCTTACTGGATGTTTTACCTTGCGTTGTTGTTCTTTTTCTCTTCTCTAATTTTTTTTTATTTTTATTATTTCTTTTCTTTTCTTTATGTTATGTTATTTCAATTGAAATGTTAACTGTGACTCATGTTACCTTAATAACTAAAAAAGGAAAAATGGAAGGCCTAGTCAGTTAATGATGGGAAACTATTGTACTGCGAATGCTAGCGTACCTTAACTGACTAACTACAGTTGTTTTAAATGTTTTATTGTGCATTGCCTTCTAATAAAAGTCTATTTAAAAAAAAAATAAAAAGGGACTGGATATATTTATAATTAAAAAGGGCATTTAGGGTTATCCTGAATAATTAGAGAGAGAGTATTGATCCAGGGAGAATTCCGATCGCCAGTATCTGAGGAAGGAATGCTTTTTTCCCTTTTGAGACGATTGGCAAAGTTTAACTTGTTTTTTTTTATGTTTGCCTTCCTCTGGATCAATTAACAACTAATCCACATATTGCAGATCAGAGGAGATCTTAAAAGATTGAAATTGATGGACTAAAAGTCAACCTCAATAATTTTGTAACTATGTAACATCTATACAAATAACACTAATTTTATTAAATTGATCCAACTCTCTTAGAAAGCTTACTGTTTTATGCATTTATTTACTGTGAACAGCCATTAGGTTGTTTAAGTTGTTTCCTAATGAGAAGTAAATATGCAGAATTATAAGATTTCCATCAATACTACTAATAAGTACTGCCACGAAGAACTGCAACATTTCAGAACCAAGTTCTTCTCCACATTCAAGGTCAACTCCCAATTGTAAATGCAGATTGTCAGGAACCAAACTAGCATATTCCAATACCATATAATTGCATAAAATGTTAATAGATTAACAATTGTATTTATTAATTTCAAAGGTAGTTCCTCTATAGAGCATATTTAAAACGTCCTTTAAATTATTTGCAAGCATGAAATAATTATAGCTATGTAAGCAAAACCTTACAGAAACATACAACAAAAAAACACATTTATTCATAGAGCATCTAAAAGAGGGTACGGTATCAGTAAATGTTTCACGATATTTAAATTTTTTTATTATGCTCTTGGAGCACAATAAGCTAATTAAAATGTTAACGGGTCTGGGGAGAATTGCCCTGTCAGCCCATGAGCTGTAATATAGTTGTATCAGCTGTACTTGTCCCCCAAGGAGTTCTACAGACTACAGCAGGCTCTCTGCAGTTCCTGTAAGTTTCAAGAAAGCTTAGCTTATTTCATGTAAAAATAATTTGTGTAGTATTTAAAACAGTATTTAAATGTATTACACATCCCTTATTTATATATTTTCAAGTATAATTTTGAAATGAGCTTACTGAAATTGCCTTTAAGTTATTTGAAACTATGTCTTCAAAATAGCTGTGTTTAGGGGGGGGGGGGGGGATACCATGCCCAGGAAGTTGTTAGCATGCTAAGCTAGCCGGGCAATGGTGGCCTGAACACAAGAAAGCAGGGACGCTAGTCTAAGCTACTAGCTTGCACAGTAAAGTTATGCTCCAGAACAGACCAACCCCTCAATCCATGGAGTTATCCTGACGATTTATCTAGTGGGGAGACGGGATTCCTATATAGCAGAGTCCCCTCAGATGTGTGCACCTTGGCCGTACGTCTTGCTGATGAGAGCGGCGGATTGCTTGAGGCTCTGGAGGTGAGAGACCACTCTTTGCAGGATAGGCGGACGTGAAGGGAAGCCTTGACTCCCAGTAGTTTGACAGGCAGGCTCAGCTCTATTGGTTAGAGCAAACTGAGCATTGTGACTGTTTTTTTTTTTTTTTTTTTCTCACATGTACCCTGATCTGGAGTACTAGACAAGTCACCAGCAGGGGGCTAGATGTGATAAGTTAGTGTGTTTACCTGCAGCACAGAGGGTTTTAAAATTTAAAGTGACAGCAGCAGCTTTTAAAAAAACAGAATATTGAACATGATAAAAAAAATGTTATTATATAAATTATACAATTAAGTAAGCGATGGGGGGATTAAGTCAGTGCATTCATTTTGGGAGGGTGGTTGCCCATTTGTCACATGCACCAGCTGCCCCTGGTCAAAATGTCCAGGGTTTAAATGCTCCTGACAAGAGGCATATGTTTTTTAATTAATTTCATAAAGGGAAAGCAGATATTATCTGTTTATAAGAAACACACTGGCAGACAGACAAATCTCCCAAATATTTGAATGATCATTTTATTCATGGGTGTAGCTCCACTTTTAAGAAAAAAGCATGAGGGACTTCTATCTTCTTTAATAAAAACCTGAGTCTGAAAGAGGAATTAACTGAAATTGATTTGGAAGGTAGGTTTGCCACATGGACAGGCTGTTTAAACAACGATAAATACACAATCCTTAACATTTATGCTCCAAACAAGAGTCAAAATTCCGGGCTTGTTATAATCTTTGGTAACTTTAGCCTATGCTTAAGCCCAGAGTGGGCTAAAAAAAAATCTAGTAAAGGATCTAAAGAAGACCTTAATTCAAAACAGAAATCTAAGAACTTTTATAACATTTTGGAGATGTCTCCGCCCAGTAGACAGAGATTACTCCTTTTACTCTTATAGACATGACACCTATGTTAGACTTGACTATATTTTAGTTAATGAAGCTACGCTTAAAAACCTATTAAAAGCAGATATAGACCCAATAACAAGGGTAGACTATGGCTTAGTATCAATCATCCTGAAAGTGGACAAAAAATCACTTAAGCGTTCCTCTTGGAAGATGGACATGGCATTGCTCAAAGATCAGTTTTTGAAAATCAATCTTAAAAGAAGTGGAGAAATTATTTGATATCAATAGGGGCTCTGTCCAATCCAATGGTATGGTTGGCTCACACAGCTTATATAAGAAATCCCTTGATTGATTAGCTGGCAAGCCAGTAAGAGAAGAAGTTAAGAGTATTGTATATCGATATGGCCAAATTAGATTGTGAAAACAAAACTAGCCCAAATAGAACGCTCTTAGAGCAGATCAGAAAAGTTCAAGGTCAGATAAAAAAAAATAGAACAGATATTAGTAGACAAATCATTCTGGTCTCTTCAAAACATCTTTACCACTTTGGGAACAAAGCTGGCAGGTTATTAGCTAACAAATTGAAAACAAAATCCTACAGGAAAAGAATCGATAAACTTTGCTATAATGAATAAGTGTTCACCAACCCAAAAGAGATTACCAATATATTTGCTAGATTATACCAAAAATTATATAATTTAGCAGAAAATAATGAGACGGCCAAACCTAGCTTGGAAGATATCCATAAGTTTTTAGATAAAATTAAGCTCCCTCAGGTGTCTGAAATATTATGGGCAATTTCAAAATTAAAAATATTCTCTTCACCGGGCCCAGACGGTTTAATTAACCAGTACTATAAGTTATGCCAACAGGAACTAGTAAAACACCTGCAAGCAGCTCTTAACGAAACCAAGGAAAACAGTTTAACTCCGGCAGAAATGTGGGAAGCCCTAATAATTACCATACTGAAAAAGACTAACAGGAGCTTCAGATTGTAACATTTTTTGTCCTATTTCTTTGCATAACACTGATGTAAAGATTTATGTGAAGGTTTTGGCCGAGAGGCTCAACAAGGTTATTGACAGGCTAATCTCTAAAGACCAAACCGGTTTTATACTTGGTCGACAAGGAACATACACATTAGAAGACTGTTAAACATCATCTCTTATGCAAATTATACTAAGACACCCTCCATTCTCCTGACTTTGGATACAGAAAAGGCCTTTGACAGGGTGGGGTGGGACTACATGGATTTAACATTGGCCAAATATGCCTTTGGAGAATTTGGCGCTAAAGCCATTCGAGCTCTCTATGTGGCGCCATCCGCCTCGGTCATGAGTCTGGGGTTTAGAGCATATCATTTTATTATCTCAAATGGTACTAGACAGGGATGCCCACTATTGCCTATAATTTTCGCATTTATGGTTGAGCCGCTGGCTGCTGCCAATAGTGCCTCAAAAGGAGATTCAAGGAATAAACATAGGTAATTCAGAACACACACTGTTTGCAGACGACATAATCTTGACACTTGAAGATCCCATAAATTCTTTGAGGGGTCTTCGGGACATAATAGAAAAATACAGCTACGTTTCAAACTATAAATTAAGCATGGTAAAATCGGAGGCAATGATTACGAATATTTCAGACAAGGAAAATAAGGCAAAGAAAGATCTTTATACACACAAATAGCAACCAAGTATAAAGCATTTAGGGATAATACTCCAATCGGATATAAAGCAGGTTATAAAATTGAACTTTGAAGTAGTATATAAGAAATTAAAGGAGATTACTTCCTCTTGGAAGCATTTGAACATATCTTGGTCAGGTAGGATAATGGCACTTAAAAGTACCCGTTTGCCGAAGATCAGCTATGTAATGCGGTGCATCCCACATACGGTGCCTCTTACATAATTAATCAGTTGCAAAACTTTTAGACAAATTGATTCATACTTTCAAAAAGATGAGAATTAAAAATGTTTATATGGCTTGTAAATTTAATGGGGGGGGGGGGGGGGGTGTAATATCCGATAAAAAATAATTACTACAACGCTATTACTACTGCACATATGAGCAAGTGGCTGGATCCAATGGACTCAAATCATTGGCTTCAAAATTGAAAATGAGATGATTTCTGAAGGAGATATAGCTTGTGTATTATTTCAGGATAGAACACAACTGAAATATACTTCCCACAAAGTTAAACCTTTTAAGGAATACATTAAACATTGGTCTAGACTTAACTCTAAATATACATTAATCCCATTTCTAAGTCCTATAGTTCCCACTGAATCATTAGCTAAATATTTAGATGATTCAAGGCTCCTTAAAATTTTGGCGAATTTAGGTCTTTGTTGATTTAGAGACTTATATTCAAACAATGCATTTATTTCATTCCAGGACCTATGTCATAAACACAGAATTTCACCACATATGTGGTTAGAATATAATACACTAAGAAGGGTATTGATCACAACCAGGTTTCATTAAACAGACAACTAATGGACTTTGAGCAATTATTGATGTCTAAAAACAAGGCACACATGATATTGAAGTGTTATAACATTGTAAAGAATAGATCCGAGGATACAAATCCCCCAAATTGAGATCTTGAGAAGAGGATTTATAAAACTCATGGCCCTTATATACTTGGAATAGTGCCTTTAGGTTAATGGAGAAATACTAAAAGAACGCCTTGTATAAAGAAACTTACTTTAAAATTATTAATAGATTACACATAGTGCCAAATTAAGTTATTCCAAATGAGTAAGGATGATAAAAAGAAATATTGCTGGCGAGACTGTCAGAAAATTGGAACATATCTACATGTTTGGTGGGAGTGTATTACAAAAATCCAGAAGTTCTGGAAAGAGTGTTTTTTTCATATTTCTAAAAATCAGCAAACAGCAAATAATACCATGTCCGGAAATTGTTTTGGTCCATTTCTTGTCCGGAGCACTTTCCCAGGACCTAATAGCGTTCCCGATTCAGATTCTTATGGTTGCAAAGGGGCTAATTGTTTCTAAGTGGAAGCATAGAGAATTACAGTGCCTTGCAAAAGTATTCACCCCCTTGACTTTTTACCTATTTTGTTCCATTACAGCCTTTAGTTCAATGTTTTGTTAATCTGAATTCTATGTGATGGATCAGAACACAATAGTCTAAGTTGGTGAAGTGAAATGAGAAAAATATATATACATAAAACTATTTCTATTTTCTATGTATTCATCCTCTTTGTCATGAAGCCCATAAAATGCTCTGGTGCAACCAATTACCTTCAAAAGTCACATAATTAATGAAATGATGTCCACCTGTGTGCAATCTAAGTGTCACATGATCTGTCATTACATATACACAACTTTTTTGAAAGGCCCCAGAGGCTGCAATACCTAAGCTGAGGCACCACTAATCAAACACTGCCATGAAGACCAAGGAACTCTCCAAACAAGTAAGGGACAATATTGCTGAGTCAGGGTTAGGTTATAAAAAAATATCCAAATCTTTGATGATCCCCAGGAGCACCATCAAATCTATCATAACCAAATGGAAAGAACATGGCACAACAGCAAAGCTGCCAAGAGACGGCCGCCCACCAAAACTCACAGACCGGGCAAGGAGGGCATTAATCAGAGAGGCAGCACAGAGATCTAAGGTAACCCTGGAGGAGCTGCAGAGTTCCACAGCAGAGAATGGAGTATCTGTACATAGGACGACAATAAGCCATACGCTCCATAGAGTTGGGCTTTATGGCAGAGTGGCCAGAAGGCTGTTACTTTCAGTAAAAAAACAAAATGGCATGTTTTGAGTTGAAAAGGCATGTGGGAGACTCCCAAAACATATGGAGGAATGTGCTCTGGTCTGATGAGACAAAAATTTCAGCCATCAAATCAAATATGTCTGATGTGATGTTATGTGTTGGGTTTGCACCACTCAAAGAACACCATCCCCACAGTGAAACATGGTGGTGGCAGCATCATGCCGTGGGAATGCTTTTCAGCAGCCAAAACTGGGAAACTGGTCAGAGTTGAGGGAAAGATGGATGGTGCTAAATACAGGGATATTCTTGAACAAAACCTGTACAACTCTGTGCGTGATTCTGAGGCTAAGAGGGAGGTTCACCTTCCAGCAGGACAATGACCCTAAACACACTGCTAAAGCAACACTTGAGTGGTTTAAGAGGAAACATATAAATGTGTTCGAATGGCCTAGTCAAAGCCCAGACCTCAATCCAATAAAAAAATCTGTGGTTAGCCTTAAAGATTGGTGTTCACACGTGCAAACCATCCAACTTGAAAGAGCTGGAGCAGTTTTGTAAGGAGGAATGGGCAAAAATCCCAGTGGTAAGATGTGGCAAGCTCGTAGAGACATATCCAAAAGCGACTTGGAGCTGTGATTGCCACAAAAGGTGGCTCTACAAAGTATTGACTTTAGGGGGTAAATAGTTTTGCACATTGACTTTTTCTGTTATTTTGTCCTATTTGTTGTTTGCTTCACAATAAAAAAAAAACAACCATCTTCAAAGTTGTGGGTAAGTTCTGTAAATTAAATTATACAAATCCTCAAACAATCCATGTTAAGTCCAGGTTGTGAGGCAACAAAACATGAAAAATGCCAAGGGGGTTAATACTTTTGCAAGGCACTGTACCTACCTGGCATGAAGTGACAAACAGGTTAAGTAAAAACTGATTGATGGAATTGGATCTTATTGATTTTGGTATTAGACCCATTTCCCAGCACAAGTAGGCAGTATGTGATCATTACATCAGAACAACACAAGGGTAGTCTCCCCCCTTAGACTCAGAGCAACGTCTTCTGTTTTATTTTTGTTTTATTACTGTTATGTGTAACGGGAGCAGGATAGTTTATTCCGTTTTGGTTGCCGACAACTTTTGAGCCAAAAGGTCAATTGCAAGATTTGTGCAGGATTAACTGTGGATCTGGCTTTTGTTTAATGAACCTTTTTGTATTATATTGTGTATTTAAAAAAAAAAAAAAGTTTATTTATTAATTCTCTTTTTGGAGCATGTAACAGTGTTAGCAAAATTGTTACATCTACTGCCCGGAGTACTACATCTTACCAGAACACCTTTGTGTTAAGAAGCAGCTTTATCAAATGCCCTTTTCCATAAAAAAATTGCAATAATAGTAATTTTGGAGGAAAGTCCAGTGCTATAGTGGCCGCTACAGGCAAACTGGGCACAGAACAGCCTCCATGGCAGATCCTCTCCCACTCCTGGATGGAGATGGAGAGACAAAGCTTTGCGCATTCCTAAAACAAAGTTAAAATTTAAGTTTAAAGAACTACATTTAATTTTCTTCAAATGCTGATTTTACTCCTAATCAGTTACTAAATGAAACCCTGTTGTATGACCATAATGGCAGGACCTTCAATCACTGCACATAAATTACTTCTTAAAATAAATAGATAAATCATGCACTATCCCATTTGGTGTAGACCAACAATGTGCTATTTCCACTTCAGCCTTATAAAAAAAGTTTGTGACATGCAGCGACACTCAAGGATGCAGTTTCCAACTATTCCTGCACAGAAACCGCTTATAGACACACAGCATAAATAAAAAATATAATATAAACTCTTTATTATCTTTATAAACTGGCAGAAACATCATATTTTCTGGTCAATTACAGAATTATTGAGCCACAAACATAAAAAATAAAAAAAATACAGAAAAAGCCTTAAAAAAAATAATCTGGGAAACAACCAACTCTCTGTACAGGCAGGAGTAGGATACACGGAGGACACTAGTCAGGACATGTATAGCTCACATGAAAAAGAAACGAGGAGCAGGTCATATTTAAAAGTACATAGTTTGGTAACAAAGCGTAAACTAAAATGTAATCCTTCCATTGGGCAAAGAGTGAATGTACAAAGGAGTGATGATGGACATGCTCATTCATAACAGAACCTGCTCCCATGAAGATCCAGTCCTGTGTATGCAGGCTCTATTACTAATGGGCATGCCTGAGCGCAAGTCTTCATGAGAGTGAAAATGTATATGACAGCTTAAAACATTGCTTGAAAGCTTGGGTGAACCTGCATTAGATGGCATGCATGAGGAATCCAGTGTTGGAAAGCTTGTATATAAAGTGAACATGCAGGAGAGTAGTCTTACATGAGATACCCCACACTGGCGGCCAAGCCGGGAGTAAGGTGGCACCCCTGCATTGGCAGCCAAGCCGGGAGTAAGGTGGCACCCCTGCATTGGCAGCCAAGCCGGGAGTAAGGTGGCACCCCTGCATTGGCAGCCAAGCCGGGAGTAAGGTGGCCCACCCTCTCACTGGCCGCCAAGACTGTTTGAAAAAGCTTGTGATAACGTGAGTGTATTGCTTAAAATAATAAGGTTTAGCTTTATTTAGTAATTTATTAGTGAGAAAATAAATAACTGTAGCTTTTAATATTTACTTAGGAACTTATCATTGTAAGTTCCAGCAGATGTGCTCCTCTCTACCCCCTATTTATGTGTCTAATGGGTGAGAAAGGGGTCTGTCCAGGAAGCTTTTCATGCCGGTGTAGGTTAGCCCACAAAAGCCACAGCAGGAAAGTTGACATATAAAGAATCCTATTAGGACAGTCCATATGAAGATCCTCTCCCTTCCTCCGACACGTGACAGCAGGGGGAAGAGAAGCAGATCTGCTGAAGTGCAAAACACTAAACTTCATTGGATTTACTTTATTGGATTTATTTCCTTCAAATACTGATTTTATTGATAGTTATTAAAATGAAACCATACTATATAAACACCACAGCAGGCATTTAAGGCATATATTTACAGGATGTTCTTTGAAGAAATAGAATTGATAACTGGCTAAACATTTTAGAAAGAAAAAAACAAATCTAACCTTCAATTTATTTTGTGCAATTTTACCGGACAACATGTAAAGAGGGAGTGTATGCTGGGTACAGATAGGGATAATATGGTTTCTACTGAAGTATGTAGCATTTAGTGAAACACTTCCAATAGAACCAAATGAAATATGAGTATCCATACCAAAGTATCCACATTGAAAAAGCCGTTCATAATAATAAAAAAAAAAAAAATATATATATATATATATATATATATATATATATATATATATATATATATATATATATATCTTTATAAAAAAGGACCACCATTGTCAAAAAAAAAAAGTTAAAATGTTTGTACATTCATTAGGGACAGAAGCAAACTCAGTGAGGAAAAATGTAATCCTGCTTTAAATTGCAAGTATAAGTGAAAAGTAAAGGATGTATTTTTTTATTTTTCTACTTTCTCACATACATTTTGCCCATTATGAAGTTTTGATCACACAGAAAAAAAAAACGACCACAGTGGCCCTTTAAGTCTGCATGTTCAAACCAGCATACTGTAAACATGGGATACAGTGAGACCATTAATTGTTTTGTTTAGTATTTGAAGCAGTTAGACTGTATTCTGCTTTCTCCATAGTTGTTTATTGCTCAGGCTTGCTCTTCAAGAGCTGTAGATTTTGCAGTTATTGTAAAACATAAAAGATCAATACAAATATGAATATTTGCAACTGGAAGTTACTACATTTGGGCTGTCACTCAGGTCGGGAGATCCTCCTACACCAGCTTGGTATTGTTATCAGTACCCAAGTTCCCTCATGACTGATGAATGGCTCCCATTAATCCAGTAATGAGCCAACTGGGTAATGATAAACAGGACCACTCAGAGTAAGATCTGTTGAGCTGAGTGACAGCCAGAATGTAGTAAATTCAGAGCAATCTTTTTTTTTCATTATAATTTATTATTTTTTTTAAAGAACTTCTAGTTGCAACTTTTAAGTTTATCTGTATTTTATTATCCTATCACAATTGGGACCTCTGCTATCGCCCTTTAAACAAACACACACAGTGGCTCAGCAAACTGATCCCTTTAGAGTGCAATATTGTGAATTCAAAAACCAACAATTAAAAAGGCAAATAAAACATTTTATTGATTTATATGAGAATTTAGGATGATTAGATTTTCACAGGTAATAGAATAAGAATCTAAGATAATTAAGTTCATAACAGAACCATGTATGCATTTAAGAAATGGCTGAAAAAAAATCAATAAGAAAACCATTAAATGGTAAAACAGATCTCTATGGTAGCAATTGCTCACCAAGTACCTCATAGATAACAGTACACACTCTAGAGACACAGCAAGAATGAAGTGCTCGCTGAGGAGATAGCATGTCTGGGGAATATATACCCACTGGATGGGTTGGTATTATTAACTCCTGAACCCACCAACAGTACCATAATAAAAAAAAAATTCAAGTTATCAGAACTAAAGTAAGGTCCAGCAGGAGTTTTACCCACCTGTAAACAGGGGTGGGAAGGGGCCATTCTGTACCACCCAAAATATATTGATCAAACAGAGAAAAAGTGAGAATGCAAGTGAGGGGCCCTCTTTAACCATATTTCTTAATTGACAAGAGATTAAAAAGCAAGTGAAGTGACCGCTTGAGGAGAACATCAAGCAGAGTTTAATTTTGGAAGGCAACAATCAATCCTGTAAACCGTTATATAGCACAGCAAATGATAGTGAAACATAACTGAATGTCAGTGTCTTCGTTCATAACAGAACATATGGTTACCTTAGAACAGGCTGTAACTTCCGGGAGGATGGAATGAAAATGTAGGCAGCTAGAACAGTGGTTCTTAACTTTGGTCCTCATGGATTCTTGGCAGCCCAGGTTTAGTTGGCCAAAATGATAACCCTAAGCCAAGAACTAATAAAGTGCTGTCAAAATTCAAAACATTGTGAAGCCAGACTAATGAGGAGTCACTAGAGGAATGAGGAAAGGATACATGTCCATGGATATTTGTAGAACAGTTAGAAATATTAGTTGCTCCATGGGATTGTCTAACTATAGCTTACTTCATACGTCTTTAAAAGCAATTTGTAAACTGTAAAAATACTCTTTTTTTTTAACCGTTTACCATACTTTAAAAAATTTTTTTATTTTGGTACATTCTGTATTCTGGATGGCCCTATAATATTCTGTTTTAGGCAGGAGACATTGTGTTGCATTGACGACAGTGTAGCCATCCATCACTACTACATCAACCAGAACAATACACTTCTTAGCACTGCAAAGACTTCATATAAAAGGGCAGAAAAAAAGACAAAAAAAACTACGGACCTGCAAATTATATACATTATGACATTAATAAGTCCTTCTTGTGCATATGGCACATGTTCATTTACAAGAAAAGTACTGAAATAGTTTTTAAAAAATGTCACTGCCATAGTGCAAAAATTAAAGAGGTTTACAAATTACATAATTTGTCCCAGATTTTAAGAATCTGACTCATCTGTAATCAAAACACAATCTTTTGAACATCCAGTGCTACAGTATCCCTCGAGGACTGGAGTTGGACAGCCTTGGCTTAGATGCATCCAGGTGCAATGTCTTACAAGGTGAGACTCACATGATGGTAATGTGGATCAAAGATGAGAACCACTGAACTAGAATGTAGTCAATATACATATATTGCTTTTGGGTCCTCCATTGCTCAGGTAATATTATATAGTTTGAAGTGACTATATTGCTTTATAAAATAATAAAGACCAAGAAATCTGGATTTGAGCAGTACTGCAGACACCAGGGATATCACACAGAATTAGCAGCAATCAAGAATGAACTGCCTATACGACTCCAATTACATAGACATAAACACAAAGGCAAAATAAAAAGGCACTGATAAAAAAGCAGCAGCAAAAAAAATAAAAAAAAGGATATCCCTCCTCCAAGCTGCACCCTCTATAAAATGTCTCAAGCCAGGAGAATGCCAACCACATGCCATGTGGAAAGCCATGTAGCACAATCATCACTACCTACAAAATAGCTGCACATATTTCCAACGTATTGTAAAAACATAGAGCACATGTGGACAGAGTTGCAGGTCAGGGTATCAACCCCTCATTGTGAGGCTCTGCAGAGGATCATAGCTACTCAACACTTGACCTTTCCCTAACCTGAGGCACCATAGAAATACATAAGAAGAAATCCTGACATTTGAAAATAAATGGCCTTTCAGCAAAACATAGCATCCCAGTCCTCTACTTAGAGGTCTCTTAATCTCGCAGTAGGGTGCCAGAGAAGTCCTAGGCCACACAATATTCTTCCACATGAAGCAAAGGTACTCTTGAACAATGTACTGCACCTTGTTAGAGGAAGGGGTTTAGGAGTTAAAGGAATTCTGATGAAAAAGGCAAATTACAAGACCATGAATACAATTATATGTAGAGAAGCTTTTAAATAACTTTTAAAGATAGTCTCCTCTGCAACAGATTATGGTCATAGACTTACTTAACAATAAGGGATTTGGAACACCCACATTTTCAATAATGCATTTTAGAGGTCTCTAACACTGCAAAAATATTCTATTTTTTTAAGAAACCTTGGAGCTATGGCCCATTCATTTCTTTATAATTATATATATATATACATATATATATATTATGAAATATATAGCAGTGCTATATCCCTTTATAGGAGATGTTGTTTAACTGCAATCTTCAGGGGCCACAAGTGCATTCTCTCGCAAATTAAGGCAATGATGGAATTGCTTTTTCTCTATCCGCAAGATTCTGAAATCCTGGACTGTTTGCAGTCTCTGAGGTGTGAAGTTCACCACAGAAGAATACTGTAGTTGTTATCATGCATTTAAGACAGTATCTTTAAAAACATTATATAGAGGGTTTTTTTTATTGTGATATTAAAGGCATATTTAAGTTTCCTGGATTAGGAGTGCAGCTAATAGAGAACCAGAAGTTTATGAAAACACTTTTTTGCATGGAAAAATAGCAGAATATACATTAACCAATTCACCCTGATGTTTGCTAAATCTTGTGAGTTTGAAAGCAGTTGCTTTTATGATTTAAGTCCCCTTGATATCCCTTCTAAAATTAGCATATACTTCCTAATTCATTTTGGCCAATCACAGGCAGCTAATACATGTTAATACACTGTAGCAATCTGTGATAGCAGCTTGTGCAGAAAGGTATCATTGGACGTGTAGCCCTCTGCATAAGGAAGCAGGAAGAGTCAGACACTGCTCTGTAAGACCTCTGAATTGAGCTACTCCTAGCTTAAAGGTTAGTAAAGGGTTAAAATCCTTACACATATGCAGTGTTTCTATTGGTATGTACACTGTGCCTATGTAAGCAGCGCAGGGGATGCGGAAAACAAGTTTTATATTTAAATAAAAGAAGTCTGTATGTGTATAGAATGACTTAATGTAATGTGTGCTTCTGATATAGGCTGCATGGCTTAGCTTAGAGAAAGGTAAAATCAGGGAAACTTAGATATGCCTTCAAGAGAGACACGGCAAACATGGTATAGTTTAAAAGTAAGAGTAACAATCAGTTTAGCAATTGAACGTTTGAAAATGCAATTTTTTTGATTACAGCAAACATTCATTACATTTTGTAATTTGTCCCTTCTGATCATCCCACCAATGCTGTGATGTTAGCAATGTCTAAACTATTAGGATAGCAAACTAGTCATAAATAATCCATGGGGTCTGCATGCATTGTTTCCAGTCTAAAACCATTTGAGAAGAACCTAGGCATGCACAGACCCCAGGGAGTAATTAGCATTTATGAACAACTGAGGAAGTATGTGTTATGATAGGGTTTATTATACAGTATTTGGAACCTTTGCTGCATCAGTTTCAGTGAAGTTAAAGCTAACATTAAACACAAAAACCACAACAGAGCAAGGGTTTTGCTTCTGCTTTTTGTCTTACAAGATTTCCTCTGAATTTTGTTTCAAGGGCAGACAACCATCACTTTTTCTACATGAAAACAAATTGTTTATGCATGTCTAACACATGCTCTTTTTAAAGCATTTTAGAAAGTTTGGGAGTTCTTAGTCTTTAAAATGATGGCAATACACCTCAACTCAAACTATCTTTTAAAGTCTAGTGCCTAGACAGACTACAAACTACACAGGCAAACAGGTGCTCAAATTTTTTTTTTTAACAAATTAGCACATTACAGGAGTGGAACAATCTCGCCCGTAAAGCAGTGATGTTACTGGGCAATAGTAAAATGGTAGCGATCTGAAGCCTCTGGAAATGTGTACACTTGTACCCAGAACACCCTCATGTTCACCCCTGTACTTGAGGCAAACAAGGAACTATGAAAACAGAACAAAGTGATAGGGAGTACAGGGCAGTGACTTTCTGCACCAAAGGACTGGCTGAGGCAAAATGGGAAGGGATGAGATATTCTGTCACTCTCAGGCCCAGTAAACTCTCAGAGAAGGTAGGCTTCTGGATCTCATATTAACAAATCACTGTTGACATTTAATACCAGACATGTCAAGAAAATGAACAGTCATCAGAATATGATCCTATAAGTCAGCTCAGCTGTTCCACTGCTGTGTGCATAGCAAGATGATATTCCTCACTTCCACCATGCTGGCTCATGTCCAATCGGTGTCACACTGCTCCACACACACAGGGTTCGGCACAGGCCACACACAAGCTACATTATTTTGGGAAGGGGTGCTTTTGAATGTCTGAATAACACACCAGACAGGCACGGAAAAGCACCCTGCTTGTAAAGGGACATCTTCGAGGGCTCTGGTTCGGCATCTCTGCAGCAGCAAGTTTATACCCCCAGATCACTGTGGGATTATAATAATCACCTGAAGCTCTTGCTTTTCGTATCAATCCTCCTCGGAGTATGTAAGATCAATGCATCCCTGGAAAAAAAAATTGTACGGGACAGGTGTAACACTGTAGCTCTGTGCCCATTTAAGCTGTAGCCATTGAGTGACTTGCTGCTTGTAACTTGCCCTCTCCCATATGCCTGAAAAGGAGCTTCTTGCTTTCTCATTGTTGATAAATTATGAAAAAATTAAGAAACCAAAGCCAAAAAAGAAAAAAAAAAAGCCAAAAAAGAAAGAACACAAAATGCTGGCAACTAGCCCCTCATAGCCGACATAGGCAGAAGAGTGTGGGGATGAACACGCCAAAGGCCACCAGGATCGGGAACATGAGGCTGCTGTTGTCAGAGGCATATGGGTTGGGGGTGCGAGGACCAGACTGCACACGGTTCTTGTTGCTCTGTTTTTTGCTAGTGGAGGAACCCTCCTCCTCTTCCTCTTCTTCCTCCTCCTCTTTTTTTTCAAGCCCAGGGTGAGGCTGCAGTTTTGGGACCTCTGGTGGTGGAGAATTTAGAAATATTAAAAAAAAAAAAATTACTTTGTGATAACTGAAACCATTAAAAGCATGTTAGTGGTAACACATCTTTACTCTTCAAAGCTGTAAGTTAAATGTAGCAAAACGATTTAAAAATTGTTAAATCTAGGAAAGTTGTTTTAGCCAAGTTACAAACAATTATACATTTCCCTGTTTTCCATAATGTGTCTGCTGTGTTCGCCTAATTACTATCTCCCATCATTCAGAGCATGTTGCTGTGCGAGTAGCCATCTCTGACTCTGCTGTGATTCTCCAGATTGCATCTTCTAGATCAAATGGCACAGCCAGTAGCTTCTTGTTGGTTCCCACAGTCATGTAGTTCTGGTTTCAGTAACAGAAGCTAGAACACAAGACCCCATGGTCTAAAAGGAAACTGCAGGCTGTGCTTGCACTAGGAAATGAAATATGAAGAGATACTGCTTGTGGTGTAAGGGATAAGGGAAATGGGATAGGGCAACCCAGCGGCCTCCTAAAAGTAGAGAGAAAATGAATAGTAATCATTTATAACTAATAATGCTACAGGGGCTTTCATTATGCTAGATCCAAATTTTAAAGGGCTATTACATCATTAATCAATATAGTCCATTTAACCCTTTCAGTGATGCTACTATAGAACATATCAGATTAATACTATATTCTTGAAGTCGTTTTTAGTGGTGGTGAATGAAAGTATTTGTAATACAAAGTATTTGTATAAGCCTTTGAAGAAGTTTTACTTTATACTTTCACAAACGTGAAAATGCTTCACACCTCCTCTCACGCCTCCAGGACTTTTTCTCACCCCTAGTCTCTGAACTCCTTGCCTCGCTCCACCAGATTATCCTCTTGCCTCAAATAATTAAAAACGCATCTCTTTAAAGAAGCGTATCACCTTCCACCCTAACACACTTATCACCTCTCTCTCCCTCTTTTACCACTCACTATCCCTTAGATTGTAAGTCTGCGAGTTTCTATCCTAAGTACTTTGGAAATTCACCATGGACATTGGATTCCTAGCTCAAAGACAGGGCCGTCCTTCCTTTGCTAAATGTTAATCTGTATTTAGGATTGTCTGAACCTAATTTATGTACAGCGCTACGGAATATATCGGCATGCTATTATAATAATAATAATAATAGTATCCTCCAACAGAAAAAACAAACATATGGTTTATTATTGTGTACCATGTGCAAGCTGTCACCATTTCATAGAAGCATAAACAGGGTGTTAATGGACAACTCAAATACATACAAAGCTGTGACAATAAGTCACACTGCTGGTGCCACAGCCAGTTTAATGCAGGTTAGGGTCATTAGTTCTTCATAGGGTAACTGTGGGTTTTGGTTATATCACATCAATGATCTTTTGAACAAAATAAAAGAATTGGCTAGTTAGCCTACCTTCTACCGTTCCTTTCATGAGAAACAAAGCACAGACTTTTGGGTTATCATAATATCCCTAAGGAGAAAAAAAGAAAATCAGCATTGAAAAAAATAAATCAAACAAAAGATAATACACCCACTCCATGCAATGTAAGATACCTTATCAAGAGCCCCACATAGTGCATACAATGAACAGTTTCTATACAGCACAAAGTCATTCAGTTCAGGTACAGAGATTGCACACTATGTACAACCTCTACATCCAAACGGAGGCATATAAGCTATTTATTGAGAATGGACAGATTTTTTTTTTTTTAGACAGTAAAGAAAAGTAAACCATGTTTAATATCATCTGCAATTATCTTCCATTTCCTCATAACCAAATAAGATTTCCACCTAATCCTATTGAAAATACTGGAATTCTGAGTTGCCACATATCTATTGTAGCAAACTGTTGCATCCGCTACTTTCAAAATCTCCTTCTACCTCAAGAAAGAGATCAACAGAAGTCGAAATTATAGATTCCACCTTCTTTGAGTATAGCAGTTAGCAAAAATTAAAGCCTGTCATTTTTTTTTTTTTACATTCTATAGTCAATATATCAAAAGAAAATTTTGTAACTAAGACTATATTGGGCTTTTAAAATGCAAGACACTAATTTTGAACAGAAAGACAGAACTGAACATCAAAATGATAAACAATGTGTTCGAGCCTTACACAGAACATAGCTTCACATTACCTTTACAAACTCCACACTCAGTTTGCCCGTGAAAGTGGACACCTCCCCTTGTATGCTCAACTTCCCCTTCCTGATGCTTATGGGGATGATCTCGTCATGGGCGGTGCTGTGTCCCACACGATCAAATATATCAAGGTCCTTCACCACAGTATGGCCATTCACACGCACGTCAAAAACCTGAGGATGTTAGAAGGCAGAAATAAGAGCTAATGACTCAGGTTTCACATCCACATTATCAGGCAGTGTCCCATCTGTTGGGCTCTCATGGGACATGAGCTGTCATAGCCTCACCTTCTGCTGAGACTGTGCAAAATACACCTCAGCAAACTTCAGCACAAGGACATATTCTCCCTCCTCCCGAATGGGAATATCATACCCAAAACTGTCCTCGTTGTAGCGTTCAGTTTGGTACAAGATCTGATCCTCTGAATTGGCACGCAGAATGGGCAATTTCAAGCCATAATCAGATGCTGCACAAAGAGGGAGAAAATGTTAATACCCACTCCAAAAGCCACCCAATTCAAATCATAAACACAGTGCAGGTTGCATACACAAAAGAACATAATTGAAGCAGTGAGTTCAATTTCACATAGACATATGGAAGTCCAGCATCTCACTGGAACAACATGGTCAGGAAACCTCACAACTTGCCAGTGTCTAGACAGCACAAGGATGTCAAAACATGGTTTGGTATTTATCCAGTCAAGAGAAGAACAGGCTTGCATTTTGGAGCTAGAGAAAGCTTATCTTTAGAGTCAAACTAATATGCTACAAAACACTGGTCTGCACCTTTTCATAATTAAGCCAAAATGTAAAATGATTTACAGCAAGCAACCAACTAAGAGTTAGTTTTTAGAAAATAAAATATGCAACTAAACATTATCAATAATTGCCAAGTTTAACAGGATTCAACTTTTATTGGGGAAGAGTAGGTAATATCATTATATAAACTGTTCTCATATAAAGGAGTAGACAACCAGAAGATACAAAAAAAAAAAAAAACTTTGTTTAATTCTATTGCCCCAAGAAGCATGTCCTTCAAAAGGAGCAAGCACATAATAAAGAAAGAAACTAACACTAATTTGGATTCACCCTTTAGTTTGTAAGTTTTCAACCTTTCTAATAAGTGCTTTAGGGAAAGCACAGAGTACGTTTGATTTTAAGCTCAACAAAGTGCCCTCCATTATTTTGGATTGTGTTAATATTGTTTTTGACTTTAACTTACCCATGTATAGCACTACAGAATATGTTGTTGAGTTACAAATAAAGGAATAGCAACACTCCCAAATTAGTGAATGACAGAAAAGTCAACGTCAATCCGTAGTGGGACAGCTATGTCTCTGCAAGCATAAGTTGCAGACATCTATGCTACAGTGTTTATGATCCTCTGGGAATGCATGAGCTAGAAGACACAGTGTGCAGAATCCCATAGCGCACACAGCATTATCCGTCATTGTGTGCGCCTGCCTGGTATACCTTAGCTTTCTAACATTTGTTGAAAACTGGAACCTGACACACAACCCCATCAAAACGGCAGATACATAAATTTAACCGGTTAAAGCGGCTCATTTACCTAGTACTTCTACTTATGGCACAGATCCCATTCTTCGGTAACCATATCTGTGAGTATTATAGAACATACACATTGAAAGGGACCGTCAGCCCCTGCGCAGCCATACTGCATGCACTTAAAGCAAGATGATATGGCCACCTTACTATCACATACTTGTCCCCAGAGACAACTTAGTGTCTGCCTCTGGTTTATGAGTCCACTACTTGGTGTCTCAGAGGTATGATATCTCTGATCACTCTTTGGGTCCATGCCCAGACCAAGTTATTGCCTCCCTCTCCTTGGTGGGCCCTTGCTCCCTTCCCCACCTACGGCTGCTCCTGTCAAGCTCCTCACCTATGGCTACTCCTGTCACGCTGTCCCCCCACTCCCCCCCACGACTGCTGCTATCATGCTTTTCAACTATAGCTGCTCCTTTGGCCCTCTTTCCTGCCTACCGCTGCTCTTGGCCACTCTTTCCTGCCTACCGCTGCTCTTGGCCACTCTTTCCTGCCTACCGCTGCTCTTGGCCACTCTTTCCTGTCTACCACTGCTCCTGTCATGCTCATGACCCCCCACTTCACATATAGGTACCCCCGTTATGCTCTTAACCTATATCTGCTCCTGTCACCTTCCTCACCTATGGCTGCTCTTGCCCCCCCCCCCCCCCCTTGTCATGCCCCTACAGGCGGCCTGTTTTACCCACTCACCTCTGCCCACTCTGCCCTCCAGCGGGTCCTTCCTGTAGTGGATCCCGTGCACGTCCACATGCGCTTCCCCACCCGCATTTACAGCATAGATCACCTTGTCCGTCAGCCCGGCCCCCTCTGCTGCGAGAGCTCCGAGTATAGTGAGCAGGAGAGCGGCCAGTGGGCCCAGCACGGCCCGGATACCGAGCATCTCTCCGGGGACAAGCCTGAACGTGACAGGAGCGCGGTGCATAAACCCGGAGCTGGGTGGCCTGACTGTCCCTCTATTCTCTCACCGGCCCCCGGCGGATTCCCCGCGCTCCGGCACTACCAGCCTGCACATTTCATTCACTCTCCCCAAGCCCTCAACCAAACTTGACCAGCTCTGACTGCAACCAATCACAGCGCATCACCTGTAATGCCGATACAGACAGACACTTCATTGGCTAAGAATGACTAGGAATGGGCGGGTCTATGAATAATACATATACAAATCTGCCAATCACAAACAGACACTGATCAGGAGGCGGTACCAGATAGTGCGAGTTGGTTGAGTGGAAGGAACCGGTTGGACCGGTTGGCAGGACGCGGAAGTTCCTACAGCTTCCGGGTGAATTAATCAGGACCAACCGTTGTTTCGGAACTGGACTATGAGACATTATGCGACCCCAAAGCCTCGGTTCCAAAACGCTGTTGAGGAAACATTCTCAAATAGTAATTTGGGTGGCATTAACAGTCAGCCAATCAGAGGGCTCCAGCGCTGCTTCCTGCAAGGCATTGTGGGAACTGTGCGTTCGCGTATGATGGTGGCGATGGGATACCTGTCACCATGGAAACGGCCTTTAGGAATTATACACGTGTACAATGTGTAGCCGTGCCAGAGCAGCGCCATTACCTGCACAAGATAACGTCTAGAATTGTCATTGTTAATAAAGTTAGACAAGAATAGTGTGTGTGAGATATGAAAATAAAGCAGATTGTTTGTGTTAAATTAATTGTATTCTCATGTGTCACTAGGTGCCAGTAGTACCCCGTAGCAGCACGCAAGCTCTGCACAAGTGTACAGAATACCTGCACCTACTGTGGTCACAAAGTGACCGCTCCCACGGATTTAAAGGGACTCTGTCACCCCAACAGGAAGTTGATTTCATTTAAAAGAGCATGCAAAACTGGCTATACATTGTTTTAGCATTTTTTTCTCAAAAATACACAATTTCTGAAAGATTTTGAATTGATTTTGCTGCTCCTGTATGCTAACATGCGGCTCAATATGCTAATGTGCTTGATAGGGGTGGGAGAGGGATCTAACTTCCATATAACATTGGGAGGTCTTTATTGTGGCCACTATGTGTGACAGACAAGCAACCTAATACTAATTAGCACATCAAAGCAGCTAATTAATATGAGTGAGCTGCTTATTTACATATACATGCTGCAACAACAATATGGGATTTCCACAGCTTGATTCTCTTAAAAAACACATAACACAACATATAGGCAGTTTTTCATGCTCTTTATGATTAACCTAAAAAAAATATTTTGGAACAAAACATTACATTTAAGCCTTTATTATTATAGGTCAACAGTCGCCATCATTGTTTTTATTACATAAAGCTCAAGTGCATTCTTATATTAACCCACTGTCTGTGATTCTGGTGAAACTTGGAAGATGACTAATGGCAGAACAAAACAACCCATGCACTCTTCCCATTCTGTCTTCTTACAAATACTTAACACCTAGGATGGCCTTATGCTTATCACAGAAGTACTTGGATTCCTTTACTATTTTAGTCACTAATACTTCCACTTTATGGTTCAACTTCTCTACATCCGTTGGGCAAATTACCACTAAATCTAATAAACTACAACTCTTAACTTTTATATTTTTATATTTATACTAGAGAATTGCCCGTCAAAAAATGACGGCAATGAAATTGTAAGGTAGCTAATGCTGTTTGGTGTATAATAATGAAATATATAATACATTAATAAATGAATATACTTTACCTATTTTCAAGCATTGTGTTGAAGAGCTGGCAATCTGTTTTGATGTTGCTGCAGCATTAGTGGTGTGGAGCTGCTGTGTAAGCGTGCTGAATGTGTGCAGTGTAATACTGTGCGTGCGCGAGACCAAACCGTTAGCGTAGTTGTGTACTTCCACATTGTCGTAAAATGGCGGGTAATGTGTGGTATGCGTCTTAGCGGAATATCCGTTGGTCTTTTGTGGTGTTTTGCGAGTTTCTTGTGGTGTTTTGCGTGTTTAGAGTGGTGTAGCCTCGTTTTCGTTTTGTTCGGCGGCCAGCCTAAACTCTTTTATTTTGTGTTAAATAAAGGTGTAAGTTGTTTTTTTGAGGTCCTGGATGCTCCCTCTTGCTGTAGGTAAGCTTTTTATGTATGTGCTGTGTGTATTTATTGTGTTTTAAATATTTTCATGTTCACGGGTTGCCGCCGATTTTTGTAATGAGTGGTAACGTGTCTCGTATGTTGTTTGGGTTGCGACGTTAAGTTTGGGAGGGTCGCAGTTGCTGTGTGGTGTTTTTTGCGTTACAACGTAAAGTCGCAGTTGCTGTATGGTGTTTTTTGCGCTACAATGTAAAGTTTGCGAGGGTCGCAGTTGCTGGCAAGGATTGCCTTTGGCGCTCCTTGCCAGCAACTGCGGCTCTCGCAAAGCGAGGGCCGCGGCTCGCTGTTCAAGCTTGCAAGTGTGAGCAACGGCTCTGGCTGGCTCGCCTGCTCACAACTTTATATGTGATTTTTATACAACTCTTATATTTCTCTTTCTGGAAAATGTAACTTTAGATATTTAGAAATCTTTACATTCTCCAATAAAAGTATGTGTATCCCATGCAACATGCAATCGTCAGAGACTTCTCATGCATCCACCAAAATGTTCTCTAAAGTGCGCAAGTATGCATCGTTCACAGCAAACATTTGCAGCCTTATTAAATTGCAATTCGGTAAATTCTAAAGGGCTCTATATAAGCACATAGCATATTTTTTTTTACAGAAGTTTTAAGCTAGTGAAGACCATGCTTTTGGATAGAAGTTCACTAACTAAAAACTTCTGTAAAAAAGATATGCTCTGTTCTTATATAGAGCCCTTTAGAATGTACCGAATTGCAATTTAATAAGGCTGCAAATGTTTGCTGTGAACGATGCATACTTGCGCACTTTAGAGAACATTTTGGTGGATGCATGAGAAGTCTCTGACGATTGCATGTTGCATGGGATACACATACTTTTATTGGAGAATGTAAAGATTTCTAAATATCTAAAGTTACATTTTCCAGAAAGAGAAATATAAGAGTTGTATAAAAATCACATATAAAGTTGTGAGCAGGCGAGCCAGCCAGAGCCGTTGCTCACACTTGCAAGCTCGAACAGCGAGCCGCGGCCCTCGCTTTGCGAGAGCCGCAGTTGCTGGCAAGGAGCGCCAAAGGCAATCCTTGCCAGCAACTGCGACCCTCGCAAACTTTACATTGTAGCGCAAAAAACACCATACAGCAACTGCGACTTTACGTTGTAACGCAAAAAACACCACACAGCAACTGCGACCCTCCCAAACTTAACGTCGCAACCCAAACAACATACGAGACACGTTACCACTCATTACAAAAATCGGCGGCAACCCGTGAACATGAAAATATTTAAAACACAATAAATACACACAGCACATACTTATATAGAGCCCTTTAGAATGTACCGAATTGCAATTTAATAAGGCTGCAAATGTTTGCTGTGAACGATGCATACTTGCGCACTTTAGAGAACTTTTTTTATTGGATGCATGAGAAGTCTCTGACGATTGCATGTTGCATGGGATACACATACTTTTATTGCAGAATGTAAAGATTTCTAAATATCTAAAGTTACATTTTCCAGAAAGAGAAATATAAGAGTTGTATAAAAATATGCTATGTGCTTATATAGAGCCCTTTAGAATTTACCGAATTGCAATTTAATAAGGCTGTTCTGATTCTTCCCACATCCAGAATATCATTCTCTCTTTTCCAATGAACACTTACCTTTCACTGTTTCATAGTTTTCTTCCAACACACATCTTTATGTCACTTATCTCAAACACTGCAAAACTTCTTATTCAATCATCATATGCCTCCTCAACTACCGTATCTTGCTCGTAGTTGGCATCCACATCACCAATATCGACTGCAGTCCACAATTAATGCACCTGCTATACTCATCTATGTTACTTACATTTTGACATCTACAGCACCTCTCTCTCCGTCACTCCACAGCAAAGCCTTTACAAAATAATGCACCTCTTATACCTCTGCCATGGTCTACAAATTATTTTTTGAGTGAACTGAACATTTTCCTTGATTCACACATTCAGACTATCTCCCTTATCCAACACTGTAACAAAGACCGTTTGGCTGAGCGATGGGTCACAAAGGGATATTTCTTCTATGAGCATTTTGCCACCTTCTTGTTAAAGACCATTAAACTACCACAATTTCTTACATATTTGATGCTGTAACTCTTAAAAGGTGTATGGAAAATATTTTATTATACCAATAAATAATTTACTTTTGAATTAGCTTGCAAACTTTAACCTTATCATATTCAAGAAAGTATTTTGAGGAGTATCCAATAAGCTACTGTAATGCACTTCCCACTGCAGTGCATTGAACCTTCGGAATATACAACCTAAAAAACACATTAACCAGGTATTGGGGGGGGGGGGGGGGAGGGTAGTTCTTGAGGCACTCTGGAACAAAACAAGTCTTTGTTGTAATGTGTAAGTTAAGTAAACTTAAATGGCCCCTCACCTCACTGTAAGTGCTCTACATGGTGTGAAAGAGCACAAGATTGTATGTTAAAATTATATATTTGTTTATTACACTAATAACAGCTAAAGCATCTAAAATGTTAAATCTGTATTTACATACAAGTCTATTCTGACCACTGGATGTTGCATGACAGATTGCCAAGTCCAGCTTGCACGTGTCAAGTTCTTGGGGAAGGCTGTGATTGATAGGCATAGCAATCTTGTGGTCTCAGGTTACACTGCACTGACCAATTAACCTATAACTGCTCTGTTTTAGGTGAGTCCAGCATTCCATGCCAGTTAGGTTTGTTAAGGGTTATTTGTTTTGTTGTTTTGATCACTACACAGAGCTGCATGAAGCACCAGAGCAGAGCACAGAACACTAACCGCCCTGCATTAGTCTGCATTGCTTAAAATGCAGAGAGGCAAGAGCGCAGAAACCTACATTTTCTACAAAATATAATCTGTTCCCTTCAAACCAGAAATGTAAGCAGTCTGACTTGAATGGGAGACACATCCTTGCAACCTGATTACAATAATGCAATAGCCTGTGAGCAGTCTTTTACATATATAACGACAGATTTTATTTTGCAGTGAAAAATGCATGTATTTTTTCTATATCATTTTAGACACAAAAAATCATACATGTGTGTGTAGGTTTCATTTGAGTCAATGTATGTGTGGATGGGGATCAGTGTGTATGTCACTGTTAAGGTACGGTATATATATGTAGTATGACTATGTGTGGCCTTTATAAAATCTAAAATATCACAATTGAATTATATATTTGTATACATGTATACACTGAAGATCTATACAGGAAGGACATCAGTGATGACCTCAATAGTTTGTCCAATGAGCTGGAGCCAGACATCTTGGAGAGTGTCCGCTGGATAATAGAGAAAGCAAGAGAGTTCCAGAAAAGCATTTACTTCAGCTCCATTGACTATTCTAAAGCCTTTGACTGTGTGGATCACAACAAAATGTGTCATGTTCTTAAAGAGATGGGAGTACCAGATCATCTCATCCTCCTCCTAAAGAATCTGTATGTCGACCAAGAAGCCATGGTGAGAACCAAACATGGAACAACAAAATGGTTCAAGATCAGAAAAGGAGTGCAACAAGGTTCTATATTGTCACATTATTTATCGAACTTATATGCAGAATACATTATGCTTCAGGCCAGACTGGATGAACCCAAAGCCGAAATCAATATTGCTGGAAGAAATATCAACAACCTCAGTTACGCAGATTATACTATTCTAATGGCTGAAAGTGAGGAGGAACTAAAGGACCTATTGATGAGGGTAAAAGAAGAAAGTGCAAAAGTTGGCCTGCTGCTCAGCGTTAAAAAGACGAAGATCATGGCAAATAGCAATCTCACTTCCTGGCAAATAGACGGGGAAGAAGTGGAGGCAGTGACAGAAATTATTTTCCTGGGATTGAAGATCTCTGCATATGGTGACTGTAGTCATGAAAGTGAAAGACGTTTGCTTCTGAGGAGGAAATATATGGCAAGCTTGGGCAAGCTAGTAAAAAGTGAAGATATAAAACTATCAACAAAGGTCTGCATAGTTCGAACTACAGTATTCCCAGTAGTAACATACAGATGTGAGAGCTGGACCATAAAGAAGTCTGAGCGCCGTAGAATTGACACCTTTCAATCGTGGTGTTGTAGAAGGCTGCTTAGAGTCTCTTGGCCTGCAAAAAGATCCAATAAATTGGTAATTCAGGAAATCAAGACAAACTGTTCACTAGAAGGTATTCTCATGAGGCTGAATATTTTGGCCATATCATGAGACAGCAGGATTCCTTAGAGAAGATGCTGATGCTGGGAAAGATTGAAAGCACAAGAAGAAGGGGATGACAGGCGGAAATGGATGGATTAGTTCATTGAAGCAATGAACTTGATGGAGGTCAGAGGGCAGTGTCTGAAAGATGTACCTGGCATACTGTGGTCCATAGAGTCATGGAGAGTCGAACGCGACTTAACGACTAAACAACAACAACAACATACATGTCCTATTCTCATACACACTGGGATGTTTTTGTATATTGAAAATAAATATATGCAGGGTGCACACACATATAAATACAGCTCCAAAGGGAGGACCACTATAAAGCATCTTTCACATCTGGTAATGGCTCCTCTTCATTGCGGAATATCATGCTGAGGTGTGATCTGCAGTCTGACAGTTAGTTACAAAACAAGCGGTATTGAGCTGTGATGCTGAGATATCTAACTGCCTTAATCTTGACAGTCTTTATGGCATGGGGTCTATTGAGTACCACAGTGGAGTTACCACAGCCCTTCCCAGTAGTGAAGTATAAGGTTTTAAATGAATACAAATTAAATTGGTGTTCTCGATCTAATGTGCATAAAGGGTAAAGAAGGTGATTTAAATAGATGAAAAGTCATACATTCTGTACTTCTCTGTATATGATCATTCAGGGAACACAGACAAATCAGTTGGATGTTAAAGTTCCTCTACTTGTATGACCAGTCTGTAAATGTCAAACCTGGCACCCTTTTTGTGCTTCCCCACTCAATCAGCCAGGCAAGTGGGAATATTTTAGTCTTCCGGCAGCTGATGGGTAATGGGATGTTTCACATAACTTTGTTTGATCCTTAAATAATGCAGGATTATAGCTATGTTCTGCTTATATCAGGTGAACCACTCCAATGTGACTAGAGCCACATGCTACATTTTCCCGATCCTTATTCAAGGACATCTGAAGTCACATATTTAACAAGCTAGAATGAATAATGGGCAAAGTGGCTTGCAAAAGTAAACAAAAAAATCTTGTTATATCAAAAAAGCATAACATGATTCAGTATCAGAGCCATTCATGAGCAATTGCTATATCTGTTACCCCAACAAAACTCTTATTAAAATGCATGTGGCTGACAGAAGAAGGAGAATATCTGCATCTAATTGCAGCAAAGATAATGACAGTTTCAAGGAAAATACCCTTTTGTATCCCCTTAAGTATTTTGACCATTTGCAGTGCTGACCTTTTTGTGAAGCAATTTTTTTCTTTTTATATGTTCTCTTTCTTTCTATTTTTTTTTAACCAAATTATATATGTATATTGTAACAAAGACAGCCACTGGAAGGCTAGATAACGTACAGAAAACAATTAGACAAAAGCAATGGGACTGAACCTAGTATTGGTGTTATAGTGATCTGAATTGTAAGAAGAATATTGGCCTTTGATTAAAAATATAATTTGAGAAGTTTTATAAAGTAAACTAATATTCCAATTAAAGGACCACTGCGATCATTCACTTTTTGAAGAAATGCACTTAAAAATAAACAGCATGTTTTTAAACAAAAAAAAAAAAGAACATATCACATCATGTAATGATTGAAATGTAAGTGAGTACACACATTCAAAAGAGCCAGCCAATTTCAAATTGTTATTTTAGTAATAAATTAGATATATAATGACCTGATTGTTAAATAATATAACATCTTCCATAAAGTCTTTCTCACCCGGGTTTGAATCACTTGTATCTAAGTGACTGTCCGGGCACAGAGCTATATTGATAAGATTATCCAGCAATGAGGATAATCCTGCAGTGAAACTCTGTGCTAATAAGATGATCCTATTAGAGTTGCTTGCTAATGAGATAACTCTTTCCAGTTATAGTGATAGATTCCAGTATTGGTCACTGTTGACTCAGTGACTGGCACAGTCTCAATGCTAAGCAAATGATTTTGAAATGTGGAAACAAAATTAATGTGACTTAGATGCTAATACAAGGTCAGAGATGCTCAATCTGAGAACAAACAAAACATAATAGGTTTGTTCTATAGGCGCGATAACCTATTCGTAGAGCAACACTTTTAGCTTGCATGTCCCATTCATAGGGGGAAGATAACCTGTAGCATATCTCTTGCTGAGAATCCAGCCCCAAAATGCCAGGCATAGAAAAAGCAGCCCTAAAAGTTTTGAATTGAGGGGCCATCAGTGAGGTATAGCTGATGTCACTATTACAAAATTAGCTGGACGACAATGCCGAAAATGCCAATATGTATGACTGTTGTTTGATGTTTCTTACGTTTATGGGAAAATTGTCTGCCAATTTGGGCTGGATCACTCTTCTAAATGCGACCAGACAGATATGATACCAAATATTCCACCCCGGTGAAGGGCACACATGAGCTAAATGAGTGTTACTCTCTGACTAGGTTGTGATAGCTATAGAACAAATACATTTGTTCTCAGATTAATGTATATTTAATGGCCTACTTATTAACAGCAATTTCATCTTGTTCTTACATTAAAGGGCAGTACAAATGGTCCATCTTTTATGGCTTTCATCTGATTTAAAAGTTGCTTTTTTGTTAGAAGACTTGATCTTTAGGTAGAAGTTCTAGGGATCTCTTTTTCAGGTAGAAAGAGGAAGCTCAGCACATTTCACCAGAATGTGCCTGTCAAGCTGTTTATTAAATAGACAACTGCAGGGAAATCAGCTGCAGACTGTGCCACAGTCTTAAACGAATGGGAGGCACTCCAGTATAAAGATGATGGGGACACAGGCTCATTCTAATTTCAGTTGAAGCATTGTTGATCTTTATTATTTGAAACTTATGGAAGCTGGACCATTACAGTGTCCCTTCAGGCAAAGAACACATAGTAATGCTGTTACATGAGACATCTTTGTGTTGCCCCTTTGCATTGTCACTTGTCTTATACATCACTACCCTTCACTGACTTCACTTCTGCATGATTTATTGAACCATGAAGGTGTATTACACTGAAACATTTCATGCAAGTTGAAAAAGGGCCCTTAAAGTCAAATTTTATATTAAACCATTTTGACAGACTTCTTTTTTTTCTATAAGAAAATAAATACATTTAGAGAGTGAAAAGAGTAAATAAATATATTGATTTGAAATTATCACTGTCGTGGTTATACAATAGGCTTTAATTGGTTTGTTAATAATTGATTAGCAATAAAATCAGTGTAGCTTGAACTTTAGCACTGCAACCTCATACAGATCCACTTCTCTCCTTCACTAATTAGTTTTCCATAAATTCTGCCCAGGCGGTTGGTCTAATGGGAGTTTATCCTGTAATGGCCACTGTAGGTTAATAGGTATGAATTTTAGAACAGCCTCCTGGGCATCCCGTTGATGTAGTAAGAACCTGCAGGGCTATCTCTAGCTGAACAATAGAGGAGGAAAGAACCACCAATGTTTCATATTTATGAATTAATTCATAACCAACAAATGTTTTTAGAAGGTTTAAAATAAATACAGTTTAACTATAATTTTCAATTTTGCTTTATTGGTATCAGGCACTTTACCTTTGTTCATAACAGAATTAGACAATTTATTGAGTTTGTTGAAAGTCAAAGTGATACTTTCAGTAGGACTGAACAGAGAGCAAGCCTAACCCCCCCCCCCTTAGGCTACAGACAAGAAAGCTATATATGATGGAAATGCACATAACACAAACAGAGTCTGTTAAATTGAAGATTTTCTGTTAAAAATATTATAAGCTTATATATCTCCCAGTGTTGCTAGATTGTTACACACATCACAAACACAAGGCGTTGTTCTCAAACCACAGTTGTCCTTTAATTTTTTTTTTTTAAGTGTTCATATAATATGGTTCCATATGTTTATTTAATATCTGATTAGCAACAAATGTTTATTTGAAAAAAAAATAATGTAGCTTTTAAATCTTACACTTGCATTTTGAGTTTTAAACTTCAGCAGATCTGCTGCCCTTCATTACCTATAACCTACAGAAAAAAATAGGACAGCCCCCTGAGCAAATCCTCTTCCACCCCTGAATACTGAATAGGGGTGGAGTGAAGCACACCTACTAGAAGATACAATGTTAATATCAAATATCAGTTTTAGAAGCTACATTTATTTTTGATCAAATATTGATTTTATTGCTAACCAGTAACTAAATAAACAAATTAAACTTTACTATATAATCACTAAAATAAACCTTTAGACTTTGATTTCCAAGTAGATTACCTTTATTGAACAATTTCCTGCTATGTTATTTTATAACTGTCATGTTGAGGCTGCTCTATAGTTATTGTCCATACATATACAAATACAAAGAAGGAAGGCAAGAGAACGTGCACCTAATGTTGTTGTTTGGGATGCTTTTAGATATAGGAACAGCCTTGGTCCCATAAACAATGTGCTTTTTCTACAACTTCTCTATTCCCACAATAATATTGGTGTATACCTAATAATTATAGTACCCTACCATGTCCCACTTCCTTGAACTGCATATTTAAAATGTGGTTCTGGGTCACATGGATAGACTTAGTGTAGAAATTGCTTTAAGGATTTTTTTCGTGAGAAAATCTGAATTCTGAAGTCTCTATTTATGAGTACAGGAATGTATTTTGTGTTTGTCACATCGTATTCTGAGCGATGGGTGAGGGGGGTGCAGATATCAGAGAATGGAGAACTGGATAAGATTGACATTAACACCGCACCCCTTCCCTCTCAATGGCCCAGAAGCTGGATGTTTCATGAAAGTATAGAAAAACATCTCTCCAGAAACACCCCTCTCACACACAGAGCTTCCACCAGTATATCATGGGTTCCTCCACAGTCATAAATAATCATCAACTTTTTTTTTCTAATTATTATTTTTTTCCCTGATTTATTATGCTCAATGTTTTCAAACTATTTCATTGTGCAGAGGTCCTTTAAGAAATAACAGACTGAGGTTTGTATATCACCTGTGCTGTCACTGCTTTTATTAAAAATAATTGTATTTTCAGTATTTTTCCATCTAATCTTTTATACTGAGACCCTAAATGCTGATCACTGCCAATACAATACACCCGCATTATGAAGGATTAAACTGTATGCTCCAGTAAGATGTATCAGCAATGCATCCCATTCATTAATTACTTTTATCACTGCTGGAGCCTGTTTATATCTCTGACCTTTCCATACGTGTCTCATTCTCATCTGATGCCCTGTTGACACCCACACATACACAACTTAAATAAAGCAGTTCCAAGGCTCATTTCTTTGCACATAATGGCTGCTTACCCCCCATTCAGAAAAATGATGCCTTTTAGGTTTTGTGTGTCCTAGCTGTTTCTTTCCATACAGAATATGATACTATAGGTTGGTGCTTTCATCCATTCACCTGTAGAGGAGTCAGATCAGCATTGCAATGTTATAATATCCCTGGACAGCAACAATGCCAATATGTGAAAATGATCTGTGTAAGTTAAAAACCCTTTAAAATGTAAGCAATAAGATCTCTGTATATGGTTGCAGAACGTGATCTGCTCATGTCAAGATACCTGGTTGTGACAAGGTCAGCCATAACATCCAGTGACTTCACTGCTATGTGCTGCAGGGGATAGCTCTGCGTTGCAGAAAAAATGCAAATATCTTGTTTTATTATTAGCATGTTTTTTTCCTACTGCTGGGCTACATTGGTTATAACCTTGGAAGACCTCCAAATTTCCTAATGAGAAACTACAGCTTCCAGTTACTGTGCAGGGTTAGAAAAAATAGCTGAAAAATAAGTAGCATCAGTAGGGAATATGTAAGAAGTATCTTCTTCACTGAAACGCAGAATGTTTTCAGACTATGGTATCTTTTAATGAATAACCTTGCTTAGAATATCTGAATCAGAGACTTCATCAATAGGCACAAACACTGAATTCACCATATATTTTTAGGTTGATGACTGGATCCATTAAAAAGGCATCAACATTTAAAATAAATTATTGAAATGGATTATAAAACTAGTACCTAGTTTTGTGGGTCCGATATGCGATCGGACTCGCAAAACCACAAAATACATAGTAATAAAAATGAATGCCAATACTGTTCTAGTCCATGTGGGTGGCCTGATATGTATTAACCTATTGATTCCAGAGATCGATATAACCCCGAAATGACACATTAAAAAAAATGTTTTGCCGATTTGGGAGCTTGAAACTGTTGTGCAATTAATTCTAATGTCTTTCATCGCTTTCCCTGTGCAGTATTGATTTTTTTATTTGCATTTACAGTGCTACGGACGGGGATTAAACCAGCTTGCAGGCCCTCTCTAGCACTCGTAGGATTTTCTCCTACATTTGCTGTTTACAGGTGTGAAAACATTTGCGGGCTTGGGGAATTGTAGCAATTGAATAGCGATTTGCGATTTTAGCGATCGTAACTCTTGCAGACGGGAAAGATCCAAGGAATCGGGATGCTGTAAGCTCCGGGTTTAACAACCGCAGAGTTTTCAAAGCCGTAACCCGTAAACCATTTTGAGCCTGCAAAAAGCCACTAATTGAATAGCAAATTAACTTACGGCCTCAGTAACATAAAACTGCTCAATTGAATCGGGCTCTTAGAGTCGTAGGGCATATACTTATCCAACAACAAAATTAGAGGTGCTCAATCTGAGAACGGACAATACATGAAGTAGGTTTGTCCTATAGGTCTGGTTACCTACTCAGAGAGCAACCTCTTTTAGCTCACTTGTGCCCTTCACAGGGAGAAATATCCTGTAGTATATTAGTCTGGTCTCACTCAAAATAGTGATCCAGCCCCGAAATACCAGGCAACTCTTCCCTGAATTGCCTGGTATTTCGGTACTGGATCACTCTTTGATGCTGCCACCACCATGTTTTACTTTGGGGATGGTGTTCTTTGGGTGATGTGATGTGTTGGTTTAGCACCAGACATAGTATTTTCTTTGAAGGCCGAAAAGTTAAATTTTAGTCTCATCAGACCAGAACACCTTCCTCCATACATTTTGGGAGTCTCCCACATGCCTTTTCCCAAACTCAAAACGTGCTATTTTGTTTTTTGCTGAAAGCAATGTCTTTCTTCTGGCCACTCTGCCATAAAGCCCAACTCTATGGAGCGTATGGCTTATTGTGGTCCTATGTACATATACTCCCGTCTCTGCTGTGGGACTCTGCAGCTCCTCCAGGGTTACCTTAGGTCTCTGTGCTACCTCTCTGATTAATGCCCTCCTTGCCCGATCCGTGAGTTTTGGTGGGTGGCCGTCTCTTGGTAGGTTTGCTGTTGTGCCATGTTCTTTCCATTGGGTTATGATAGATTTGATGGTGCTCCTGGGGATCATCGAAGGTTTGGATATTTTTTTATGACCTAACACTGACTTGTACTTCTTAACAACATTGTCCCTTACTTATTTGGAGAGTTCCTTGGTCTTCATGGCAGTGTTTGGTTAGTGGTGCCACTTGCTTAGGTGTTGCAGCCTCTGGCACCTTTCAAAAAAGGTGTGTATATGTAATGACAGATCATGTCACACTTAGATTGCACACAGGTGGACATCATTTCACTAATTATGTGACTTCTGAAGGTAACTGGTCGCACCAGAGCTTTTTATGGGTCTCTCTCTCTCTCTCTCTCTCTCTCTGTTACCTAGGTGGTTGTCCACAAGCACTCCCAAATCCCTTTCAATATCCGATACACCTAGATTTCCTCCATTAACATTAGAAATTGCATGGCTATTTTTCCTTCCCAGATGCATAACTTTACATTTATTCGTATTAAATCTCATCTGCCATTTAGATGCCCATTCCTCAATTTTGTGTAAATCCCTTTGGAGGGAAAGTACATCACTATCTGATTTAATTACCTTGCACAACTTCGTGTCATCAGCGAAAATGGAGACACCACACTCCAATCCTACCTCTAAGTCATTAATAAATATGTTAAAAAGGAGAGGACCTAATAATGAACCCTGAGGAACCCCACTTACCACATTAGTCCAATCGGAGTATGTTCCATTTACAACAACCCTTTGCTTCCTGTCTTTTAGCCAGCTCTCAATCCATGAGCAGATATTTACTGCAACTCCTGTATCTCTTAGTTTGCACAATAGTCTCCCATGTGGCACTGTATCAAAAGCCTTTGCAAAATCCAAAAAGACTACATCCACTGAGTTGCCTTGATCCAGGTTCCTACTAACCTCCTGATAGAAACTAATTAGATTTTTTGACATGACCTATCCCTCATAAATCCATGTTGACTCCTACTTATAATCATGTTCAAATAGACATATTATTGTATATTATCCCTTATTAACCCTTCTAAAAGTTTCCCCACTATAAAAGTGAGGCTCACTGGTCTATAATTCCCCGGATTTGCTCTTGCTCCCTTTTTAAATATAGGTATCACATCAGCTTATCTCCAGTCATCTGGTAGAGACCCTGTGTTGAGTGAATCTTGAAAAATTAAATATAATGGTTTGGCTACTACAGAACACAGTTCCCTTAGTACCCTTTGATGTATTCCATCAGGACCCGGGGCTTTATTAACATTTATTTTTTCCAACCTCTTTTGGATTACTTCCTGTGTTAACCAATTATTTGGCAAAAGTAGTGTAGCCCCATTATGTTGCCGTGTCCCAACCACTGGTACCTCCCTTGTGTATACCGAAGAAAAGAACCTATTTAGCTCATCTGCCTTTTCTTGGTCACTAGTGATGTCGCAAACATAAAATTTTCGGTTCGCGAACCGCCAACGCGAACCGCTGCAAATGTTCGCGAACCGGCGAACCGCCATAGACTTCAATGGGCAGGCGGATTTTAAAACCCACAGGGACTCTTTCTGGCCACAATAGTGATGGAAAAGTTGTTTTAAGGGGACTAACACCTGGACTGTGGCATGCCAGAGGGGGATCCATGTCAAAACTCCCACGGAAAATTACATAGTTGATGCAGAGTCTGGTTTTAATCCATAAAGGGCATAAATAACCTAACATCCCCCTCCATCATCATCCTCCACTGTATCTCTTTACCCCCTCCCTCATCATCCTCCCCTGTGTCTCTTTACCCCCTTCCTCATTATCCTCCCCTGTGTCTCATCCCCCCTCCCTCATCATCCTCCCACCTCCCTCATCATCCTCCCCTGTATCTCTTTACCCCCTCCCTCATCATCCTCCCCTGTGTCTCTTCCCCCCTCCATCATCATCCTCTCCTGTGTCTCTTTCCCCCTCCCTCATCATCCTCCCCTGTGTCTCTTTCCCCCCTCCCTCATCATCCTCCCCCCTCCCTTGATGATTAGGGAGGGAAGATACACAGGGATAAGGGTGAGGGGTGTTAGGGTAAGGGGTGTTAGGGATAAGGGTGAGGGGGTTAGGTGTTAGGGTGAGGGGTGTTAGGGCTAAGTGTGAGGGGTGTTAGGGTGAGGGGTGTTAGGGATTAGTGTGAGGGGTGTTAGGGTTAGGGTCAGGGGTGTTAGGGATAAGTGTGAGGGGTGTTAGGGTTAGGTGTTAGGGTGAGGGGTGTTAGGGATAAGTGTGAGGGGTGTTAGGGTAAGGGTGAGGGGTGTTAGGGATAAGTGTTAGAGGTGTTAGGGTAAGGGTGAGGGGTGTTAGGGTAAGGGTGAGGGGGTGTTAGGGATAAGGGTGAGGGGTGTTAGGGATAAGTGTGAGGGGTGTTAGGGATAAGTGTGAGGGGTGTTAGGTCTTAGGGATAAGTGTAAGAATGTTAGGGTTAGGTGTTAGGTTGATGGGTGTTATGGATAAGTGTGAGGGGTGTTAGGGTTAGGGTAAGGAGTGTTAGGGATAAGTGTGAGGGGTGTTAGGGTGAGGGGTGTTAGGGATAAGTGTGAGGGGTGTTAGGGTTAGGTGTTAGGGTGAGGGGTGTCAGGGATAAGTGTGAGGGGTGTTAGTGTTAGGGGTGTTAGGGTTAGGGTGAGGGGTGTTAGGGATAAGTGTGAGGGTGAGGGGTGTTAGGGATAAGTGTGAAGGGTGTTAGGGTTAGGTGTTAGGGGTGTTAGGGATAAGTGTGAGGGGTGTTAGGGTGAGGGGTGTTAGGGATAAGTGTGAGGGGTGTTAGGTCTTAGGGATAAGTGTGAGAATGTTAGGGTTAGGTGTTAGGTTGATGGGTGTTATGGATAAGTGTGAGGGGTGTTAGGGTTAGGGTAAGGGGTGTTAGGGATAAGTGTGAGGGGTGTTAGGGTTAGGGTGAGGGGTGTTAGGGATAAGTGTGAGGGGTGTTAGGGTTAGGTGTTAGGGTGAGGGGTGTTATGGATAAGTGTGAGGGGCGTTAGGGTTGGGTGCTAAGGTGAGGGGAGGATGATGATAAGGGGGGGAAGAGACACAGGGGTGTCCTTGCAGCAGAGATCAAAAGAGTCCTTCAGGACTGTATTGCACACTGTGTACAGTAGCCTAGCTATGGTTTTCCCTATTGATGCAGTATCACCTACACTCAGCCTCCTCTCAGTAAGACTGCAAGTTAGTTATGATTCCAAAATGGCTGCTGTCCATGAGGTAGAAGGCTCTGGAAGGGAGTGTATGCTGCTGATTGGCTGGAATGTTTCTGCTGACTGTGACATGCAGGGTCAAAGGTGCTCAATGATAAAGTATAGGGGGCGGGTCGAATATTGCATATGTTCGCAGTTCGCCGCGAACGCGAACATGCTATGTTTGCCGGGAACAGTCCGCCGGTGAACTATTCGCGACATCTCTATTGGTCACTAATTATCAGACGGCCTTTGTCTCATTGTAATGTTCCTATAGCTTCCTTCCTCGCCTTCTTCCCATTAATATACTTAAAAAATATTTTATGGTTAGTCTTACTCTCTTTTGCAATTCATTTTTCATTTTCTATTTTAGCCAGTCTAATCGCCCTTTTGCAAGCCTTGTTGATTTCCTTGTATTCCTGTAAAGCAGTCTCTGTCCCCTCTTGTTTGTATAATTTAAATGCCTGTTTTTTACTCCGTATCTTGATCTTTAAATCATTGTTAAGCCACATTGGATGGGATTTACTCCTTCTACTTTTTTTCCCACACGGTATATACCAACGTGTATGTATATTTAGTAAGGATTTAAATGTTGTCCACTTGTGGTCAGTGTTTTTACCTGCCAGTTCTCTGTCCCAGTCTATACTTTGTATTGCTGCCCTTAGACCGTTAAAACCTGCCCTTTTAAAATTAAGAGTTTTTGTTGGCCCCTTAAAATTGTGTTTTTTTTTATTAAATCTCAAACGAGACTGTGTTGTGATCACTGTTTCCCAAAGGTTGCCCTATTTCAACATTACATACTATATCAATATTATGTGTGATGAGTAAATCTAAGATAGCTTAATTTCTAGTAGGCTCTTGGACAACCTGGGCCAGATAATGATCCCTGAGTGTACTCAAGAACCTGCTCCCCTTAGATGAACTGTTGGTCTCATTTATCCAGTTTATTTCAGGGTAATTAAAATCTCCCATTATTAGAACTTGACTATGCCTAGCTGCATTTTCAATCTGTAACAATAATTGTATTTCCTCACTTTCAGCTATATTTGGGGGTTTATAGCATACTCCTACTAATATTCTTTTGGAATTTGCTGCTCCGCTATTTAACTCTACCCACAAACATTCAGCTTTATCACTAGGTCCACCATAAATATCTTCTCTGACTATAGGCTTAAATTCAGGCTTAACATACAGACAAATCCCTCCTCCTCGTTTACCATTGCCTCTATCTTAAATATGTTATAACCATCCAGATTAACAGTCCAGTCATGAGATTCATCACACCACGTTTCAGTAATGCCTATTAAATCCCATTTTTCATTAATTGCTAATAATTCTAACTCTCCCATTTTTCCTGGCAAGCTTCTGGCATTAGCAAGCATACACCTTATGTTATAAGTCTGTAGTTCTGAAGTTCCTGCCACTGTACTTGAATTACTTAGTACTACCTCCCTATTGACTATACTACCCCCCCCCCATCTCCTCCCCTATGAGTTGTTAATTCATCCCTTATACCCTCTACACTTTCTACCCCATTACTTATATCTAGTCCCTCCCCCCCAACTACTAGTTTAAAAACTCCTCCAGCCTTTCTACCACCGAAGTGAGAAGTCAGCCCAGTGCTCTAAAAACCCAAATCCCTCCTTAGTGCACCACATCTTTAGCCATGCATTAAGCTCCCTAAGCTCCTTCTGCCTCCCTGGGCTAGCACGGGGCACTGGTAGTATCTCAGAAAATACTACCTTGGAGGTCCTTGCCTTCAGCTTATTACCTAGTTCTCTAAAATCATTCTTTAGGACACTCCATCTTCCACTAACTTTGCCATTGGTACCAATATGTACCAAGACTGCCGGTCCATTTCCAGCACCTCCCAATAATTTGTCTACCCGATCCACAACATGACGAACCCGAGCACCCGGGAGACAGCAAACTGTTCGATTGCTGGGATCTGGGTGAAAAATTACCCTGTCTACCTTCCTAATAATAGAGTCCCCTACAACCAAAACCTGTCTGTTGCTCTGCCTATGCTGCCCTCCCACTCCTCCAGTAGAACTGTTCTCCCAGCTGTTAGAGGGAACAGCTCTATCTGACATTGCCATTCCTGGACATCCCCAACAGTTTCCCTCAATCTGGCAAATCTGTTGGTGTTTGCCAACTCAGAACTGGCCTGCCTCCTCCTGTTCCCCCTGCTTCCCTTTGTAACTGTAACCCAGCTACCTCCCTGGACATCCTCACTAGCCCCAGCTCCACCCTCCATGCTAGGCCCAGCTAAACTGTGCTCAGTGAGCACCAACCCCCCTTCCAGTGGATCAATATCACCAAGTGCTGCAATTCTCCGCTCCAGATCTCCAATTTGAGCTTCCAGAGAGGCAACATGCTCACACCTGTCACAGAGGTATGGACCCTGGATCATCTGTTCCAGTATTGCATACATATGACAGGATGTACACTGAGTGAGGTTGCCACTGGACTGACTCATAATTATTATTATTGTCTACAAAATTTCAGTGGAAAAAATAAAGAATATAAAATAATATATTTGTATAAAGTTTTCCTCTTTTGTACTATAAATCTGCCCTCCCTTTTCTTTGAAGTCCCTACCCCTATTTAAACTCCTACACTTCACTAGAACTGCACCTGATACTGAAAATGTTCGCAAGCTCACAAGTTCGCCCCTTCCCCGTTTATACTAACTTCTGCCTTCTCACTTGGGCACAATTAGTGCACTCTGCAATTTATCAGCCTTTAGCTGTAAAGGAAAATCCACTTGTAAACAGGCCCCAAAAGAGCTCACAAACCTTTTATCCTGGTTAAACAGTCAAGCCACACCCCTCTCACCTGGGCACAATTAGTGCACTCTGCAATTTATCAGCCTTTATCTGTAAAGGAAAATCCACTTGTAAACAGGCCCCTAAACCGCTCACAAACCTTTTGTATTTGTTAAACAGTCAAGCCACACCCCTCTCACCTGGGCACAATTAGTGCACTCTGCAATTTACCAGCCTTTATCTGTAAAGGAAAATCCACTTGTAAAACCTCCAATCACCACCATCTAACTATAACCATGGGTGACCCTCATGACAACAACCCCAATGGCAAAGCACCTCTGTGGCAAATAAAAAATAACCCCTAAGCCATGAGGTCCTGTAAGAGGTTTTGTTTGGTAAGGAAAACAAAAGTCTCATAATATACAGTCAGGTCCATAAATATTGGGACATGGACACAATTTTAACCTTTTTGGCTCTATACACCACCACAATGGATTTGAAATGAAACGAACAAGATGTGCTTTAACTGCAGACTTTCAGCTTTAATTTGAGGGTATTTACATCCAAATCAGGTGAACGGTGTAGGAATTACAACAGTTTGTATATGTGCCTCCCACTTTTAAGGGGCCAAAAGTAATGGGACAATTGGCTGCTCAGCTGTTCCATGGCCAGGTGTGTGTTATTCCCTCATTATCCCATTTACAAAGAGCAGATACAAGCTCCAGTGTTCATTTCAAGTGTGCTATTTGCATTTGTTGCTGTTAACTCTCAATATGAGATCCAAAGAGCTGTCACTATCAGTGAAGCAAGCCATCATTAGGCTGAACAAACAAAACAAACCCATCAGAGAGATAGCAAAAACATTAGGTGTGGCCAAATCAACTGTTTGGAACATCCTTAAAAAGAAAGAACGCACCGGTGAGCTCAGCAACACCAAAAGACCCGGAAGACCACTAAAAACAACTGTGGTGGATGACCAAAGAATTCTTTCCCTGGTGAAGAAAACACCCTTCACAACAGTTGGCCAGATCAAGAACACTCTCCAGGAGGTAGGTGTAAGTGTGTCAAAGTCAACAATCAAGAGAAGACTTCACCAGAGGGAATACAGAGGGTTCACCACAAGATGTAAACCATTGGTGAGCCTCAAAAATAGGAAGGCAAGATTAGAGTTTGCCAAACAACATCTAAAAAAGCCTTCACAGTTCTGGAACAACGTCCTATGGACAGATGAGACTAAGATCAACTTGTACCAGAGTGATGGGAAGAGAAGAGTATGGAGAAGGAAAGGAAAGCATACCACCTCATCAGTGAAGCATGGTGGTGGTAGTGTCATGGCGTGGGCATGTATGGCTGCCAATGGAACTGGTTCTCTTGTATTTGTTGATGATGTGACTGCTGACAATAGCAGCAGGATGAATTCTGAAGTGTTTCGGGCAATATTAACTGCTCATATTCAGCCAAATGCTTCAGAACTCACTGGACGGTGCTTCACAGTGCAGATGGACAATGACCCGAAGCATACTGCAAAAGCAACCAAATAGTTTTTTAAGGGAAAGAAGTGGAATGTTATGCAATGGCCAAGTCAATCTCCTGACCTGAATCCGATTGAGCATGCATTTCACTTGCTGAAGACAAAACTGAAGGGAAAATGGCCCAAGAATAAGCAGGAACTGAAGATAGTTGCAATAGAGGTTTGGCAGAGCATCACCAGGAATGAAACCCAGCGCCTGGTGATGTCTATGCGTTCCAGACTTCAGGCTGTAATTGACTGCAAAGGATTTGCAACCAAGTATTAAAAAGTGAAAGTTTGTTTTATGACTGTTAATCTGTCCCATTACTTTTGGTCCCTTAAAAAGTGGGAGGCACATATACAAACTGTTGTAATTCCTACACCGTTCACCTGATTTGGATGTAAATACCCTCAAATTAAATCTGAAAGTCTGCAGTTAAAGCACATCTTGTTTGTTTAATTTTAAATCCATTGTGGTGGTGTATAGAGCCAAAAAGATTAGAATTGTGTTGATGTCCCAATATTTATGGACCTGACTGTATGTACTGGTGCATGCCACTATAATCCTTGGGTAACATCTGGGAAATGGGATACTTGAAGTGTCGGTGTAAGTGCTTTTCCTGTTAAACCAATTTGTTAGTTCAGCATTAATTAACATACAAAACATGTGCAAATAACATTAAATAAAAGCGTTAGCCAGAGAATACAATTCAAAAACAATGTTTTCCTCATTAAAGGGCCTTTTACCTCACTCTAAGTGATCTTCATGTTAAAATGATCTAATAGCACAAGATTGTATGTTAAAATTATCTATTATTTTAAATTACACTAATAAAAGCTAAGAAATCTTAAGCTTTAAGTCTGTTTACATAACAAAGTATCTCCTGCCTACTGGTTGTTGCATGAGTAAAAACAGCCCAGAGGTGAAGACAATGATAGCAGTTTCTCCCACACTCCGGACTGCACTGAAAAGTTAACCCATAACTGACCTGTTTAGGTTATTCAAGCATTCCATGCTCTGCACAGATTGATTTGGCAAGGGTTTAGCTTTTACATTTTTTGCTCACTACACAGAGTTGTAGTTGTCGGTCTGGCTGGGGGCAGTCGGTGACACTTGTAAACACAGATTTAATTTATTTGATTTATCAGTAACAAATGCATCTATTTCAAAAATTCTAAATGTATTTCAACATGTTTTTAGGAGATCCTTACTGTGATATCGTCTAAACTATGCCGAACTAAAAGGGCCCTTTAATGGCCGTTGCTAACAAAATTAGGTTTAACACGAAAAGTGCGTGTACTGCCCCTTTAAGTATTTGGGCAGAAGTGGCTAGTGCTGTAATGGTGGTCCCCTCTACCTTATCCTGTACCAGCAAGCCCATTAACCTAATACAACCCACATTTCTGGTAATATGATCTTGCTAATGTGAGGGCAAACACCCTCTTCCAACAGCCTCCGAGACAACTCTACACGTGGACATCACCAGATGGATAACATAGAAATCAGATTGACTATATACTTTGCAGCCAAAGATGGAGGAGCTCTATACAGTCAGCAAAAACAAGACCTGGAGCTGACTGTGTCTCAGACCATGAGCTTCTTATTGCAAAGTTGAAAATGAAACTGAATAAAAGAGGGAAAACCATCAGACCAAGTAGATACAAAATAATTAATATCTCTTGTGAATATGCAGTGGAAGTAAAGAATACATTTAAGGAACAAGACATGGAAGATAGAATGCCTGAAGAACTTTATCCAGGAAACAGCAACAAAGAATATTCATAAAAGAAAGAAAAGTAAGAAGTCAAACTGGCTATCTGATGATACTTTGATAGTAGCCCAGGAAAGAAGGAAAGTGAAAGGTAGTGGAGATAGGAAACGATTTGTCCAACTTAATGCAGAATTCCAGAGGATAGTAATAGGAGACAAGGAGACATTCTACAAGGAGCGATGTAAAGAGATTAAAGAAGATAACAGAATGGGTAAATCAATAGATCTCTTCAAGAAAATTGGGAACTTAAAAGGCACCTTTCATGCCAAAGTGGGCGTGATAAAAGACAACAATGGTAGGGACTTAACCGAAGAAGATCAGATAAGGGAGTGGTGTCAGGAATGCACTGAAGATCTATACAGGAAATATCTTAACAGCAGTGATGACCTCAATAATTTGTACAATGAGCTTGAGCCAGACATCCTCCTCCTAAAGAATCTTTATGTGGACCAAGAAGCCACGGTCAGAACCGAACAGGGAACAACAGAATGGTTCAAGATCAGAAAAGGAGTGCAACAAGGTTGTATACTGGCACCTTATTTATTGAACTTATATGCAGAATACATCATGTGTAAGGCTGGACTGGATGAATCCAACGCGTATTCAATATTGCTGGAAGGAATATCAACAACCTCAGATACGCCGATGATACTACTCTGATGGCTGTAAGTGAGGAACTAAAGGACTTACTGATGAGGGTAAAAGAAGTGAGTGCAAAAGTTGGTCTGCTGCTCAACGTTAAATAGTTGAAGATCATGGCAAACAGCAATCTCACTTTCTGGCAAATAGACGGGGAAGTAGTAGAGGCAGTGACAGATGTTATTTTCTTTGGATCCACGATCTTTGCAGATGGTGACTGCAGTCATGAAATCAAAAGACATTTGCTTCTTGAGAGGAAAGCTATGACAAACTTGGAAAAGCTAGTAAAAAGTATAGATATTAAACTTTCATCAAAGTTCGAACTATTATATTCCCAGTAGTAACATACGGAGTGCTGGACCATAAAGAAGTCTGCGCGCCATAGAATTGACACCTTTAAATTGTGATGTTGGAGAAGACTGCTTAGAGTCCCTTGGACTGCAAGAAGATCCTATAAATCAATATTTCAAGAAATCAAGACAAACTGTTTACTAGAAGGTATGATCATGAGGCTGAAGCTCAAATATTTTAGCCATATCATGAGACGGCAGGATTCCCTAGAAAAGACTCTGATGCTGGGAAAGATTGAAGGCACAAGAAGAAGGGGCAGACAGAAGCGGAGATGGATAGATGGCGTTACTGAAGCAATGAGCATGAACTTGATGGAGCTCAGAAGGGCAGTGACTGAGAGATGCACCTGGTGTGCTGTGGTTCATAGAGTCACAGAGAGTCGAATGCGACTGAACAACTAAACAACAACATCAATGTGAGGGCTGATTTAGGGGTGGTTGATTGGTTGAGTAGGTGCTTTTACAATAACTCTTTGGTTGGTACCAGAAGAGAAAGGGTGAAAAGATAAATGGCTGTACATCCTTGCAGATACAGGAACAAGTGCAGGTTTAATCTAAGTGGGGAGTTTCTTCAAAAGAGAGATGTCTGGGAGCCTAAGAGGAGTAGGGGATATTCCCCTAAAAAGAGGGACTTTCTCACTAAAAGAAAAGGCTTTTATAATGCAAAAAGAGGGATCATATGATAGAAAGTATGTAATAGGTCATGAGGCTAGTCAGTGACAGTGTTAGTATTAACCCTCGATACAATATTTATTTTCATCAATTGGTGTGCATATCAGTTTCTATGTGTCTGTGTTTTACTTATTCTGTACACTAAATACAGGACATGTCATTTTTTACAAAGTAGCAACAAGCACCTGAAACTATATTTTCTCTCATTCTATGCTGATAGAAAGATTCCAATAGAATCCAGGCTTTAAGCTAATGGCAGTGAGGTCCACAGAGAAGTGGGGTACCATCAGGGCTGGATTAACCATTAAGCAAAATAAGCATGTGCTTAGGGCATGACGGAAAGGGGGGCACCGCAGAAGTTTTCCATTGCCAGATTTAACATGGACCATATGGTGCAAAACCAAAGTGTGCAGCTGAACCAGGTTCCACAAAAAGGAGTTCCTATAATAAATGAAAACGTGTGTGTGTATATATATATATATATATATATATATATATATATATATATATATATATACAATAATACAAATAATAATAGAGATTAATGATATACATTGTAACAGTTTATTATTGTTTATATTTTGAGTTAGTTATATATGGAGGAACCAAAATCTTTTACGTGCTTAGGGCCTCTAAATGTCTTAATCTGGTCCTGGGTACCATGCATAGCCAGAGGAAGAGACAAAATCGGTAAATCAAACAAAGGTCAAGGAGCCCTAGAATTCAATGTCAACCAAAAGTTGAAATTAAAGGTCAGGGAACCAAAGAGTACAACATAATACAAAAGTCCGTAGATCACAACAGAAGGTCCAATGTGAAGATCCACAAGAATGGTGCTTAGTAATGACGTAAGGTAAAATAATTAAGCACCATCCTCATGGACCAAAGGTTTTGGTAATCCAGGAGTGTTAGCCACATTAGATGGAGGCTACTTTCTCACAATCAGAACACTGGCCCTGTAAATCTAGGATGTTGCCCAATCACATGAGCCAGACATCAGAGAGGCCAGAGGAGATTGCATGTGAGCTTGATGCAGATTACAGGGAAGCTGCAGAGATGCAACTGGAAGTGAGTTTGTTACAGAATGGGGGGCTGTACCCCGACAGGTGGTGATGATAAAATTAGGAAAAAAGAGCCTGCTAACAGTGCCTGGTTTTCTTTAAATCTTAATACCCTCTTTGGCTGATGGATATGTTGGGAGATATAGGGTGTATTGTGAGGTATGTTTTTATATAACAAAATCTCTGCTGCTGACAATGTCCCATCTGCTTCCTGACTGCACAGGCTTCATTTGCATATTGTGATTAATAATCCACATTAATCTGCCACACTTCAAAAGGGCTCAGCTCAACTTCTATAGTGTGACCTCATTTCGTTGACAGGGAAAGAGGGGGGTAGGAGGGGGAAGACTGTGAAGAGTGAGGTAAAAATAGAGAGATTAGTGACATGTATCTGTTCCTCACTATATATAACTGAAGGCTTCTATGCTGATATTATACTTCAGCACTTTTTATTATACAAACTCAGGAGGATTACAAAACAGGCCCCATCATTTATTTCAGGACAATTCAAGATCCTTTTGGAGTAATTATTTTTGTGGAATACAAAATAGCCACGGTAATGAATTTATGTTTTTGTTCCATATTACTTGGTTTAGTAGGAGAGATCTATAACTCAAACTTAAACAATCTTTAAATTACATTTTTGGTAAATTGTTTTGCTTCCCAAAAAATATTTTTAAGTAGTAAACATGTTTCCTGTATATATTTGTTAATACACTGGAAATATATTTAGCTATTTAATTTAAATTGTATCCTCCATAAAGATATAATATTGAGGGGGATGCTATGTAAAATGAGTGGCATTGCTTTCACACCACATATCAACATGTCACTGCTTATAACTGAGAGGTATCCTTAAAGGACCACTGTTGTCTGAAAAAAACTTCACAAGTATGTAACAAACTAGCAACGTAAGCATTTTTACAAAAATTCTTGATGGTAGCAGATTTGCTTATGTCATGGGCGCTTCAGGGGTCTGCTCTCTTCATCCATCCTTTGTTGTTAAGTGCCACTTTGAAGTAGAAATGTTTAAACAGTTTTCAACGGTGCTTTTCAAGCTCTATTTTTTAGCACCATTCGCTAACATAAAAATACATCTTCAAACAGCAGAGTATCAAAGCTTTAGCTCAAAAATCTAATTTAAAAAATGCATTGTTGTACCCCTCCCCACCTCTCTTATTGTCCTTAGAACTACTGAAATGAAGCAAAACATTTCAACTGATACCACATTATTCACCTATTACATAACACCCTAATCAGGGTTATTACAGTTGAAATAGTTTACTTCCTTTTAGTAGTGTTCAGAACAATGAGAGAAGTGGGGAGGGGTACAGCAGTTTTTAAATTATATTTTTGCATTAGAGATTTGCTTTGCTGCTGTTGGAACATGCATTTTGTTATGTTAATTAATGGTGAACTAAAAATAAATTTAACATGAAAAGTGCTTACACTTAAAAAATGAAGGACCTTATACTGAAGTGTATTGACAACACTGGTGTTGTTTATTTGTATTCCCTTTGGTTACAATACAAATATATATATATATATATATATATATATATATATATATATATATATATATATATATATATATAAAAGAATGAAGGACCTGGGGCATTTTGCTATGGCTTGAACCCCGTCCTGGATATATGAAAAAATAAAATACTTTTCTAACAATTTCTATAACACAGGGAAGTGTAAGATCCTCTCTCTTCAGACTTTTCAGCTCAAGCAAGAATGATCACACACAAGGGGTCTATTTACAAGGCAAAGTCTTATTCTACATCTCACAGATTGTTTAGAGTTTGGGCAAAAATAACTCACATGGAAAGTAATTTGACTGATGGTGCATTTCTATTAATTGATTTGACTGCCTGATAAACAGAAAAAAATAATCTCAAGTAGTTTGGTGGTGTTTCTCACACCAACGGTTTCAAGAAATGCTGTAAAATTGTGATCTGCAAAACAGACTGCAAGACAGACCAACATCTCACAAATCAACTGTTTGTGCTAATGTGTGAGAGTGCATGCAAAGAGTATAGAAATAAAGGTTTTTAATAAACTGTCTGTGTATACTTGATGCAATAGATACTAAACCATAAATTGATAAGAATTAACAAGCTAGTGTGTTATTTTCTGTTCTGTTTTGCAGCTGCCATGTAAGACAATCTATGCTTCCTCATGTTTATCTATATTTTCATGTTACCCTTATATGGACATTACAATAAACAGAGATTCCTATCATGCATACTGGGAATATTAGCCACTTGAGTTCTGTATCCTGTACAGAGTTGGCCCTGAATATGTCCTGTGTTATAATTGGTCAGTTTTCAGATTAGCTTTTTTCACCTGACCTATTTTATTCTCTTTATAGCTGCACTACCACTTTACAAAAGTTCTTCCAGACACCAGACCAAAACTAAACCCTGTACCCATCTCCCTGTTTCAAAATTGCTGGTCCATTTTTACTACTCCAGCAGTTGCACTCATGACCTTACTACTGCTTCACATCCAATCATGCCACTAATAGGTTCCATGTTATGAAAAAATTGCAATAATGAACAATAAGAAAATGCCTCTTACACACAAACGTATCATAATGTCTGACCCTTGCTGCTTCCTTCTAATCTTCAGTCATTCCTGGGCCTCCCAACCCTTTACATTATATGACGTGGTGCCCACATAAGTTAATTTGATCTATATATATTTATATTTATGTATTATATGCTTTACCATGCAAGGTTTAACTACTACGATGTGATCAAATCAAGACATTCACAAAGTTATATACAGTGGATATAAAAAGTCTACACACCCCTATTAAAATGTCAGGTTTCTATGCTGTAAAAAAACGGGACAAAGATAAATCATTTCAGAACTTTTTCCACCTTTAATGTGACCTATAAACTGTACAACTCAATTGAAAAACAAACTGAAATCGTTTAGGTAGAGGAAAGAAAAATAAAAAATAAAAATAATGTGGTTGCATAAGTCTGCACACCCTCTTATAACTGGGGATGTAGCTGTGTTCAGAATTAAGCAATCACATTCCAAATTGTGTTAAATTGGAGTCAGCATACACCTGCCATCATTTAAAGGGCCTCTGATTAACCCCAAATAAAGTTCAGCTGCTTTAGTTGGTCTTTCCTGAAATTTTCTTAGTCGCATCCCACAGCAAAAGCCATGGTCCACAGAGAGCTTCCAAAGCATCAGAGGGATCTCATTGTTAAAAGGTATCAGTCAGGAGAAGGGTACAAAAGAATTTCCAAGGCATTAGATATACCATAAAACACAGTGAAGACAGTCATCATTAAGTGGAGAAAATATGGCACAACAAAACATTACCAAGAACTGGAGCTCCCTCCAAAATTGATGAAAAGACAAGAAGAAAACTGGTCTGGGAGGCTACCAAGAGGCCTACAGCAACATTAAAGGAGCTACAGGAATATCTGGCAAGTACTGGCTGTGTGGTACATGTGACAACAATCTCCTGTATTCTTCATATGTCTGGGCTATGGGGTAGAGTGGCAAGACGAAAGTGTTTTCTTCTGAAGAAAAACATCGAAGCCAGGCTACCTTTTGCAAAAACACATCTGAAGTCTCCCAAAAGCATGTGGGAAAAGGTGTCATGGTCTGATGAAACCAAGGTTGAACTTTTTGGCCATAATTCCAAAAGATATGTTTGGCGCAAAAACAACACTGCACATCACCAAAAGAACACCATACCCAGAGTGACGCATGGTGGTGGCAGCATCATGCTTTGGGGCTGTTTTTCTTCAGCTGGAACTGGGGCCTTAGTTAAGATAGAGGGAATTATGAACAGTTCCAAATACCAGTCAATATTGGCACAAAACCTTCAGGCTTCTGCTAGAAAGCTGAACATGAAGAGGAACTTCATCTTTCAGCATGACAACGACCCAAAGCATACATCCAAATCAACAAATGACTTCACCAGAAGAAGATTAAAGTTTTGGAATGGCCCAGCCAGAGCCCAGACCTGAATCCGATTGAAAATCTGTGGGGTGATCTGAAGAGGGCTGTGCACAGGAGATGCCCTCGCAATCTGACAGATTTGGAGTGTTTTTGCAAAGAAGAGTGGGCAAATCTTGCCAAGTCAAAATGGGCCATGCTGATAGACTCATACCCAAAAAGACTGAGTGCTGTAAAAAAAATCAAAACTTGCTTAAATAAAGTATTAGATTAAGGGTGTGCATTCTTATGCAACCATATTATTTTATTTTTATATTTTTTCTTCCCTCTACCTTAAAGATTTCAGTTTGTTTTTCAATTGAGTTGTACAGTTTATAGGTCACATTAAAGGTGGAAAACGTTCTGAAATGATTTATCTTTGTCTATTTTTTTTACAGCACAGAAACCTGACATTTTAACAGGGGTGTGTAGACTTTTTATATCCAATGTATGTTTATTAAGTGTAGATTTCCATGGCATGTACACCGCATTTTATTCTTGAATTGCTAAAACCGACAGTAGTCATTTTATGCTGGTATAAGTTAGTCTTCTGTGGATTGAGCATGCCCTAGAGGGAGATCTGTCTTTACCCCTTTTTCCCTCTGGACATACCTGAAACAGGATAATTTACCTCATTGAGTATTTTTTGAATCAGTGTCAAACACATGGGCTCTGTTACACAAGGCAAAATCAAATGTTTGGAATTATTTATGCTCTCCGTTACCCTGCAATTCTACTTAGATGGTCATTTTTCTGACGATATCTGAAACAACACTGACAACATTTACAGGTGAAGATTTTCAGGGATCTCTCTAAAGCAGTGAGCTGGAACAGATTACTTAATTTCTGTGAATCCTCTTAGCTGTAGGGTTAACAAAGGGTTACACATACTGAGCCTGATTCAATTGAGCAATCATAAGTTCCTAGAGCCCATAAGTGAGGAAGTAAGTGAATTTGCTATTCAATTGGCTTCTTTTTGTGGGCCCCAAACAGTTTACGGGTTTGAAAACTCTGCGATGATTCCTGATGCACTTTTGCAAGAGTTACGATGGCTAAAATTCCCCAAGCCAGCAAATGTTTTTACACCCGTAAACGGTTCATGTAGGAGAAAATCCTATGAGTACTAGAGGACCAGGCCACGCACATGGACTAGAGCAGTATTGGCATTCATTTTCATAATTCTGTATTGTGAGGGTTTGTGAGTCCCATTGGACCCCTGAACCTAATTGATTGATATGTTACCTCCATGTTTACTGCTGTTCCAAAATGGGAGGTTACTGTCTTGCTTAATTGATCATGTTCCCGCCCTGAGCTGCTACGAACCAGTGCATGGTTTAAGGAGTAGGCTTTGGGCCAGTAACTTGCAGGCTTGATCAAATGAATAGCTTCAGATTTGGAGACGAACAGGAGGTCCAGCACGCCTGCAGACTTACCGCCTGGATCCTGTGAGATGCGGGCTTGCAATTGAATCAGGCTTACTGTGTTCAAAATAATTAGGTTCAATATCACTACAGCAACAGTCTCACTGATACTAGTTGAAATGAGTCTGCAGTAAAGTTTTCTTTTCACATAAATAATGGTGTGTTTAGGCCTACAAAGCCTAGGCCTAAGCAAGAACTTTTTCAGGCGACAACAGGCTGCCTGAAGATGCAGACGCGGTGCCATTGATTAATGGTAACACAGAGCTCTTACCCAAGTCTTTCTGAAAAGCTAAATTTAATTAGGTTGATGCAGTCTGGTTTTGATACATTTATTTGTGTCAGAAGTAGGCTCACTATTAACCAAGTTAATTTCCAGCCATGTCCTGATCCTCAAGGTTTTCCAAGTTTCATATGCCAACGGTCTAAAAAACAGCATCTGGCTCAAACCTAGAAAGAGTATCAACTTCAGTAGATATTGTTTTGGAATACATCAGTTCAAAAAAGAGATTTTGATGAAATCTGGGAGAAAAGCATGTTATTTGGTGCAATACAGCAATGCTTCTTCTCTTCTTTATTTCTGAAGGGCAACGCGACATGTTGACTAAACAGCTCTTTTTCTAGCAGCCTATATTTGTGCATGAAGCATACTTCAAATCTCTACTACCAGACTGGTTGATTCTGGAGGCAATTTTAGAAATCCTCGCATTTTGTCTAAAGTCTTCTCTTGAGCTTCAAGCAAATGATTCATGAGGCTAGTTATCTTGAACAAGCCAATAAAAACACTTATTATCACTTTATATCATCTCCTTATTTTCCACAGATTTTTGGATATACTCTTTGAACACTATGACCTCTGCTGTCTACCTAGAACACCTTCTGCTATGTATATGTCATTTCAATATCAAACTACCTTGTCTCCCTGTTCAGGGTTTGGTCAGTCAAAACCGTTGGTGTTGTTCTCAATGGTTTTGCTGGGACCATACTTCATTCATTCATTGCCTACAGCATCCCACAGAGAATCCCTGCTGAATGACTATTATAGGTGTATTCGTTAAAAGGAAAAGAAAATAACTAAGAAATCCATTCCTAAAGTGGATCAAGGACGCCCAAGGACAGAGATAATTATGAGACACCCCGCTGGGTAAACATGTGGAGTCTTGTACCTGGAATATTCATTAGATGAATTAAAAATTATTGTAATATTTGAATAAAAAGAGAGAGCCACTAGAAAGTATGTTGCACCAAGAATTATATTAGTCTCCATGTGTCTCCTTAAATTACATTTCTTCTGTGGAAAGTATGGAAATGTAGATTTTAAGTAATTATTAATCACTTTTAGGAAAACTTAGTGGAGGGGCCCAGGAATTGAGGGCCCTGGTGTAAAATAATTTGGATCCCTCCTTTGCTACTTGTCTATACAAAGAAGGTGTCTGTAGCCAAAATATATGTTTCGGTAATCAGAACACCTTTCTATTAAATATTTATCTGCCCCTCTACCTTGGTAAATTAAGAGACACTTCTTACTCCTGGTAGTAGAGGGACCCTACCCTGTTGTGGGCCATGGTTCTTTGCCCCTGCTGCACCAGCAGTAACCCTGCCACTGGGAAGAGTCACACATATTAATCATTGAAATCAGATTATATGAAATCAAATGTATATAATTCATATGATTTGGGCTTTTGAGGTTAACATCAAGTGCCTAATAGGTCTGCTTTACTGAAACCCATGGAAGATCCATAGTAGTCACACATTCAGTGCTGTGGTGAAATACTGCTGGCAAGCACACCGTCCATAACCCAAGTATCATGCTGCTAAGGGAGGACAGAGGACTTTTCTGGTACCCTTGTTTGATACAGTGGTTCTCTGAGTATGTGCTTTGCTACCAGAAACCATTTCTGATGTGAGTGTTCATAACCATTGTGTATTATTCATGAACATTATATGATCTATATCACAGAGTCCTGCTGTGATGTTTCTGCACTGGGAATATACTTGATCCTGTGTGTTACATGTGACCTATTGCCCATTTGTCAAACTTAAAGAAGCAAATCCTTACATAATACACAAAACACTTGTTAATCATGGTAAGGTTATATATAGCAGCCCTCAATAAATTATATCTCAGCATAGAGGAACCATGTTTTCACAGAACCTTTCTCTATCTGCACTGGGCTAGTCCAGTTCAAACAGACACTGAGGAACAATTGGTTGTACAGTAGATAAGATCCATAATACAATGATATTAAATTGCATTGTATTTTTGTGAATATTAGAAATGAATCCTGTAGATTCTCTTAATTTGTGGGGATTATAGTATAGCCTTATCTATTTGATCCCTACTCTTCTAGTACCCAACCTCTGTGGTCTCTTTGTTCCAGGGGCTGCTTTCCTTTAAATCACGTGCTAAAAATAAAAAACATATTTTGTTATAAATCAACTAGTTAGTGCTGTTTCTAAAGACAGAGCCATTGCTCTTTAAATTAAAATTTATTAAATTAACACTGAAATAAAACATCTGAGATCTAGTACTAAGATTTATTTATTTTCTTCTGGTAACCACTGTTTGCTGTTAATAAATGCAAATGATTTCTATAATAATCTCTGTATACACTAGCTCATTGCAAAGTCTTAAAAACCTTAATGCTGGTAATTGCTTCCTCATATACCAATGTGTTAGTTTGCTGCTACCTGTCTATTTTAAAACCTATCCTGGACCTAGTCAATTTTGTCTTAGTACACTGCCCCCTAATAATCCTCCAAAACGGCGCAGTGTTTTTCTTTTCTTTTTTTAGACTAATTGGTAGTTCCCTGTGGGTTTCCTTTTTAAATAATGGCATCATATCCACTTTGATACAGTCCTATGGTGCTAAGCTTGTAGACCTGAACCTTTAGAATTAAAAAATAGTGCTCTAGCCATTACTGAACAAAGCTCATTAAATACCTTTGGGTGGATGCCAAGTGTTGTCTGCCATGCATTGGTTAATGCTATGGTTGTGCTTTAAATATGTTGATATTTTTAGCCTTGTACGTAAGAAAATACATGTTTGTTTTCTTTTATCTTTAATCAATCTATCTAATGCATCTAATGCTTGTATGTATTTAAAAAGCATTGTATAATTTATATTTTCTTTCCAATTACATTATTTTTAGCTATGCAGTTTCTCTTTTTAGCAGATTGTGCTATACTTATTGTAAATCTGGAATGACGTGGGAACATTACAGGATGAGCTCTCCATTCAACTGAACAGTTCTATGTGACTGGCTGAGTAATCCATGATTTATTGTTAGTCATACCTATTATGTGTGGTCCACTGAGCAAGACCGTTTGTCACTTTGAAGACGTACAATATGACGGCAATGACAATTAACTCTTGTATTATCTGTTTCTTCCCAGGTATGATACACACTCTCACTTGCTTTTGCCATTGCCAAGTGCCATATATCATCTACCGTTTACTCAACCAAGTCACACTCATGTGAGGCTAAATGCAGTAAGAGCAACCCTGAATAATACACCCCAGACATTTTCATTCAACATTCTAAAAGTCCCTCAGGCGCAGGGAGAAAGATTGGTATACTTACACCCAAATCCAATAATAAAAAACAAAATTTCTCTGACATCTCCTTGTTCAACCATATTGTAATCTCTTTCGCAATCTTCTATTCTCTTGCTGCTCCTTTTATTCATGCTGATAGCTGACTATAATGTGATATTGACACCACTCTTCAGATCTGTTGAGCTGCCTATGGTGAACCCTCAGATTACCTTCTCTTTTCTTTAATTCTATTATTTGTCTCCTGGTGTACTAGTCTCCACATGCAATCTGCTTTCTCATAATTGCCATGCCTAATATGCATTTCTTTCCAGGATTAAATCCCAGATATTGGTTTGCCTCTCATAAGGATATGTTCATGGACTCCTATAATTCTTCCATTACATATCTCCTCTAGGATCCATTATTTTTTCTTTACCTTCTTCCACCATTTCTTTGCCACCAAGTTCTTCCTACAGGCTTGTAAGTCTATATTTTCATCATGCATCTATTCCTTGCCTAAAGTATCTTCCTATACCTTCCCTGCTCAAATCTACTGACTCTCACAATTTCTTTAATCCTCCACCCCCATGTACCATCTCTTCTTAACTGCTGACAATAAATGCAAAACATGCACTCCAGTTCCACTCTCTGCAAAACTCTCAAATGATTCCTAATGATTACTGCAAACCCTTCTTCTCTGTTACCCCACCCATGCATTTACTTCACTCCAACTACTACCACGACTGCCTCCTGCTAATTCTATCTATAAATCTACATACAGTCTTGATATTTTAATCTCCCCATGCACCCACCTATATGTTCCAATGTTTCCAAAGCTCTCACTGCCTCATTTCCCTTGATGATGTCATTTCTCTTTAGCATTGAACCAGACTTTGGTCCATTGCACCATTTAAGCAACAATTCCAAATCTCAATTTAATCCTTTGCAATCTACATACTTCCCTTATTTACTCACATAAAGATTGTACATTTTTTTGTAGTTGTTTTGGATAGAAGAGCTATACAATTGTAAGTACATACCCCCCCTCCCCCAAAAAACTAGACATCTCTCCAGCTTTCGAACAACAAGCAAGCAACTACCCTGCTTGCAATGCCAACTGAACAACTTTATGTCTACTCTGTTTATACTATTTTCTCGTTCACTTCCTTATAAAGCTCCCACCATCTTCTTTATATCAATATAACGCCAATGTACATTGTGCCATTACATTTTCTCTGTTTTTATTACACCAATCATTAGTCCTCTCATTCCAACTCCTCAATTAAGCTAATTTTACAAATTGCAGTCCTAACCCTGCCCTCCAGGAAAACCAACAGCCCAGAATTTGTGGATATCACAGCACAGGTGGGCTAATTAGTGGTCCAGTGAATTGACTGAGGCATATGGGGTGAAAACCAAAGCACTCTCATATGCCCCTAGCTCTCCATTGCACATTTATCATCTAAAGGATTTCTAGAATAAATCAATCCGGCCTCAAATTAACATATATTAATAATTGTACTTATCTAAATAAATAACAGCTCTCAGCATGTATATGTTCTGTGATTCTTACTTTGGTAAAAAAATATTGCTTCAAATTTAAGGTGCTAAGCCACATTAAAAGTAATCCATGATTGACAACGCATCCTCAGTGAAGAAAAACAAAACATTTTGTTTAAATAGCTCCTTGATTTCTTAATTTCATAAGGTCTAAAGAAAAGATGGGTTGAGGCTACTGATGATAACATGGAAACATGTCCTTCAACCAATCACTAGTCACCTTCTTGTGAATTATCAGAGTGAGCAGAAGTTATGAGCAATGTCCATATTTTAAAGAACATGTAAAACCTAAACACTTGCAGCCTTATTAAATTGCGATTCGTCAAATTCGAAATGGCTCTATATAAGCACATAGCATATTTTTTTTACAGCGTTTTTAGTTAGTGAAGACCTTGCTTTTAGATAGAAGTTCACTGAGAATTTGCCAAATTGCAATTTAATAAGGCTGTTGGTACTCATTTCATTGCAATCCCTGAAAGCAATCAATAACAAGAGAATATGCTGCATCCCAATAAATCTGATGGAAGGAGACACAGGACACACAATGTCACAGTCTTGTCCATTTGGCCTAGTGGTCCACTAAAGGTAAAGCAAAAGGTCAGGAATGTCTGGGAGCAAGATTAAAAACAGTAACTAATTGTTAAATTGCACAGTAAACGTAATAATAAAGATTTCTTTTTTCATATCAGGTCCTAACTATTCTTTAGAGAGCCCATTATCTCTTTAAATAATACTTAGTAATACTTGAGAACATACCTCTAAGGAATAGTTAGAAATACTTGAGAACATACTTCTAAAGAATAGTTAGCCGTACTTGAGAATAGGTCTATAAAAGGATCAATGTACAAAAAACAAAAAATATGTGTTTAAAAACATAGTTAAATAGCAGAAAAGTCATACAGCTAGTTCTAAGATATAATTGTTTTTTTTTATGTCTCTACAGGATCCTGGAGGGTTCCTAAGATACATTGTTTGATGATATGTGTGAGAATGGTGTTTACATTACTGGAGAGCTAGATTACATTGTATAGTGCAAGGTATCTGCTTCTGGACCAGTGAGGGGGAAGGAGTGTGATGTCAATGTCAGTCTTATCCTATTGTCAGTCAACAATTCTGGACTTCTGCTTGATCCCTCTTCCCCCACCCTTCATTCACTGATAACTAAAAACACACACCATCGGCCAACTCTCAGGCTGTGATATAACAAACACAAAATGGATTCTTGTACTTATAGAGTGTTGACAAATTCTGATTTTCCCCCCCAAAAAAAGGGTTATGTCCATGGTCTAATACAGCTTATAATAATGTTAGTTTGGTACATATCTGACAAACAGTGGTCTTATAATAAAAAATGAATGAGCCACCGATTAGCACACCGGAAACAGGGATGTCTGATCTGTTGGTGGATACTGAGTACAATAATTGGTAATCAATAGTTTTATCTACACTATGTAAAGGGGCATAACATAAATGCCAAATATGGTATCATTTAAAGCAATATTTAATAAAATGTTATTTAAAATACATACATTTTCTTACAATAAACTTTTTTGGGGGAAACTAATGAGAGAGATTCTTGAGAATGATTATACTAATCAGCTTAGTTACTCCATTCAGTTTGCAAAAGCCAGTCATATGGCTAATAGCATCCAATTGATAAAGGAATTACTTATAATTTTCATTCTGTCTGATCTGCTGATTGTAATGAAATAGGGCCCTAGATCAGTGGAACAGCCCAAGATTTAGGTTTAACAATTAGAAGGTCATTAACAGCATACTCATTGCCTTATCTGTATTCACACATTGTTATCCCTAAATCCTGGGCTGTATAGTAAGAACCCGTTTGGGAACCACTGCCCTGTCTGTACAATCTAGATGTAGAACTGACATTGTATTATTAGTGGCAGCAGTTCTGCTATGAAAGGTCTATTTAGGGAGGGTGTTAAATTCTGGAGCTGCTAGTAACTTTCAACCAAGGGAACAAGTTTCACTACCAGACCATCATTCAGAAGCATTGACCATGTTTTTGACTAAAACTGGTCCACACAAGCAAAAAAGAAAATGTATGGCCATGGTGCAATTGTTCCCTGCTTGTGTGTACAATGGACCCAATCCGCCTAGTGTTTTAGCACTACAGGACTAAGCAGCAACTCAAGATACGTTGAATTAGGACAGAACTATGGTATACGATGAAATAGTTAAACAAACTATGGTCTGCAGCATTGTTTCAAAGCAACATTTTTACAAAAGTATAAAACATAAAATACCTATAATTTTTTAAATGGCAAAGCAAACTTTTTGATCTCCATTCATCAGTGACATTTAAAATAAAATATAACATATATTTACTGCAAAACTGTCACAGGGAAGTAGCACTGAATACATGCTGCATTCCCCTCTGTTGTGCCATTTATCTTTTACTGTGAGAACCCCATATTGTTTTGTTAGCCAATAGTAAGCTAACATATGTAAAAAAAAAAAAAAAATCATAAGGATATGAGCTGTGATTGGCTTATTAACCAATATGAAACTCCCCCAGTAAAGGATATCTGGCATCACAGTAACTATGTTTTGAATCTAATCCCATACACATTTCCTTTAAATAAAGAAAGAAAACTCCTTGTCCATTGTCCACCTTAGATGCCCTGGTGCTGTCCTTTCAGGACCTGTTGTTACACAATGTAATCCAGGGTGTATGGCTCCTTTCCTAGAGCGGCTCATAGATAAACACATTGAGATTATCAGATAAATTGGATTATGATGTCACAATAAAACCATGCACTAGTGTAAACAGCCAAGAGCAACACACTGGGCCAGATGTACTAAAAGGTAGGAGAACTCATGGAATATCTCTCCATTACCATGTCATCATATGTATTGATTTGAAGGACCACTTTCATGGTCTTATAAAGGGCTCTCTAAAGAATGGTTAGGAAGGACTTGATAAACTTATTAAACTTTTACTGAGCACATAAACAACGAATTACTTTAAAAATAAATCATGCCCCAGGCTGTATAGACTCCAGATCTCTACAATGATGTAATGATTCCGGAGTGGGAGCTGGCCAGGGCAAGTATCACATTTTAAATCTTTTGAGACCACTCTGTAAACCACACATTACTATCAGACATTAATGTAACATGAGCTGCTAGCATTGTAGACAAGTACACTTTCTATCTCCCACTATAATACTGTGTATATATAGTATGTGCTGGGTTTTTTCTTATCATGCCCTACCTAATGATTCTTTAGAGAGCCCTTTATAAGAAAAACATCAGCAAGAATTCTTCAGTGCTTTTCCCTTTAGTACACAAAGAGGAGTACTAGAAGAGCCAACCCTTGAAACCCTTGTATATTGAAATACACTAATATGTATTATATATTGCAATACTGTATATGACTGTATATAAATATAACTACATTACCTGGTTGTGTATATATAGTGACATTGTGCCTGCTTTGTGTATAAAACCCTAGTTATAGCTGCATATACACCTATGTTTATGACTTCCAAGCACCTTTCCATTTTCTTGCTCATTTGAGTAGAATATAACTGGTTATTAAGCATTATATCCAAATGTGTGAGATAGCTAAAACAAGCACTGAGTGTGGCTAATCCAGTAACAATCTATACAGTACTTCCCAAGCAGGACATAAATCTATTACATTGAAGATTTATTAGAATTAATTTGGAAATTCTGGGAAGCAGAGTCTATTCTATTATTGCACAAATCTAGGAGTTAAGGTCACGCACGGGTGTCTGGCTCATGCACACAGTCTCGGCTTTTCTGTCAGCCTGTAGAGTCCTTTCTGCAGTCCAAGCTTCAGAAGTTGCTCCTACAATGGGCCCCATGCTGGGAATTGTGGATTGTGTTTATGGGATGGCAGGGCATGAGTCACATTAGAGAGATTAACAGGAGAACTGGTCAATGCTGTATCCCATAACCATGACTGGGGCACTGGAAGGTGTCATGGATACTGCCCCTCTAGGTTCTGAGGATGATGCAAACACTGTGTGTCCAGGACAGTGACATCAGGGGTGTGATGCTGCTCCAAGACAGGGACATCATGGGGATGACATAAGCAGTGGTTCTCCATCGCTCAGCGAGACATCATGCGGACAAACTCTGCAAATAAATGCTTTGAATAAGTACATGTCCAGCACCGACCAACTGGTAACACCATCACCTTAAACCCAACTCTTTGCACAGTCAAAGGTGTAAATCAGTGGTTCTCAGCAGTCGACCCTGGGATGAGTGTCTGTACAAGACATCTTATCAGCTATTCCTCATAAACAGAGGAATGAGGACCATTAGTCACAGTTACAGATAGATTTTGATTAATTTATCTGCAAACAAAAGTACTCATATCCCTGCAAAACTAGATGAAAATCTAGGGTGCCACATGTTTAATGTGCCTTGAAAAAAACGTATCTATTTAGAAAAATATCTTACATTTAATAGACTCTGATAATGTATATGGGCTAACATGCCTGTACTTGTTCCTGCTCAGTGCATAAGGGGACAGGAGCCCATCAATCAGGAAGTTACCTTTGTAGTAGTAATACCTACTTATGAACAGGCATGGGAGAGGAGCAGGTGTCAAATGTCACAAACTCCCTTCCTCCTCTGCTGAACAGAAACAAATTGTCAGAGCTGCCTCCAAGCCAGCAACCTGTCCGTTCATGGTTCAATGTGGCAATTCCCTAGACCAGGGATGTCCCAGTTGTGTCCTGGTGGGCCACACACAGTCCAGAATTTGAGGATATCCCTGCTGCACCCTCATTCCTTTTTCAGTCATGCTGATTGACTCAGCCATGGACAGAAAGGAAAACCACAAATCGGGGCCTGTGTGCGGCCCACCAGGACCGAACTTGGACACCTTTTGCCCTTGACCAAAGCAGAGTCTGCTAAAATTAAGATTTTATATAAAATTATTTTCTTGTCCATGACTTAGATAGCTGATAAGGTTGTTAGTTTGTTAAATAGTTAACAAATGTGAAGCTTTTCTGAAAATGAACTGAAATAGTAAACAGAGTCTGTCTTCCACCATCACTGAGCAAACCCAAGGAACCTTCCATACTGCAGTTGTATATTGAGGATACCTTCAAAGTCGACTTGTCCGTCCCCATTCAGATCCACATCTCGTATAATGTCCTCAATGTCTCTGTGTCCAACCTGCTGTCCCAGTAGCTTTTTCATAGCCTCACGCAGCTCACTTGTACTGATCTCCCCGTCTCCATTGGTGTCAAACTAGCAGAGGATCAGGAATAACACGCCTATTGTTAATTACTAGCATGACAACTTTAATCACTAACGCAACAACCACCGATTAAATGCATGCCAACTGTTAATTGCTAACATGCAACTGTTAATTAGTGACACTGACTGTTAGTTACAATCACACCAAGTACTAATTACCAACATGATAGTCATTAATTAGCCATGCTACACCGTGTTCAAAAGCCCATTTCCAGTGCAGCAAATTTCCTGATACCATTAGCCCAGTTAGAGAGCTCACCAGGAAGCCTCCGATCTCTGGTTTGGAGAGTAGTCTCACCTCTTTGAAGGCATCTCGAAGCTCCTTCACACCAATCATATCAGCCGTCTCAGCTAGAAGTTTGGGGCCCATTAGCTCAACAAAGTCATCAAAATCTACACGGCCTCCAACTAGAAAGGGGAGAGAGGGACACAAGCAGTATGAGGATGGATAATGAAGTGAGTTATACATTATCAAAGATACACTTTTATTCATTGCAGAAGTTTTTATGATATTACGAGATTTTTATGTTATGGAGAGTTATGTGCTATTGACAGTAACAACATTCTGGGCTTCATGTAATATTGCGACCATGACTCACGATTCATGTTGATTTGCTGAGATAACTCTATCAGTTCCATTTCTGTTGGCATGTATCCCATGGTCCTCATACAGTCTCCCAGGTCCTTGCAGCTGATGTAGCCATCCTTATCTTTGTCAAACTCCTTAAAGGCCTCTCTCAGCTCTGCATGTAATTACAGGATTTACCACATAGAAACTAAACTAGTCACCCCATGTTGAATGTACACTCATCACTCTTAGACCACTACTCCTACACCCAGAACTCTTTTGCTTCTCCTCCTACACACAGCACTCTTAGACAACTCCTCACTGCTCCTCCTACACTCAGCACTCTTAACCTGCTCCTCCTACACCCAACACTTCTACAGTACTCATGAAGTACTCAGCATACTTAGACTGTTCCTCCTACACATAGCACTCTTACACTGCTCAATGCACTCTCAGCATTCTTAAAGTTCTCCTCCTACACTCAGCCCTTATACACTGATTTTCTTACACTCAGCACTCTTACACTGCTGCATGTACATTCATTATACCCTGCTTCCCCTATACTCAGCAATCTTAGACCATTCCTCCTATACCCAACACACTTACACACTGCTCCACCCTCATTTAGCACTCTTACACTGCTCCTTCTACACTCATCACTCTTAAACTGCTCCTCCTACATCCAGCACGCTTACAATCAACAACAATTGTTTGTATTTATATTTTTTAGAAATCATATGTAAACTACAGATTCTTTCAACATAGCTTGTATATACTGCTCCTCCTACACTCAGAACTCGTATACTGCTCATCCTCCGTTCACCACTTTAATACTGATCCTTTCACGCTCAGCACACTTTCACTGCTCTTCCTATGCTTAGCAGTCTTATACAGCTCCTCCTACACTCAGCAGTCTGGTTCTGCTCAATCCGCAACACTCTTACACTACTCCTGCATTCAGCATTCTTATACTGCTCCTCCTAAACTCAGCACTCTTATACTGCTCCTCCTATACAGAGCACTCTTATACTGCTCCTCCTAAAATCAGCACTCTTATACCTCTCCTCCTATACTCAGAATGTGTATGCTGCTACTTCCACACTCAGCAGTCTCAATAATCCTAGCACCCAATGTTGTTACACTTCTCTCTGCACTCGTCACTCTAACACTACTCTCTGTTCTCAACAATCTTTCTTATGCAGTCATTGTAAATAAAACCTTTGTTTACCTTCTATTTCTTCTGGCCGGAGCTCTCTGTCCTGAAAGAAAACATGATGAGGCAAAGATTAGAACAGACGGGAAAGAGTAAGAGATGGAGACATTGAATGAATGGGATTAATGGCCTGTAATCTCTGCATTAATCACACAGAATGGGGAGTCTGCGACTGCTCATCCCCCTGTACTGCTATGTATATAACATTATACTATCTCTGTATTCCTCTCCATGTGCACCTTTGCCTTCCATTGAAGAACATTCTGACCACTGAGCACTCCATTCAGACCACTTATTCCATGGGGTTTTACTGATGACAACTAATCCAGTAGGAACCCTGAACTTTTAAATTCATGGCAAATACCTACCTCCTGAAAAGGCCCAAGAGGGCAGTGATTATTTTGAAAAATGATGCAGTGTTAGTGCATCTGCCATTCTTTATGGGTTGTAAACTAAGTTTTACAGAAACATATACTTAATAAGAGCACACTGCTCCACACAGACTCATATTATGTAGACACCCCAGGATTCTGTCTATTTCTGGACTTTGAGTTAGAACAAGAGGAGGAAATAAAGAAAATAAGACATAGTCTGGGTTGACATAACTGAGTTTTGCCCTTAAATGTAGCACCATCCTTGTAACGATGGGCAGTTTATAGGCTAGGAGAGACAAGTTTTATACTATCGAGGGAATGTAAAAACTCTACTGTTAGATGTTAGAATTAATTAACATTAATAATAATAATAATTATACTGTATTTGCACAAGCAGATGGTCTGAGCATCTTGTGCAAAAATAATGTGTTCACTCAGTCCCATATTTTCAATGATGCATTTAACAGAATATGTTTTTTTTCCAACTGATAATAAGTCACCTGAAAAGTGGAAAACCTAATTTTATTCTCTGTGCAACAGCTTTTGAAAAATCTTCACAACACTCTGTCTGAATGGATATTTGCCTTACAGCAATTTCTGAGTGCAAACCCAGCAACACATCAGACCTGTTGTATTCTTCAATCAAAAACAAACCAAGTCACAAACAAATAAAATATATCTCATGCAACCTGTTGTCTGTGAAATGAAAGTCATCGCAGCCTCGGATAAACCCTTTGCAATATTAGCGAACCTTAGTGAATGTGGCCCAAAGCCTGATGCACTTTTTTCTTAATAGTTCCGCTTCTCACTTGCGCTATATTTGAGTAATCCCATGTGTTCAAAACAAAGTAAGTCACACCTTGTGATTCATTTCACAAAATAAACTGCAGTGAACGTACCAAAAGCACTGAGCACATGTTTAGTTCTGTAACAGATTACAGAGAAAGTCTGGTTAAAGGACCTCTGAGGCAGTGATGGAGCTAGTGAATGGAGCCCCCCCCCCCCCCCCCCCCCCTGTAACTTCTCCATTGAAGATAGGTAACTGTACAGATGAACAAAAATAGCCAAATGTATATGCAAGTGTCAGATCCTCCCTAAGATGACCGGACCACTTTTATATTGGAGACTACTCATGGTAGAAGAGGGTCCTTACCCCCCCCCCCCCCCCCCCCCCCCCCCCAGATTTACTTTATTTACTTTGGCTCCTTGGTCCTTACTATGTTGTGGGCACTACAGCTTTGCACCTGCATAAGCTCCTCCACTAAAGGGAAGACTATATCAAAGTGTGGCTATTTGAAGAAATGAATAAAAACATACACATGGGCTTTATGAACTGTTAAATGTAATTTTGCTGTAGTGTGGCAGAACTCATTGTGTTTGTTTGACTGGTTTGTTCTCAGATGCAGAGAATATTTCAGTTATTTCTAATGAAAAATGCAATAGAAATACCTTCTGCAAACAAGGTGCCCTCCCTGGTGACAGGCAGAAACACAGCAAAGGATGCTCATACAATTCCATAATTTCGTATATTTTTCTGTACATTGATTAAGCTCATTATTAAACCTAGTTTTTCAAGGCATAAAATGCACCTTAGCTATTATCACTCACTTAGACAAAGCTAAGACAACATAAAGATTTCAACAAACTCTTCTAAGCTCTTTTTGCATAAGATATTATATTTTCTCAAAGCAAATTACATCCAGATATATATCAAAAACTTATATTTTTTAAGTATAATCTAAAGAAACAGGTAATTTAGAGTATCCCCAAGTTTCAGATAACACACGATGCAGGGTGAAAGGTCAAACAAAGTCAAATGGCATGGGGTTACATTTATGTTGAGGAGGCAGCTCTGGTAACACAATGGCAGGAGTATGCACATGTCGCAGGACTCACGTACAGGCTGCCGGCTCTCAGCGAATCCCTTGCGCAGAAAGATACAGGCAGGGCCCAGCAGGTTGTGCATCACTGCGCAGTTCTGCGCCAAAAGCATTAGGGGCCCTTGAGCTCCCTCCTCCCCTGATTGCGTCGGTCTGAGACAGCTCCGCTCCTCCTGGTGCATCTTACAACACACAGAGTGTTACAGGGGGTACAAAGATAGTTGGGGTACATCTGCCCTTGGGGTGAGGGTGTATGTGGCTGCTGGGGTTTCTGGGCAGTCTTATCCCTTTACCCACTCCACCCCCTTTTTAATATCTTGGACTATATTTATTTATCTTGTTTTTGCATGGAGCCTATTCATTAAAGGGTGAAGTGAGCTTTCCAATTTGCCAAATAGGCTCAGCTGAATGATATAGGATTTGGAGAGATCTGCCCTTCCTCTAGTACTTTCTTTCTCCCTTTATGTTTTTCTACTGTACATAGCTCAGTCTATGTTCATGTTTCTCTCCCCATTTCCCTCCTTCTCTATATAAGGATCTGTTTTGCTCTGTTTTTATCCCGAATCCTGTTCCCACGCTTGTTTTATTTACTCTGTTGCCAATATCATTCCTGTGGGATTTTATTCTCAAAGATCAGACCCCAAATTTGGGATCACAAGGCAAAACAGAAATACTTCTTCATTCATGATAATTAAATATTAGGATTCTGTGTGGAAAGTACCCATGTTAGCCATACATGCAAAGGAAACTATGTGGGTTATTGTACTGTGTGAGAGAGAACAAGGGGAAATCATAACAGCAAAATGTAGAGAAGAGAAATATAAGCAAAAAAAAAAGGAGGAGAAGGGATTAGGGAAACTGGGACATAAAAAAAGAGGGAAAATAGACAGGGATAGGTAGATATGTGGTTCATAAAACTACCCAGTGTTTTTGTGTTAACATATGTGTGATGTTCTGTTTTTAGTATGTTTGTAGTTTTTAAATGTAGTTGGAAATCCTTCTCCTATTTTGGCCACGATTAGTCCTTGTTTAGCTCTGCCATATGCCCCCTACTCCTTCTCTAACCCCCTGACCCCACTCATACCCTGGCATTGTCTCTGTGATTGGGGGACATACCTTCTGTGAGAGGTTTCGGAGAGGAGACTTGACACAATTCCCCATTACACCCAGTGAGGAGCAGAGGAGCAGCTTTCCAGAGGGGCGGCAGCGAGAGCGCAGCATCCAGCGAGGCATCCCGCACAGTGATGGCTCTGAGCCTCAGGGGCTGAGAGCAATGTCCCACAGATTAGACCCCCTGAGCCGCAGATTGTTTCCCAGATAGAGCCTCTGATTACAGCAGATAAACTGCAGCAGAAACTATTCACTGATGAGCTCAGAGAATCCTGCTAATTTGAAGCTTGGTCCCCCCTTCCCCCATGAGCCTTGGAGCTTTTCAATGACATGATGTGGGATAGATCAGCTGGAGGCGGACACAGTTTTTATGACACTGACATTGGCTTGTAGCAGCGCCAAAAACTCTCCAGTGTTTGGGTTTGGCTGGAAACCTCTCTCTTATGTTACTACAGAGGACAGAGAAGCGTAGTGCTCTGTAGTGAAATAGTTAAGTGCAATGTCTCTGCTATTTCCTTGTGATTGCTTGCTTAGGGGAGCGTGTCTCCTAATGGGCACACTGGGGACTTGTGAGGCTCTCATGCAAAGGGCGATGCAACACTGTGATTTCCATGAAAGGCACTGAGATTCAGCAAGTCCTCCTCCCAATGGGAATTTTTGGTCATGTGTGCAACCAGCGCAGTCTGTACCCCTCACACATGCTGTGTATACCAACGACGCCTGGATCTCTAGGCTCTCTAACAGACTTGTAGGAATGCTGTGACAAACGCAAGACTCCAGCTAATACACACAATACCTCCCACTGTGGCTGAAAGATGCAGATACAATGATACGTCTCTGTGCAAGAGAAACAGAGAGATCAAAGAAAGTCACAGTGGATCCTAAGATCATCTATATTGAAGTGAAATATCTACAATGGATCCAGATATTGCCCTTTAGTGGATTCAAATGTTGTGGTAATTTATTCGATGACCCTAAGAAATTCTATGATGGATTTTTGCACAAGTTGGGTTGTAAGATCATTTATATTAGATTCTTTAATGGTGAACAAACTATTTTTAAGGTGTCTGCAGAGGATTTTTGGATACTCTGTTATTCATTTCTATCATTGTCTGTAGTGAATTCTAAGATGATCTATAGGGGCTGTAAGGTAGTGGTTTCTAACTTGGCCATAGTGAATTATTTGATGGACATCATTTTAGTAAACCTGCTTATAAATGTTTATAGAGCAATGTGATCTGTTCTGTAGTGGATTCCAATGAAGCCCATAGTGGATTATAAATTGTGAATTCTAATGTGCTCTGCTATAGTAGTAACTATTCTATAGTACATTTGAAAATGGTCTATATCCACAACCACTTAATTACTGTTCTTGCTTTTTCAGACCACCTATTTATTTCTCTGCCAGTATCTTGTCAAATATAGTGCACTGTGCAATACAGCCTGGGCACTTATAAACCATATAACCTAGTATCAAGATTGACAGTAGGTACATTGGACCAACCTGGGCCACCAATAGTTCAGGATTTTTCTATCTCTCTGCTTGTATATTTAGTTTATCACGGTTTTAGCACCTGCAAGTGATTTAGCATCATTCATTCTGATTGATCCACCCTTGTTAAGCAGAACAGTGTTTTAATGCATTCTTATTCATTTTCTTAATGTTGTTTCATAATTTTTGGTAATCCATGATAATCTGTGGACTATGTGAATGAAGTTCAGTACATTGGTTGGCCACATTTTGGAAACCTCTGGTCTATAGTTTATAATAAATTCTAACATAGGGCCTCATTCAAATGCGATTTGGCCAATTGAATAGGGCTCTATATAAGCACATAGCATATTTTTTACAGACATTTTTAGTTAGTGAACTTCTATCCAAAAGTAAGATCTTCACTAACTAAAAACTTCTGTAAAAAAATATGCTGTGTGCTTATATAGAGCCCTACTAAATTGGCCAAATCACATTTGAATGAGGCCCATAGTCTATGGAGAATCGTAAAATAGTATTTGGCAAAGGGTTTATTAGATTTAGAACCCAGAGAAATTAGTGAAAAACCTTTAAAAGACTGTTTATGAGACAAGGAAGAATGTATGTATTTAGATATATGATAATAAGATTAATGAGTTTGCTGATCTCTGCTATGGTGCATTGTAAGGTTGTCTATATCACACTATTAAATAGTTTCTTTGAAATTGTAGGATTGTCTATTGTGCAATATAAAATGGTCCTTTGTGAATCAACAATAGTTCATCCTGAATGCTTTCACTGTCTGGTGTCACAGATTCATCCCTTAGAAAAAGTCAGATGTATCCTCAAAGATGATGAGCTTTTGTCAAAAGCAGCATGGAGCCAATGATTTTCATCAGGCAAAGTTCAATACGTACTTTATTTATTATAGACATGAGTCAGCAATGTCAAGAGGTCTTTCCTCACAATTTTCTATGATTACCAAAGCATTGGTATTACATTTATTTTACCACAATTAAACATGCTATAGAATATATGTATAAATCTACCTTCCCTCCAGGGGGTGTTGTTCTCTCAACCCAATGATATTTAAATCCCCCTTCAGTCTGAACATGTTATGCTGTCTGTCACTGTGAGATCTACCTGTCACCACTTGAACATCTACTGGCAGATCTCTCTTTTGAGCTCCTTTGTCACAGATCATACCACACTGCACCACTGCTGAATTATAGATTACAGATATTGTATGTTAATTATTCTGTATCTGCAAAATTACATAAACAAATTAGAATCCATTCAAAACAGCAGAACTAAAATGGTAATAAAATACATTTTCAATGATTTTGAAAATAAATATTTAATGTTAAACATAGAGTGAAAGTACAAACTCAGTGTTTGCTTATATCAACCCACTTTAAGGTCAATGGAGAGAAGTGTCTTTGTCTACCAAATAGCTGCTAAATTTTCAGGCACAATGTGTATCACGAACAAGACGATCCCCATTAGCTGGAGACAAGTTGTGTTACAGGTTTGCCTTTGCAAAAAGCTTTTGCTCTTGGGGCAGCCTATCAATCATTATTCATTCTAGTTGGAAATTGCCCGTCAAAAATGACGGGAAAAAAATTGTAAGCCTGGCAATGCTGTTTGCCACACAATGCAAGGTTATAGCCCCTCTGAGCACCTTCGGCGTTCATTGTGAGCCCCGCGCAGAGCACCTTCGGCCCTCATCGCGTAGCTCGTAATGAGTGCCTTTGGCGCTCCATGCAAGCCTCTCCCCGTGTTCTTTACAGGCCCCGCGATGAGCGCCAAAGCGCCTTCGGGGGTCATTGCAATCCTCTCCCCCTGTGTACTTTATAGACCTCACGCTTGAGCACTTGGGTTAAGTGACTGACTTGGGTTAAGTGTTACTGCCTTGGGTTAAGTGTAACTGCCTTGAGTTAAATGTTACTGCCTTGGGTTAAGTGTTACTGGCTTGCGTTAAGTGTTACTTCCTTCGGGCTCTTTCTTACTGCCTTCGGCCTCGTTTTCATTCTGTTACTTTTTCAGCCGCAAATATGCTTCAAATTAACTTGCAACCTCACTCACAGGCTCCCCGGCTCTACCCCCTGTGCTGTGTGTGTAAGTTAATTTGAGGCATATTTGTTTTTTTTTGTGGTGTTTTCAGTTTGGTGGTTCGGCCGTTACATTCGTGACTCCGTTTTCACTTTTGGTGCTCATTGGAGCCTAAGTCCCACAGGCTTTTGAAGGATTTAAGGCAGGAGGATAGTCTGGTGGAGCAAGACAAGGAGTTCCAGAGAATGGGGGCAGCACCAGAAAAGTCCTGGAGACGGGAGTGAGAGGAAGTGATAAGACAGGAGGAGAGAAAAATGTCTTTAGCAGAATGAAGAAGGCGGGTGGGGGAGTATTTGAAGATGAGAGCAGAGAGGGTGTGTGCTGTTGTTCAGGTCTTTGTAAGTTAGGGTCACGATTTTAATTTTTTTTTCTGGAGGCTACAGGAAGCCAGTGGAGTGATTGACAAAAAGGTGCTGCCGACACCGAACGTTGTGTACGGAAGAGGAGTCTGGCGGAGGCATTCATTATGGATTGAAGTGGGTAGAGATGGGTGGTGGGCAGGCCAGCAAGAAGCTAGTTACAGTAGTCGAGACATGAAATAATGAGAGAGTATATTAAAATATTAGTTGTGTCTTGTGTAAGGTAGTGGGGTAGTTTGGAAATGTTTTTTAGTTAGTGATTGTATGTGAGGGATGAAAGAGAGGGCAGGGTCCAGTAGAACCCCAAGGCAACAGGCTTGGGAGGTTGGAGTGATGATATAGTTGTTGACAGTGGGCGCGATGTGAGGAATTGAAGCTGTAGTAGTGGGTGGGAAGATTAAGAGTTCAGTCTTAGACATGTTGAGTTTTGGATGGTGGTCAGACATCCAAGAGGATATACTAGAGAGGCAGTCGGAGACGTGTGTTAGAAGAAAGGGGGATAGATCTGGTGCTGAGTGGTAGATTTGAGTGTCATCTGCATAGAGATGATGTTGAAACCAGAAAAAGTTTATTAGGGTACCAAGTGACGATGTATAGATGGATGAAGAGGAGGAGGCCTAGACTGATCCTTCGGGGTACGCAAACAGACAAGGGTTGAGGAGAAGAAGAAGTTCCAGAGAAGGAGACGCTAAATGATCGATCTTGTAGGTATGATAAGAACCACGAGAGAGCACTGTCTCGAATGCTGAGGGAGTAGAGGATACGGATTAGAAGCTGATGGTCAACTGTGTCAAAGGCGGCAGAGAGATCCAGAAAAAGCAGAATTGAAAAGTGGCCTTTTGACTTGGCGGAGAGCAGGTCATTGGTGACTTGAAATATGAGTTTTTTTCAAAAAATTTGTTTATGCTTCATATGAAGTGTTTCGCAGAGGTTCTTTAAGCCAAAGCATCTTAGGCAGATAAATTGAATGGGCCTATTAGTTCTTATCTGTTATCAGAACTATTAATTCTTATCTACCATTAAGGTCAAGGTTTCTACATAGTATCACAGTCTGTAACTTGGCTTTGATACATATGACAAAATTATCATTAGAGCTGAAATGTGAAAACCTTTTCTGTTTATTTGTTTCAACTTAAATGATATATTAATATATACACACACATCTGGGAACCAGAAAGCCTCAAAGGGCAGAACATAGCCCATATCAGACAGAGGATTCCTGCAGAGGCATTTCTCCACGGCTTTGAAGTGTTTTGTGCTGATCTACCTAATAACATTAAGGCACTGCATATTCAAGAAAGCAGATACAAGCTCTTCAGGCAAAGAGAAAAAAAAAAGATTCTGGGAGAGATTTCTGAGGAATATCTGGAAGAGTCATTGGATGACTTGGTGAGGGAGGAAGAAGAGTCAGATGACAGCTTTGTCCTCATACTTACTAAGAATAAAAACTTCATATGGGGACAAAGATCCCCACCTGAGTGTCTTGGCTGGCATTTGTGATCTCTATGCCTTAATCCAGATTTTGGAATAGGCATGGCTGGCCACTATTGGATTGCAGTTGCAAAGGCCCCGGAGTATTTGGTCTGCTGTCTTTGAGAGTGTAAATGAACTGGTGGATCAGAAGTTCCACTTCAAACTCACCTATATACATCTCATCTAGAAGGCTCAGTCATACAGGGATAATCAGTACTTGATCCTACTAGGCTGTGGAAGAACCTATTGCATGGCATGGACAGTAATGTAGATGGCGCACATTTGATACAGAAGCAGTATAACCAACAGGGAGGGGGCATGGATGATGCCAGCACTCCCCAGTAACAATTTGAGGGAGAGAGTGTGATGATCACATATATAGTTGTGAGCATACGGGCCGTTGCTCACGCTTGCGGGCTCGCTGCGGCCCTCAGTTGCTGGGAGATGTCATCTAGACCCGGGGACCCGCGCCAGGCCCACAACCCACCCCACAGGAGTCCACTAGCCACCCGGACAGGCCTCCGACACCCACGGAGGAGGCTGGGAACCCCGCCCCCAGGGACAGGGCCGAGCCCGACATCCACGGCCCCCAGGACACGGTGAGCCTGCGGCCCTCGCATAGCGAGGGCAAGGGCCTCAGTTGCTGGGATGGAGCGCCCCATGCCAGCAACTGAGGCACACACTGGCTGAATATCCCACCGTCCGTGTACTTGCAGTGATTCCCCAGTGTGACATATGTGTAAGCCGGGCAGGAGAACAGCAGCTCCCCGAGTCTGATGCTGCCCTTGCCTCTGAAATTGCTCCATGCCCTCTGGGGGTCTCATGCTGCAGGTATAAGGGGCTGGAGAGAGGCCTGTACTGTCAGAGTGCCTATGAATCATGCACCAGCAGCCGGCTCCAAGCCACGCCCCTCTGGAATAACCATGCCCACCTTTCCATTTAAGGTGGATTAGCACAGTTACACTTACCATTGATAAACTAATTACACACAGAGTTACACATTACCATTGATAAACTAATTGTTTTACTTATACACTGATCATTTACACCATTCTTATCCAGTGATATATAAAAACAATATTCAATATTACTTTTATATATATATATATATATATATATATAAATAATGTGTGTGTGTGTATATTGTGTGTGTATATATATTATGTGCGTGTAACGGCCCGTATGCTCACAACTATATATGTGATATATATATATATATATATATATATATATATATATATATAAATAATGTGTGTGGTGTGTGTATATTGTGTGTGTATATATATTATGTGCGTGTATATATATAATGTGTGTGTATATTGTGTGTGTGTGTGTGTGTGTATATTGTGTGTGTATATATATTATGTGCGTGTATATATATAATGTGTGTGTATATTGTGATTGCGTGTGTATATATATTATGTGCGTGTATATATATATATAATGTGTGTGTATATTGTGTGTGTGTGTGTGTGTATATTGTGTGTGTGTGTGTGTGTGTATATTGTGTGTGTGTGTGTGTGTGTATATATAATGTGTGTGTGTACATAATGTGTGTGTATATTGTGTGTATATAATGTGTGTGTATATTGTGTGTGTGTGTGTATATATAATGTGTGTGTATATATAATGTGTGTGTATATTGTGTGTGTGTGTATATATAATGTGTGTGTATATTGTGTGTGTATATTGTGTGTGTGTGTGTGTATATATAATGTGTGTGTGTGTGTGTATATATAATGTGTGTGTGTACATAATGTGTGTGTATATTGTGTGTGTGTATATATAATGTGTGTGTGTACATAATGTGTGTGTATATTGTGTGTGTATATTGTGTGTGTGTGTGTATATATAATGTGTGTGTATATTGTGTGTGTGTGTGTATATATAATGTGTGTGTATATTGTGTGTGTGTGTGTATATATAATGTGTGTGTATATTGTGTGTGTGTGTATATATAATGTGTGTGTATATTGTGTGTGTGTGTGTGTGTATATATAATGTGTGTGTATATATAATGTGTGTGTATATTGTGTGTGTGTGTATATATAATGTGTGTGTGTACATAATGTGTGTGTATATTGTGTGTGTGTGTATATATAATGTGTGTGTGTATATTGTGTGTGTATATTGTGTGTGTGTGTGTATATATAATGTGTGTGTATATATAATGTGTGTGTGTGTGTACATAATGTGTGTGTATATTGTGTGTGTGTGTGTGTATATATAATGTGTGTGTGTGTATATTGTGTGTGTATATTGTGTGTGTATATATAATGTGTGTGTGTGTGTATATATATATAATGTGTGTGTATATTGTGTGTGTGTGTATATATAATGTGTGTGTGTGTGTGTATATAATGTGTGTGTATATTGTGTGTGTGTGTATCACATATATAGTTGTGAGCATGCGAGCCCGCTCGAGTCGTTGCTCATGCTTGCGGGCAAAGCGAGGGCCGCAGTTGCTGGCATGAAGCGGCGAAGGCGCTCCTTGCCAGCAACTGCGGCCCTCGCAAAGCAGCTGCAACCCTCGCAAACTTTACATCGCAACGCAAACAACATACGAGACACATTAACACACATTACGGACTCGCAAAAATCATCCGCAACACGCGGACATGAAAAAATGAAAAACACAATAAATACACACAACACATACATAAAAAGCTTACTTACAGCAAGAGGGAGCATCCAGGACCTCAAAAATACAACTTACACCTTCATTTAACTCAAAATAAAAGAGTTTAGACACTAAAAAATTCTCTAAGCGAGAGAAAAAATGGCCGCCGAACAAAACGAAAACAAGGCTACAGCACTCTAAACACGCAAAACACCACAAGAAACTCGCAAAACACCACAAAACACCTACGGATATTCCGCTACAGACGTATACCACACATTACCCGCCATTTTAGAACAATGCGGAAGTACACAACTACGCTAACGGTTTTGTCTCGCGCACGCACACTATTACACTGCACACATTCAGCACGCTTACACAGCAGCTCCACACCACTAATGCTGCAGCAACATCAAAACAGATTGCCAGCTCTTCAACACAATGCTTCCTGCATATATTACTTCAAAATACGGAAAGTATATTAATTTATTAATCTATCAGTTATTTTATTATTATACACCAAATAGCATTAGCTCACTTACAATTTGATTGCCGTCATTTTTTGACGGGCAATTCGCTAGTGATCAATATATTGTGCAGATAGGCAATTAGCTCAAATCCCTACTGGAGCTGCTCAGTCAAACTGAGGAGGATGACCAGTACTGCATCAGGTGTTCAAAGCACCAAGGCATTGAACAGGTGGGTGAATCACTCATATCTCCATTTAAGGTGCTCAATCAAGCAGGGGGAGTGGATCAAGACAGAGTTAGTTCTCCCAGGCAGCAAAATGAGGCAGATGTGGGGGGGACCCTTTCCCAACATTAGGATATTATGTTAGCGAGATGGGTTATCTTGAATAGCGAGGCCATGAGGAATGGAGATGCCAGTGCAGGTACCCAGCAGCAGAGCTCTCACAAGGATGGGCTGCATCCAGGGTCTGTACCCTGCAAATGTCAGCAGACTACCCCCCCCCCCCCCCCCTGCCTCCCAGCTACTTGTTTTCAGATGACACGGATGTGAGGTCAGAGATGTCTGAGGCATGTGGAAGCAGTGATACTTGTTTACCCCCACAATTTGCCAGATCCTGGGGCTTAAAATGTGATGCAGAGTGAAATTTGTCTGTTTTTACAGTCATGCAGACAGGCATATTTTGGTTATGCAGGGCTGTACATTGCCCTACTACAGCACAGATTCATGAAAGATAGGTCGAATAAATCTAAATAGTTGCTATGAAGAGTTAAGTAGGAACTCATTTGATGTAGTCTTCATATAGAGTGTCACATGGGAGGTTATTGTATAAAATAAGGGTTACAGGAATTGCTATAAATACATGCACACAACACTTGCATATTGGATAGCTTATTGACCTAAAGCCTGAGGAGTAAGGTTATTTAACTGTGAGTTGCACTTCTATCTAATTCTGTTGTTAATTTACACAATATTAAGGCAGAAATGAAAACAGATCTTATCTTCATTCAAGATTCCATCCATTGGGCTTATTCTGTTAGGAAGGAAAACACAGTGCTTCCACCAAAGCAAAATTGAATATAGTAGAAAAAAAGGAAAAGCTGTATTTTTTAACTTTCATTATAAAGCAACATTATTAAAAAGATCATACCATAAATCATCAGCACGGTTTTGCTCAATTTCATTATATCAGAGTGAAGAGATCAGTGGTGGAGCTAGTAAATGGAAAGCCTTGGCCATCCCCCTCTACTCTGGTGCCAACTATCTCTCTATCTAATTAGTTGTTTTATTTTTTTAATTCTTTTTTTCTCCACCACCCCAAAACTGCCACACCTGGAACCCCCCACCCCTCTTGCCTGAACCCTGGGTATCACCAGCTACCGTGCTTCACTGCCTCCCCTGCTGCGCTTCATCTGGCCAGGGTTGGAATCTCATATGTCATCACATGTATTGAGGGTTAAGGGTGGTGGTGTGGGCATTTAAAAAATAAATAATTAAATATAAAAAGACAGCACTGGTGCCCCCCAGAGATGGGCCCTGGGGCACTGCACCAGCTGCACCTGTGGTAGTTCAGTCCCTGGAAGAGATGATGGATTCCACACCACTGCATTCAAAATTAAGAAAAGCGAGGGACGCAGTTCGGGCCGCAAATGCAGACCCTCACAAAGCGATAGGCTGCATTTGCGGAGTTGGAGGCTCTACGGCGGTTACAAATACCCACACAAGTAGATCTAACACGCAATGACTAAATACGGACTTACACAAAAAAAGAAGAGCCGCGGGACTTAGAAAGAAAAAATTACGAACTCGCAAAAATACAACCTTAACGGCTGAACTGCGCGCAGCTGAAACATGAAAAAAAAACAATAAATACACTCAAAAATGGCATAAAAATCTTACCCACAGCAAGGGGGGAGGGGGGGGAGGAACCCAGGACCTCTGCAAGGGAAGTTACACCTCAATTTAATCCGAGTTTAGCCACTTGAAAATGGCAGCCGAAAATAAATTAAAACGACCTCTAAAGCCGCAAAACATTGCCAAGCACATACGACTTTTACAAAAACCCGTACGAGGTACAAAATACACTTTTAGCAAGGACGCTAAATCATCCACACCCGCGTACCACATACACAATCGCCGCCATTTTACAACAATAACTTATAGAATGCGGAAGTACACAGCTACACTAACGGCTTCCCCTCGCGCACGCAGCCTATTTACACTACACACTGCACACATTGCTGACACTTACACCTCAGCTCCACAACACTGCAAACCTACATTGTATGCTGCAGGAACATCAAAACAGATTGTCAGCTCTTCAGCACAATGCTTCCTGCATATATTACTTACAAATAGGCAAAGTATATTTATTTATTATGCATTACTAATTTAATTAGCATAAAAAAATACATATACACAAAAAAAAAAAAACACTATCGCAATAAACGCAACAGCCATTCGCAGCGTCCCTCACAACGAGCGCCAACGCTGCTCATAGCACACAAACTACACCAGGGGACAGCCTATATAGCCAATAAGCGCAAAAAGCAGATCAGCACCAACCTTACAATGACAGCAAAAGCGCCTCTGATAAAAAAAAAATACAACAGCCAAGAGGCTCGAAATGAGCGCCAAAGGCGCTCAGCGCAAGGATCGCAATGAGCGCCGAAGGGTCTCAGACCACCAAAAAAATTAATGTCTGTGGCAAACAGCATTACCTGCCTTACAATTTTATTGCTCCGTCATTTTTGACGGGCAAGTCGCTAGTAATAATAATAATACTAGATAGTACAATAAATAGTCCTGAATACTGGTGTAAATGATAGTTTTCTTTCTAGAATTAAACATTTCATAGTATACAACAATGTAGAAATGTATAAATAATACAATTATGTTTATATGAACTACATGTACAGGAATAGACTTTCATTCAAACAAATTTACATAGTATAATTGAGTTTCAGGAAATATTAAACATTCTATTGCAATGGACTATTATGGATTAAAAACCGGCAGGTTTAAACATAAAAGTTTTGCTTTGCATGAAAAAGTAGTGCTACAAAGGTTAGAAACTATGGGCCTCATTCAATTGCGATTTGGCCAATTTAATAGTGCTCTAAATAAGCACATAACATATTTTTTTCAAATAAGTTTTTAGTTAGTGTAAACCTTGCTTTTGGATAGATGTTTACTAACTAAAAACTTCTTTCAAAAAATATGTTATGTGCTTATTTAGAGCCGTATTCAATTGGGCAAATTGCAATTGAATGAGGGCCTATGTCCGTAAGTCTGTGGGCTTGAAATTTGCAACAGTTAAAGAGCGATTGATCAAGCAATTGATCAAGCCTGCAACTACCAGGCCGAAAGCTTAAACTGTAAACCATGCACCCGTATGTAGCATTTCAGAGTGTTAGCATGATCAGTTAAGCAAGTCTGTAACTACCGATTTAGAAACAGCCAATAGTTTTGACAACAGCAGGGATTTTCAGCCTGTAATCTGCAAATCGTTTGCGGGTAGCTAAAAGACATCAATTGAATAGAAAATTAGTTTATGGGCTACATTACGGGCTCCAGTAACTAACAATTGCTCAATTCAATGGCGGCCTATATGAGGATGTGCACAGGCATTGCACCAGTCGCGTTATGAAGCTCCATGGAAAAATGAACTACTCCCTCTACTGGCTGAAACAGCTAAATTCATTTTTCGGAATCAGGCCCTAATATTATTACACATTATTATACATTTTTAACCCTTACAGCCTGCAACCAAACATTTTTAGAAAATAAAAACTTTTATTATAAATAGACAACCAAAACGATTTCAGCGCGCCTCTTTTATAAGATAAAGATTAATAACATTGTACAACTGTGTAACAAAATAATTTGTCTTCAACAGATTGTAAACATTATATATACATATAAGTAACAGAACCATCATATATAACAATTGCTTTTAAAATAAATATTTTAATTAGGAAATAGCTCAATAGTTTTGGTTTTGTTGCAGCCCAAGGCCGCAGATTTGTGAACATACAGTGGATATAAAAAGTCTACACACCCCTGTTAAAATGTCAGGTTTCTGTGCTGTAAAAAATGAGACAAAGATAAATCATTTCAGAACTTTTTCCACCTATAAACTGTACAACTCAGTTGAAAAACAAACTGAAATCTTTTAGTTAGAGGAAAGAAAAATATAAAAATAAAATAATATGGTTGCATAAGTATGCACACCCTTAAACTAATACTTTGTTGAAGCACCTTTTGATTTTATTACAGCACTCAGTCTTTTTGGGTATGAGTCTATCAGCATGGCACATTTTCACTTGGCAAGATTTGCCCAGTCTTCTTTGCAAAAACACTCCAAATCTGTCAGATTGCGAGGGCATCTCCTGTGCACAGCCCTCTTCAGATCACCCCACAGATTTTCAATCGGATTCAGGTCTGGGCTCTGGCTGGGCCATTCCAAAACTTTAATCTTCTTCTGGTGAAGCCATTCCTTTGTTGATTTGGATGTATGCTTTGGGTCATTGTCATGCTGAAAGATGAAGTTCCTCTTCATGTTCAGCTTTCTAGCCTAAAGGTTTTGTGCCAATATTGACTGGTATTTGGAACTGTTCATAATTCCCTCTATCTTAACTAAGGCCCCAGTTCCAGCTGAAGAAAATCAGGCCCAAAGCATGATGCTGCCACCACCATGCTTCACTGTGGGTATGGTGTTGTTTTGGTGATGTGCAGTGTTGTTTTTGCGCCAAACATATCTTTTGGAATTATGGCCAAAAAGTTCAACCTTGGTTTTATCAGACCATAACACCTTTTCCCACATGCTTTTGGGAGACTTCAGATGTGTTTTTGCAAAAGGTAGCCTGGCTTGGATGTTTTTCTTCAGAAGAAAATGCTTCGTCTTGCCACTCTACCCCATAGCCCAGACATATGAAGAATACAGGAGATTGTTGTCACATGTACCACACAGCCAGTACTTGCCAGATATTCCTGCAGCAACTTTAATGTTGCTGTAGGCCTCTTAGTAGCCTCCCTGACCAGTTTTCTTACTGTCTTTTCATCAATTTCGGAGGGAACTTCAGTTCTTGGTAATGTCACTGTTGTGCCATATTTTCTCCACTTGATGATGACTGTCTTCACTGTGTTCCATGGTATATCTAATGCCATGAAAATTCTTTAATACCCTTCTCCTGACTGATATCTTTTAACAATGAGATCCCTCTGATGCTTTGGAAGATCTCTGTGGACCAGGAAATACCAACTAGAGCAGCTGAACTTTATTTGGGGTTAATCAGAGGCACTTTAAATTATGGCAGGTGTATGCTGACTCCTATTTAACACTATTGGAATGTGATTGCTTAATTCTGAACACAGCTACATTCCCACTTATAAGAGGGTGTGCAGACTTATGCAACAACATTATTTTTCTTTTTTTTTTTCTTCCCTCCACCTAAAAGATTTCAGTTTGTTTTTCAATTGAGTTGTACAGTTTATAGGTCACATTAAAGGTGGAAAAAGTTCTGAAATGATTTATCTTTGTCTCATTTTTTTACAGCACAGAAACCTGACATTTTAACAGGGGTGTGTAGACTTTTTATATCCACTGTACCCTGTCATCTCTAACTTAGGAAAAGACAAAGGATATAGCGATTATGGCTTCTAGCAGCCTAAAGATTGCTAAGTATGAGGCACAAATGCAGCTCTTTCTCCTGAAATATAGAGGTCATTTGTAGAAGTACAATCAGATCAGCACCTAATTTAACAATATCTTATCCATGATCTACTAAACCATAAATCAAATTGTCACTTATTTTCCGACTCCTCCAAGTCATGACTAATCAGCTTATTGTAATGGTTTGTCTACCTACAACGCAGGTCCAGGGGCAATTACTGTCACAATGCAACAATTTTCAACAGCCAGACCACAACACCAGCTTAAAAAGATATAAGACCGCGTGACGACAGGCTCCATGTTGATCTCAACTTAGTTGAGGCTCTCCACCTTTCTCAGGACTTTAAAAACTTTAAAACTTATATTTGAAGTGTAAGACTTCAGCTGATAATCTTCTCTCCACCCTTATTATGTGTCCAGGGGGTGGGCTCTGCCCAGGAGGCTGTAATATATAATAGAATCTTTATCTGCCTTATTGCAAATAAGGTCTTCTATCAGGACATTCTCCTGGGCAGGTGAAGTGGCCAATGCACGAAAACAAATGACCCACCAGAAATAGGAGTGAAAGAAGCAGCTGTCCTAGCAATTGAGCACTAAAGTATGTATGAAAAGCTAAATTGATTCTACTTTAATCAAACACTGGTTTTAATCAAATACTGATTTTGTAGCTATTAACTTACAGCCTTATTAAATTGCAATTCGGCAAATTCTAAAGGGCTCTATATAAGCACAGAGCATATATTTTTTACATAAGTTTTTAGTTAGTGAAGACCTTGCTTTTGGATAGAAGTTCACTGACTAAAAACTTCTGTAAAAAATATGCTCTGTGCTTATATAGAGCCCTTTAGAATTTGCTGAATTGCAATTTAATAAGGCTGTTAATTAGCAAAAAAATTAAATAAACTATATCAGCACTTCAGTGCAATGTATGACCACAACCCTGCAGACAAACTGAGGTCACCACTCTTCCTCCAGAGTCCACTAGCCTGAGACTCGCTTCAAAACCTATGCCATGTGAACGCCAAATAGTTATTGGCTAACCCGTGGGCTGCCCTACTGGAAAACTGACCAGTGCGAATATAAAACCTGCGGAGTCCAGTTATCTGCAAGATCTCATATTCGGAAGACTGTCTTTTCTCCAGCAAGTGTTTTGGGAGATGAGCTACCTGAACAACATCAGTCATATTGTGCCAAGTTCAGAAACCTCTGTCAAACTTCTAAGTAGGAGCCCTCCATTATGTTTACTCTAGTACTTAAGAACATGACGTCCAGTTTTAGCAAACTGATATTAGAGGACTCAAGAAAGGCTGTTTATTTAAAGGTAAACATAGGCCTGTAAGCAGTATGCCAAAGAATGAGAATTGAGCATATTAAAAAAACGTACTTATTTTTAAAGCTTTTTATTTTTACTCCCAGTGACTCCGACTGCAGCTCTGATCAAGCCCTCCTGCTGCGGGGTTACTCTGGGAGTATTGTGTGTATATTACAAGGGTGTGTAAGCGCTGCTTATGGGCTCACTCGCAGAGTCTGGATGATAACATACCCATAAATAAAATAGATGCCTCCTAGAGTCACTCAGTAGCAAAGGAGGACATATAGTGCTTGATCAGGGCTAAAAGGGTGAAATGGAATAAAATGAAAATGTTTTAAAAATAAGTACTTTTTTAATAACATGCTCAATCTTCATTCTTTTCTTTACTGCCTGCATGAGCAGTGTGCCCTTTAAAAAGTAACTTTCATACCAGTGGTGCTTTAAATGACAGTGGTATGATGGAAAAAATACATACATCTGAAAAATTTGACTCTGACAAAGAGCATAATTAGGCCGGAAAATTAGGATAAAGCTTTTTTTGATAATTAGAAAGATGATACTGCAAAGATTTCTGATACTTTGGTTCTGTCTTCCCATTCTGTTTCCAAGCTAACAGCAAGTCAGACAAGATGGAAGCTTTGCATATGTAAACAGTCCTGAAAATGTAAAAATATTTTATGTTATGCATAAAAACCTGTTAATCTTGTTAATTTGTTATAAACTTCACAAACATGTGAATTAAAATTAACTAAATAAACTAAAATAAAGTGGTAAAATACCAGCTTTGCTGAAATACAATTTCCTGACAACCATACTGATGAATCTGACCAATTAATTGTAATCTTCAAAAGGTGCTATAACCACACTATTATTGAAAATCTAATTACATACAGCAAGTTCCACTTTCTCCCCACCAGACCCACCCTTCTTACCATATATCCACTTATTACCATTACACCCCACAAAAAATTGGAAAAACTGGGTTACATAACAACTGCACTGAACACACCGCCAGGCACCTGAATTTATATTTTATATATATGATATATATAAATAAGCTACATTCTGACTTTTTTTCAAGGTGTAAACTGTCACTCTGTAATTTCTTCAATTAAAAATAATATGGAACGAAATAATAAGAACACGTGAATGTTAGACACAGAAAAGCCAAAAAAGGAAACTGTATTTGAAAATATTCTGAGATTATTTATTACAAATTATTATAATGATGCCAAATGAATAAAGCCACATAACCACAAGTAAAAGGTTTGCTGCTGTTTAAAATATAACTCTTGAATGTTCACATTTGGCTCGTCTGAAGGTTTTCACATAGTACTGTATTAGTCATTGGCTGCTAAATGTGCTGTACTAAACATGGCTGCCCGTCCTTGGAAGACTCCTCATATACACAAGGTGCTGTTCTAAGATTGTACAGCAGAGGGTGTCACATGTCACTCCTCTGCGTCAGTCACATATCACTCTCCTTAGGTCTGTCTGGGGGTTATACATATGAACCAGAGATACAGGATCTATTTCTGCCCCTACAAATATATACAGGGGGGAAGCACATTGTATGTTATACTTAGATCTGTCCTTCTGGCTAGTAACTGTGATTTGATGAGTGATCTGCCAGTGCACGTCTGCCCTCAGGTTTGTGTTGTGGGCACATTTTATCACTTTCAATAGCAACATTAATGAATATGAGCATATGGCATGTTGCTATCTGCCAGTATCACAGTGTGCACGCCAGCGTCACATTAATGAGACCCAACAGGTTGCAACAGCTGTTTGTGGGTAAAACTGGCTATGATCTTCCATTCCTGTTAAGGTTGTGTAAAATACTGACTAAAGGGCTGCAGACAAGCTTTAATGACCTCTGTAGTTTAGGAAAAAAACTCACGTTTTAAATTAACATTAGAGGCAGCATAAGCCATGAGCATAAAAACATTTTTTGAGAGACAATCTTAATTTTTGAAGACTGTTGGTATATAGATGTTCTATTGTGTCTAGCTTCAAACCTTCCTGCTAAGTTGGGGCCTAAGGGGCTGTGGGTATCTTATCTATCAATCAGCAGATGGAGGGAGAAGGAATTATGATTAGAGCTTTTAACAAATGAAATCAATCCCTTCCTCTTCAGTCTCATGTTCACAAGCGTAACTGTAAGTCTTGTGCCCGAAGCAAAGTAAACACCTCTCTCACACACAACCTTCATCAACGTATCATATATTTATATTTAATGTTCCAGCACTGTGAGGGTGACTGGCTCCAGCGCTCATATACATTTGGAATAAGCAATACTATACTTTTTTGTTTTGTTTGGAGCACAAACAGACGGACTAGTCAAATTCGGATGCCTTTTTTACAGCAGCATTCGGATACACCTTTGCACCAAGGACACAATCCCATGTGAATGTATTATGTGGCGTCAAAAAGGGAATACAATCAGCTCGTTAAATAACAATAATGTTTCTACAATTCAGGGCACTGATTTTTCACCAAAAAATAAATAGATTATCTGTAATGGTTAAAAAACTATTTTAAGTGCATTGCAGAGAATGCTGGACTTTGGTCAAAAAATGATGAGTTGCCCCCTTTGAATGTCATGTCTCAGGTTATGTGACTGCAGGGGCTGCACTGCATGCTGGGAGCATTTCTGTGAAAGGCAGGTTTTGTGACCTGTGGAGGACGTGTGTTCACTGATTATAGGAATAAGAATCCGTCACATTCCATAGAACTTGCCTCGATCGTACTATAAGTAGAATAATTTGAATCCGGCGCAGGAAGAAATCAATGAAAACAATCTCATTGCAGGTTTGTAATTTTAGTATATGTATGGTATTAAATTCACTGCTACATCTACACGCATTACTGCTGTGATCTTGTATCTTGTATCTTGGATCACTGTAAGTGTTAAGGAGAGTTTTTATGGAGGAATCAATGTTTAAGGGGGGCTATATGAAGCAATAAGGAGAAGTTCTAGGACTATGTTATATCGAGCAACAGAATAAATGGAAAATTGGGATATTTTAGAGAAAATTTTAGGAGATAAAGGGAACGGTTTTGAAAAGTTTTTTATCAGTTAAAGGGAGGGTTATAAAGGGTTAGATGACGCAATATGAGGCATTATGTTGTTGTTGTCCAGTCCTTCAGCTGTGTCTGATTCTCGGTGACCATATGCGCAGCACACTAGGCACGTCTGTCTGTGTTTCTGGTTATGTTTATCCATCTGGTTTTCTTGGCAAAGATACTGGAGTGTATTGCCAGTTCCTTATCCAGAGGACCACAATTTGTCTGGCCTCTCTGCTATGACCTGCCTATCTTGGGTGACCCTACATGATATAGCTCACAGCTTCATGGAAGTACACAAGGCCCTTCACCTTGACAAGGTAGCGACCGAGAAGGGGATGAGGCATTATAGGAGGCTATATTGATAATTAAGACATTTAAGGGCAGATAACAAAAGCAATGGGTATATATGCTATAAATTCAGATTATATGCAAAAATAATAAGAAGAAATAGATGGAGATTTTATATAGAATAGTAAAGATGTTAAAAGGAGAAGTTATATGAAGCAATAAGATTGGTTATTGAGGTATTGGTTATATTGAGTAGTAGCAGGTCTTAATTTGAGAGGCTATATACTGAAAGCGAATCAGTTAATAAAAAATCATATGGATACTACAGGTATTATAAGGAATGGTTATTTGTAGTAATATAGATATTGTAGTGAGGTGCTTTAAAGAAGAATTATGCACAGGAATCATAAATATCAATAGGTGGGGTTATATTTAGGGATTTATGGAGGAGGATTTGTAGGAAGAGGTTATACTGAGCATCAGGAAGCATTATAGTGTTGGAAATTATAGAATAATATAAGTGTCACAAAGAGGATATCTAAAGCAAAAAGAAGAGTTAAAGGGGGACGTTATATAGAGCAATAGGAAAAAATACATATGGGGATTTTTAGATGGATTCATAAAAGGGATTTTATAAAGACCAACAGAATTAATTATAAGAGAGTGTATATAGGGCTACTGGAAAAAGCTTGAGAAATAGGTGATATGCAGAACATCGATCAGCTGTAGAGAAAGAAGGTGTGGAGCAGCAAGCGGCATTATAGGAATGTGATGTATTAAATACATGGAGGGGTTATATGGAGGCTTTATAGTGAAACATTCCAAGAAGCTGTTGAAGGATATATAGGATGTGAGTAATATGGATGTGTTATAGGGAGCTGTATATGGAGTAATGACAGGTGTTATAGGGAGAGGTACATTGGAGTAATAGGAGTTTTTAAAGAAATGGTAAATTGGAGGTGTTAGATGAGTTATATTGAGTAATAATAACAGTTATAATTAGAGATAATAAGCATAGGTTATACAGAGTAATAATAGGAATTAAAGAGTGAGATTATATGGAACGAAAGAAAGTATTTTAGAGACAGGTAATAGGGAGCAATTGGAAGAATAATGCAGACAGGTTCTATGTGGCAATAAGAACTTTTATAGGGAAAGTCATTGGAAAATGTTATGTTGCATGACAGATGTAGTAGAACAAAAGCAATATTTATGGAAACAAGTTATATTAAGTAACATGAAGAGTTATATGAGAAGGAGTTGTATGGGGTTTTTGTTGGGCAATAGGAGGAATTACATGGAGTGTTTAATAGATCAATAATAGGAGCTACAATGACAGGTTCAAGGAGTCATTGGGAGACATTATGTGGGTCAATAGTGGGAGTTGTAGGGAGAGACTGAAAACAGTGGGTAACAGCAGGAATTATACTAGGAGTGTATGGCTTATAAGAAAGCATATAAAGAACAATTGTAATTATGGGCAGTTTTATCAGTTTAAAGGCCGTTGTGTAATCAGTACTACTATATACAGTAATATCTATGCATAGTGATAACATGATAATAACATGTCTTGCCCTTGTTAAAGAAACAAAATAATATGAGGGTCATACTCATAAACATGCAAACATACCCACTCATAACTGTACACATACACAAGCAGCTTGAATTTAAATAGGTAATAGGTGAAAGTTAAATAGAAATAGTTCATGACCCTCTCTTAACCTCATGGATTATCACCAGATAGCCCTTTCACTGACATTTGCTCAATGACTGGACACAAGATGCTCTCTTCTGGCAGGATAAGGAGAAACACTGTGGGTTAAGAGCTCATGAAGACAGTTTAGAGTGCCAGACATTAAGACAGAAAAAGGGCAAAAAAGGAGAAAGAGGAAAGAAAAAAACTTGAAAGGTGATGATATAGGAGAGGCTATAACCTAGGGTACAACATATCTGTATGGTCACATCAGAAACAAATAGCAAGATGAGAAGGTCTCAGGACAGAAATCAGGAGTCTAATGATCTTACCTGCCCAAACACTGAGCTCAGGATGGGATGCAACTCCACAAAGAGGGGCTCAGATTCCAGATCAGGGTCACTGTCACTGCTTTTGTTTGGAGGAAGGTCACTGGGTTTGGGGTTTTGGGTAGAGGCTCCATCTGAACTCTTCACAGAATCATTTCTCTTCATTCTGTGCTCTCCTCGAGTCTCTGCTTGTTCCTTTGGGCTAGGGGGTAGCTGTCTGGGGCTGGGTGGGTACTGCCTGGGGCTTGGTGTGTGCTCCCTTGGGCTTGGTGGGTGCTGTCTTGGGCTGGGTGTATGCTCTCTGGGGCTTGGTGGGTATTCCCTGGGGCTTGGTGGGTATTCCCTGGGGCTTGGTGGGTATTCTCTGGGGCTTGGTGGGTGCTCCCTGGGACTGGATTGATGATGCCTAGGGCTGGAGAATTGCTGCCTTGGACTGGAGGGTCGCTGTTTGTGGTTGTATGGAGCCATATGTTGATGATGGACAGGGGAATACTGAATGTGACAGATAGGAGGCTGGTGAGTGGGGTGGTGTGAGTGGTGACTCTGATGGTTCGGGTGGTGCTGGATATGATTGGAATGGTCCAGTGGGGGGCTGTGGGAATGGTGGTTATTTTGGGGGTTCTGACGGTGGTGATACTGTGGGTTGCTCGGGTGTCTGGGTCTCCTCCCCCCGTCTTGCTGGGTAGATCTCCCTGGCATTGTGGGGCTCTCTGCAGTACGTGGGGATATGCGCCTCCCGCTGTCCCTGGGGTGACACAGAGGCCTCCTATAGCTGGGATCAGTCTCGGGGGGCACCTGATGTCTGTGGTGGGGTCTCCGGGTGTCCCCCGCATGGAGCAGGTAGCTGCTGCTGGACTCACTCATGTCTGGTCAGTGTAGGAGCCGAGCTGGAGGCATCTTCTGCTGGCTGCGTCCCTTCAGCACCACACAGCTTGTGACAGCTCCTGAGCTCAACTTGGATGGGAGGGAGGAGAGAGGGAGGAGAGAGGAGGAGAAAGGGAGAGTGGAGACAGGCGATATGACAAACTCATCCTCCTGTACTGAAGATTCACACAGGCACCACAGGCATATGTACTGAGAAGTCCCCCCATGTAACCAATGGGCTTACACTGCTTCACCCCAAAACATGGGAGTCCTGATATCCCCAATATTACTCCCTTCTCTCTTATAGTTAAACATGATTACAATACTTCTATCCTTATTCATTATAAACTGCCCGCATAAAAATTCCCCTCAATTATTTTCTACTACAAACGTACACTAATACATTTCCACTGAGTGTTGTCTATAGCTTTTACCTCACTGGCTGGTCTATCCCCAGCCCTGTCCCCTACTGCTCATATACTAAATGCTGTCTGATATACAGGGCTCACAGAGTGTACACAATCCTATCACTACTTACAATATACCATGCACACATAGATACTATGGGTTCTATATCATACTATACACACATGGGTTCTATATCATACTATACACACATGGGTTCTATGTCACACTATACACACACATAGGCACTATCTCATACTATATACACATGGGTTCTATATCATACTATATACACATGGGTTCTATGTCACATTATACACACACATAGGCACTATCTCATACTATATACACATGGGTTCTATATCATACAATGCACACATGGGTTCTATGTCACATTATACACACACATAGGCACTATCTCATACTATATACACATGGGTTCTATATCATACTATACACACATGGGTTCTATGTCACATTATACACACACATAGGCACTATCTCATACTATATACACATGGGTTCTATATCATACTATACACACATGGGTTCTATGTCACATTATACACACACATAGGCACTATCTCATACTATACACACATGGGTTCTATGTCACACTATACACACACATAGGCACTATCTCATACTATATACACATGGGTTCTATATCATACTATATACACATGGGTTCTATGTCACATTATACACACACATAGGCACTATCTCATACTATATACACATGGGTTCTATATCATACAATGCACACATGGGTTCTATGTCACATTATACACACACATAGGCACTATCTCATACTATATACACATGGGTTCTATATCATACTATACACACATGGGTTCTATGTCACATTATACACACACATAGGCACTATCTCATACTATATTCACATGGGTTCTATATCATACTATACACACATGGGTTCTATGTCACATTATACACACACATAGGCACTATCTCATACTATACACATAGGTTCTATGTCACACTATACACACATGGGTTCTATGTCACATTATACACACACATAGGCACTATCTCATACTATACACATAGGTTCTATGTCACACTATACACACATGGGTTCTATGTCACATTATACACACACATAGACACTATCTCATACTATACACACATGGGATCTATGTCACATTATATACACACATAGGCACTATCTCATACTATACACATGGGTTCTATGTCACATTATACACACATGGGTTCTATGTCACATTATACACACACATAGGCACTATCTCATACTATACACATAGGTTCTATGTCACACTATACACACATGGGTTCTATGTCACATTATACACACACATAGACACTATCTCATACTATACACACATGGGATCTATGTCACATTATATACACACATAGGCACTATCTCATACTATACACATAGGTTCTATGTCACACTATACACACATGGGTTCTATGTCACATTATAGGCACACACATAGGCACTATCTCATACTATACACATATGGGTTCTATGTCACATTATACACACACATAGGCACTATCTCATACTATACACATAGGTTCTATGTCACACTATACACACATGGGTTCTATGCATCATTATACACACACATAGGCACAATCTCATACTATATACACATGGGTTCCATGTCACATTATACACACACATAGGCACTATCTCATACTATACACATATGTTCTATGTCACACTATACACATATGGGTTCTATGTCACATTATAAACACACATAGGCACTATCTCATACTATACACATAGGTTCTATGTCACACTATACACACATGGGTTCTATGTCACATTATACACACACATGAGGCGCTATCTCATACTATACACACATGGGTTCTATGCGTCATTATACACACACATAGGCACAATCTCATACTATATACACATGGGTTCCATGTCACATTATACACACACATAGGCACTATCTCATACTATACACATATGTTCTATGTCACACTATACACATATGGGGTCTATGTCACATTATAAACACACATAGGCACTATCTCATACTATACACATAGGTTCTATGTCACACTATACACACATGGGTTCTATGTCACATTATACACACACATGAGGCGCTATCTCATACTATACACACATGGGTTCTATGTCACATTATACAAACACATAGGCACTATCTCATACTATATACACATGGGTTCTATGTCACATTATACACACACATAGGCACTATCTCATACTATACACATAGGTTCTATGTCACACTATACACACATAGGTTCTATGTCACACTATACACACATGGGTTCTATGTCACATTATACACACACATGAGGCACTATCTCATACTATACACATAGGTTCTATGTCACACTATACACACATGGGTTCTATGCATCATTATACACACATAAAGGCACTATCTCATACTATATACACATGGGTTCCATGTCACATTATACACACACATAGGCACTATCTCATACTATACACATATGTTCTATGTCACACTATACACATATGGGTTCTATGTCACATTATACACACACATAGGCACTATCTCATACTATACACATAGGTTCTATGTCACACTATACACACATGGGTTCTATGTCACATTATACACACACATAGGCACTATCTCATACTATATACACACGTGTTCTATATCATACTATACACATAGGTTCTATGTCACACTATACACACATGGGTTCTATGTCACATTATACACACACATAGGCACTATCTCATACTATATACACATGGGTTCTATGTCACATTATACACACACATGGGCACTATCTCATACTATGCACACATGGGTTCTATATCATACTATACACACATAGGTTCTATATCATACTATACACACATAGGTTCTATGTCACACTATACACACACATAAGCACTATCTCGGACTATACACACATGGGTTCTATATCATACTATACACACATAGGTTCTCTGTCACACTATACACACACATAGGCAATTTCTCATACTATACACACATGGGTTTCATTTCACACACATAGGTTCTATGTCGCACTATACACACAAATAAGCACTATCTCAAACTATACACTTACATAGACTATCTGACACTATAAACACAAAGGCTCTATCTTACACTATACAGACATAGTGCCCTATTAAATTCCAATTTTGCTGGAGTTACAGAGCGATTAAAATAGAAAAGTCCACAAGGACATGGCCGGATCCAAATCCGTAAAACATGCTGCGGCACGTAACATTTCCGGGTGTTAACATGATAAATTATTCAAACCCGTAGTTACAGGTTTAGACGGAGCCAATAGTAAAAGAGACCACCATCATTACGTCACTAAAACATGGAGGTTTTGCAGTCCTAGTTGCGAACGGACCCACATTTCAGAAATAATGCAATAGGAAAAATCTATAAATATAATATTCTAGTTAATGCGTGTTCTATTATAAAAATAACACATTAATTGCCAGGATCGATATAACACGGAAATTTTACATAAAAAAAATATTTTTATTGAGAATGTTGTGCTATTAATTTTAATACCTTTCATTGCTTTCGCTATAATTTAAAAGACAGTAGTGATTCTATATTTGCTTTTACAGTGTAACGGACTGGACTTTAACCCCCTTGCGGGTCCTCTATAGTACCCATAGGATATTTGGCTCCATTTGCCATTTACTGGTGTGGAAACAGTTGCGGGCTTGAGGCCTTAATTTAATAGCGATTTGCGATAGTGACATTTACGGGACTGGAAGATCAAAGGCCTAGCTGCGTCAGGGTTCAGATTTTGACAGCCTGTAGGGTTTTTCTGCCTGTAACCCGCAGATCATTTGCGGGTAAAGTAAAAATGACAATTTAGTAACTTTTGCGGGCTCCTTTACAGGCTCCTGAAACTGCAATATGGCGAATTTAATAGGGCTCATAGTCTCTATCTTATACTATACACACACATATATACTCTATCTCATAGTACTGTATATACACATAGGCTCTATCTCATACTATACACACATACACACACACACAAAGGCTTTATCTCATACTATACAGACATATAGTCTCTATCTCATACTACTGTATATACACATATACTATACAGACATAGGCTTCATCTCATACTATACACACACATAGGCTCTGGCTCATACTATACAGACATACAGCCTTATTAAATTGCGATTCGGACAATTTAGAAGGGCTTTATATAAGCACAGAGCATATTTTTTGTACAGAAGTTTTTAGTTAGTGAACTTATATCCAAAAGCAAGGTCTTTACTAACTAAAAACTTCTGTAAAAAAATATGCTCTGTGCTTATATAGAGTCCTTTTCAATTGGCCGAATCACAATTTAATAAGGCTGATAGGCTCCAACTTATTTATGACTGAAATATGTTTTTCTTCATATATATAAATTTCAACCAAAAAAACTTTCATGAATTCTTTGTACTCTGATGCAGCACAGATGTGACAATGGCACACTCCAAAACGTAAACTTTATTCATACAGCACAGTTTATGCATCATGGTAAAAATACAGCAAAATGCATAAATCATCCTTTATTCATACAGACATATTTTATGCATTATGGTAAAAATATGGCGCAATACATAAATTATCCTTTATTCATACAGGCATATTTTATGCATTACGGTAAAAATATGGCGCAATACATAAATTATTCTTTATTCATACAGTACATGTCATTACGCATTACGGTTAAAAACAAGGCGCAATAGATAAATTAGCCTTTATTATTACATATTACACAAAAATAAACACACCTTGGGATGTGGGGATGGGGTGAGATGGGGTAGGGCGAGCATGTGGCAGTGCGGGGCCTGAATGGGTGCAGTGAAGGTGATCGGCAAGGGACTGAAGTTGGGCTAGGCAAAGGGGAGGTTTTAGTCCTCCTCCTCAGGACTGTCAAGGATGGAATAGTCTCTTAGTCGGTTGAGAATCAGTCTGCGACAATCTCGGATGGTCACTGTTATCCTCCTCATTATCAGGCAGTTTCTGTCAAACCAAAGGGCATCCTTAGCACAGCACATGAGCCACCAAACATCTTCAATGGCATCTTGATTGGTATACAGGAACATTGCCATGAGTGAGATGTAAAGTTGTAGTTTTACACCAGTATTGCCAAGCTGCTTCTAATTATCTATGTATTGATGTGCAATTGTGGTATATTTTATGACAATGAATACATGGTTACATTTTGGCGATTACTAATGTTATAAGTTACATGGTGTTTTAGTTTTGTGGAAGTATTTAATTACCACAATAGAGGAACTGTCTTTGTAAGTATTATTAAATGACAGCCCCAATATATAAATCACACTGTGCTGGCCATTATATAAAAGTGCTCAGATTGCTGTAATCTGGTAAATAAGTGATGAGCTGTTTATTCTGAACTACTTTAATAGCTCAGTCATTGTTTGAAAGGAGCCATAGAGCAACATAAATTATTGCATTTCTCATACAGAGCTGGTTGTCTAATTGCATTTGAAAATATACTGGTAGCTAGAGTACCCACTCAATGCATTTGAGTTTTATTTAAATTCATCCTAGTTGTAATACATTTTAATTGATTTAAATAATAATATTTGTGTGTTTTAACATGTGAATATAGAGATTTTTTATTGTATCCTATAGCTTCTTCTTGAACTACGGGATATATTGGTAACTAGATATATTTACTCTATAATTGTATTTAAGGAATCGCATTTTCAGCACTCTTTTTTGTACTAACCTTTTAAAGGGTTAGTCACATATAGTGAGTCTTATCCATGCCTATTGGCAGGGAAAGAATGCCAAACTATTGGAGCAAAAAAAAAAGTAAAATTAGCTAAAAACTGAATAAAGAAGTTCAAAAGAAACCAGATGGGGGGATATCGATCAGAGTACTTCAACTACAGCCCACTGTGAGTCAAAATCAGACATCCTCCCAGTGGATAAATGCACGACATACAGTGCCTGTAACATGGACTCACATAGCAGTGAAGCTTTCCATGCCAGCTTGGCTAATGCCAGGAGTAGGTTGACAAGGAGGTCCTTGGCCCTTTTGCTGAAAAATGTGTGTGTGGGGGAGGCATAAGAACTGCAGGAGGAGGCCTTTCAAGTATGAGGGGCTGCCGTCTGGCACAACCACATTAAGTATTTAGGTGCAGCACGAGCCACTTTCTAACTCAAGTCCTCAGTAGGTTGTGGAACCAAAGAGTAATATAGATCCCGAACATAGTACTCCATCTACAGCCCACTGGGGGTAAACTCACACATTCTCCCAATGGGCAAAGCCAGGTTGTACTCTGCCCAGATACATGTGTGAGCCAGTCCCCAAAATAAAATAAAAATATTATTATTATTTCCCTTATTTGTAATGTGGCAATGTATTCTAAAGTGCTATACAGGAGTAAGTTCAAACCAAAAACAATATTGACATAATGGAGGGCCCTGTGTTTGAGCTTAAAATCAAACGTACACAGTGCTTTCCCCAAAGCACTTATCAAGATTTAATGGTTGCAGAATCTCCCCAGTGAGACACTACTTCCTGTTATTATGAATAGCCATCATGGCTAATGCCATGAGCAGGTTGATGAGGTCGTCCCTATCCTTGTTGCCTTGGGACACTGGCTGCCCAAACAAAAACAGATGAGGGGAGAAATGCACCCAAAACTGCAGGTGTCCTCTCAAGAGTGACTTGGCGAGCTGCCCTCTGGCACAACTAAAATAAATGGGATACACAGACTCTTCACAGAATGGACAAGTGACTGGAGAGAACGTGAAATTAGCCCGGTACTCTTTTGTGCTCAATGCGCCATCAAGCACTCTCTAACTCAAGTCCTCAAGTTGGGTTGTGGATTTAAAGAGTAATATAATTCCCTCCCCTGTGGCCTCATGACCTCTTCAGCTGATAAGACTAGTCTCCAGGTAGAGAACAGGACACAGTATATTAGGTCTGGTTTGATGCCAATTGGCCTTTTATAGGGCCAAACAGTTAGAATAGATCCGATCAGATCAAACTATAAATAAAAAGATAAGATAGACTGTAAAGTAAAAAAAATCTAGTTAGGGAATGAAGCTCAAATGTAAACTGGCGGTGGTATACCAGTCAGAGCACTCCTTCTACAGCCCATTGAGAGGTAAACACATACATCCTCCTAGTGGATAATGCTAGGAAGGAGGCACTCTGCCCAGATCAGGAGTGCACCAGTGCTCGGAACATGGGCTCACACAACAGTGGAACCTCCCCTGCCAAACACTGCTTTCTGGACTTGTAAATAGCCAGCTTGGCTACTGCTAGGAGCATGTTGATAAGGAGATGGATGGCCTTATTGCCCTGGGACACTTGGAGTTGGGGAGAAATGCAGCCATAACTGCAGTAGGAGGCTCCTTACCACAGCTAAAATAAATATGATATATAGATTTCGCCTTTCCAAAAAATGTACAAGTGGCTAGAGGGTTGGTGAATTTAGCCAGGCACACTCTCATGCTCAGTGCACCAAGGGTCACTTTCCAACTCATGCCCTGGTCGGGTGTGGAACCAAATCAGAATATTGTTCCCTTCTTTAGCCCTCGTCAGTTGGTATGACTAGCCTTGTTATGGAGAACTGGACACAGTCTTCTAGGTGAGTTCTAACGAGACAATTGAGATACCCAAACACCAAAAGCTCTCTCAAGCTCATGTTCATTGCTTCAATTTCCTCATCTATCCATCTTTGCCTCTGTCATCCTCATATTTGTGTGCCTTCAAATCTTTCCCAGCATCAGAGTCTTCTCTAGAAAATTTTGTCTTCTCAGGAAATAGCCAAAATATTTGAGCTTTAGTCTCATGATTATACCTTCCAGTGAACAGGTATTGATTTATTGAATCTTCTTGCAGTCCAAGGGACTCTGGTCAGCTTTCTCCAACAGAACCTGAAGGCATCAATTATCCGGCGCTCAAGCTTCTTTTTTATAGTCAGCTCTCACATCCTTATATTACTAATGGGAATACCCTACTTCTAACTATGCAGACATTTCTTGATAGTGTAATATATTTGATTTTAAATAGATTGTCCAGGCTTGCCATAGCTTTCCTTGCCACAAGCAAAACGTATATCCTGGGCTAAAACCTAAAATATTCATTCTGTACACGGTATATCATATAATTTTGTAAACAAATATGTAACAAAGCCTTTGCAAAACCTGTGCTTAGTAGCAAAGCATTATTGTATTGTTTTGTATTGTATTGTACTGAGCAGAAGAAAAAGAATGGGGCAATTGGCTAGTGACAGAGAGACTGAACAGAGATAACATGGTGATGAAGTGAGGGGAGATGGAAGATAGAGAAATGAGCTGTTGGAGTAAGGAGAAAGAATCAATTGACATTTAGAAGATATGGGGGGGGGGGTAAAATGGCCAATGGTGACACAGAGAGTGTGGGAAGTTGGGGTAGAGAAAGAGAGAGCAAAAGAGAGAGAATCAGGTAATGGGAAATAGAGAAAATTATGGGTATAGTGAGGGGGAGAGGGGGAGAGCAGGGTAATGAGAATAGACTGTGAGGAAGTAGAGTAATACGGTAGACACAACAGTAGAAAAGGGAGAAGAGGTTAATGGCAAGTAGGAAGAGCAGAGAGTTTCGCAAAGCAATGTATAGAGAAAATACTACAAAAACAGGAGAGAAAGAAAGATAGGGGAGCGAAGAAAGGAGAGAGATAGGAGAGCAAGAGATAGTGGAAAGACAGTGGAAAGAGATAGCGGACAGTGGAAAGATATTGAGAAAATGAAAGAATAAAAATAAATATGAAAACAGAGAAAGGAGAGAACAATGGGAGAAAGGTAGGAGAGCAAGAGGAAGGAGAGAGAAATAGGAGAGTAAGAAACAGGAGAAGAAGAAAGATAGATATGGGAGTAAGAAATTGGGGAGAAGAAAATAGACAGTGAAAGTGGGATAAAGAAAAAGAGTAAGAGAGTGAGAGAACTGACAGAATGAAAATAGAGATATAGAAAACTGAAAGAAAGGAGAGAACAGAAGGAGATATGTAGGAGAACAAGATATAGGAGAGTGATAGGAGACATTAATAGGAGATAGGAGGAAAAATAAGGGATAGTGAGACAGATAAGAGAGTGTGAAAGGAGAGGGAGAGAAAGAAAGAAAGAAAGAAAGAAGAAAACTAGAGAAAGACAAATCAAATTAACATAAAGCCCCGCAGATATCAGACAATATAGTGAAGGATATGTCTAATAACACATCGAAGACACAGAGTCATGGGGTATAGTTGTGTAATTTATGTGTATATAATCAGCAAGTTATTTGTGTAAAAGAATATATTGCTTGGAATTTCTCCATTAAACAGGGAGAAATAGATTGTAGTGTGTCTGTCTGTAAATGTCAGCACTTTATTCATGCATGTCAGCATTCACGTGTATGTGAAGTCAGTTGTGTGTAAGTATGTGCGTATAAACACAAATACACCGGTGCCTCCAACCTGCGCTCAGCTATAAATAGCTCCTTGCAGCCTACCCACCCCCCAAGAAAAAGCTAGGTCTTTGACATGCTGAGGCCTTGGGGAATGAGTGAGTTTAACATATTCAGACCTGTAAAAGAGAGTGAGGAGAATGGGTCAGAAAGGGAAGGAAACAGGAGAGAGAATGGAATAAAAAGGAGAGGAAATGTGTAAGGATAGAAAAAAAGAGAGAATGAGAATTGAAGGAATGCAGGTAAAAAATTTAAAAATGGAAGGAAAAAAACAAAGAAAGAGAGAAATTACTAAATTATTAAGAAACAAAAAAAAACAAAAGAATGAGGGAAAGAAAAAAAAGAATAGACAGAAGAAAGGAAATGAAAAAGAAAGAAAGAAAGAAAGATTTGGCTTAAGGAAGGAAATGCGCAGAAATTAAGAAAGAATGAAAGAATGTGAGGAAAGGAGAAAGAAAGCAAGAAAAACCATGAAATAAACAAAAACATTAGAAAACAAAGCAAGACAAAAAATACGAAATCTACAGAATGAGAGAGAAAGAAATGCAAACGGATGGAAGAAATATAGATATAAATAGGAGTTAGAAAGAGAGGAAGATAGAAAGCAAGAACTGAAGAATGTTAAAATGACAGCATCCTACCCTACATAACTTTACATGAGATGTTCCCAAATTGTAGTCTAGTCACTAAGGTGGTCAATAAAACTGCTGTTATAAAAAAAAACATTTTTTATTAATTAAATATGAATAAAGATGTATGAACAAGTATTACAGAAATATCACATGCTCACACTAGCATCTCAAGGATTTTTCTTGTGAAGTCCCCACCCTGTGAAATTCTCTATCCTGCTCTGTCAGACTCTCCCTGCTCTTCACAGTCACAAACACTCACTGAAAACCCATCTATTCAAAGAAGCCTACCAACTTGTTCCCTAACATCAGGGATTCATCAAGACAATGACCACCTCATATGCATGGTTTTTGCTGCCGCTCTGGACAACAAATAAACAGCCCCCACAGAATTTGTGTCTAATACCTTTAACCCACTAACAGCCCTATTAAATTAGCTCAACGTTCAAAACCTTAGCTTGTAATGTAGCCAGTAAGACTTACGGCTATTAAATTAGCCCTGTAAAGCAAGCCACTGCCGATCTGCGGGTTTGGATCGATAAAAGCCTAAGGGATGTGGAACTTCGCGGCCGCAAATCCTTTGTTCTTTCAAGCCCGTAACCGCTACAATTCCAATCATGCTATTAAATTGCAACAATTTTGCTTGCCTTCAACCCAGTAACAAGCAAATGAAGCCCAAAGGCCAACGAGTGCTAGAGAGGACTCGCAAGGGAGGTAAAGTCCAATCAGTAGCACTATAAATGCAAATATTCACACACTACAGTACTTTTATTAAAAGGGAAAGTGATGTTAGGTCTTAGAACTAATAGCACAACACTCTCAAGCTCGTAAATCGACGAACAAAAATACTTTATTCCATGTTTGATTTCCTTGTTATATCGATCCTGGCAATCAATGTGTTATTACACATAATGGAACTTCCATGTGATAGCATATCATATTTACGGCTTTATTAATATTGCATCATATATGGAATGTGGGTCCGACTGTAAATCCTAATTGAACCCAGTAAGACTTTGAAATCCAACCTCCATTTTTCTGTGACGCAATGATGACGATCTCTGTTGCCATTGGCTGCCTCTAAACCCTTAACTACAAGCTTGACTAATTGATCACGTTCAAGGCTGCGCATCCAACGGTCGACAAAACGGCCGATTTACGGGTTTGCGTCTCAATCTCGTAACTCGCAACCTGTTCTAATTTAATAGCTATGTAACTCAGCCAAATTTCAAACCCGTAGCCCTTGCGAGCTTCCCGATGCTGCTAAGGTTTTCTAATGTAATAGGGCTGTAAGATTGTAAGCTCTTACGAGAACAGGGTCCTCTACACCTTCTGAACCAGAATATCACTTTTGTTGTGTTTGTCTTATGTATTCCCTGTACTTAGCTCTTTGGAATATTATTACATTTTATTGTTTAGAAGTGTACATGCTAACCATGTGCCTCCTCTGTAAAACTGTTAAAAATATTCTTATGCCATTACTTTAAAAAAAATATATATTTTATTTTTACTACCCCCCAGAATATTTTCTATGTGCTAATTGCGCTAATCAGGTGATTGGCCTCTCTATCCAATTTTAGGATACAATCCGGCTCACCATCGATTGCTCTCCTCTCAACTGATTATTTCAATACTTTAAAACTATGTTAAAGTAAATAATAGAGTTTAATACCTCTTGCAAAATACAAATATTATTAAGCTGTAAATCTGGTTATTAACAGAAGTAGTTAAGAAAAAGGAGAAATAATAAAGGTTTATGAGTAATATGTTATTTTCTTACTATATAAAATGTTTACAATATTAGACTTAATATTTTGTTTTGCTACATAAAATATGTCTGACACAAAGGAGAAGAAAAAGATAAATAAGAATCTGAGAAATATTCACTTACTATATAAAATGTTTATAATCATAGATTTGTTATTGTTAGAATTAAGAAAAGGTGAAAAAAGAAACAAGGAGAAAAGAATTACAGTAAAATGATATAATAATAGGAAAATGTTATGTTATAAAAATGTTATTCGTTTTTTTTTTACTGTTATCATTTATACTGAAGTGCATTTACAACACTGGTGTTGCTTATTTGTATTCTCTGTTTTCACAATAAAAAAAAATATATATATAAAAAAAGAAGTGTACATGTCATGCTCCAATAGAGCCTAACAGACTATTAAACAAAAGACATAAAAATTATACAGTCGTCCACAAGACGCTGCTGCGCTCAGATGGGGAGGGTCTTGTTCTGTCCCTGCACCTTTTAATACACTGAGAGTCCGTTGTCTGTGTTACTAGTTACACACTCAACACAGTCATCTCATAGGATAATTGGAAGGGACTTCATACTTAATGGCGAGCCATAAATGGACAAGCAGGAGAGTGCATGTTTTATACCTCAAGACACCATGTTTACACCAAAGATTATGTGTTATATTTATCAACAGTGGAGGAGCAACTGCTGGTGCAGCAAGCTCAAAGCACCAGGCCCAGAAGACAATAGGGCCCTCTGCTACTGGCAAAAAAAGAGGAATCTTAATTTATTAAATGAGGATGGCAGAGAATTACTTTATAGAAAAGTGACCTGATCATGAGTTAGACTGACCATCTACATATATTGTTGGCATTTTTGTTGACCCCTGTGAAATGGGTAGAGAAGTTGCATAATGTTTGCCAATTATTTTACACCTGGACCCTCCATTCACAAGCCCTGCCACTGTTCATCAACTATTCTTTCAATTACTTGGTCTGATCAGGCCTCTCTAGAAGTCATGTTAAACATCACTAAAACTCAGCATTCACTTTTGATGATTCCCTTTGAACTATGACCATTTAGTCAATACACAAGAGGCAGAGAAAGATTTACATTTTGATGCTAATTCTGGAGCTAGTATCTGTGTTCTGAAAGACTGGTAGGCCCATAAGGCAGTCCTGTGGAGGGGGATCATTTTTATGGCCATACATAAGAAATCAGAAACCAAACACACCAGATTGACACACGAGAAATACTACAAAAAGGGTAATAAGGCTTGCACAATTTTAGCTAACAATCTATGAGGCATACAAACTAGTTCAAAGACAATTCATAAATCAGATCAATCAGCCTCCTTTAATCTGAGGGAGACGGCAGACACGTTTAGGACATACAATTCATGTCCCCCAAAAAGAACATGCCCTCCCTCCATCATTATCTGCCCTATCTTTCCCCCAGGGATGCAAACTAAATATAGAAGACCTAGAAGAGCTTAATAAACATATTTCACTTTTAGAGCTGGCACAGTAGTGGGGTCCCTTAAGATGTCTAAAGATCACTGCCAAGATAGGGTTTCTAATTTATACATTAAAAGATCTTTCCCCCAGCTTGTTCCCAGACTTCTGGAAGTATGAAACACAGCCTTACATATGGGGTTCTTTCCTTCATTTGCAAAGAAGGCTCAGACCTCATTTACTAAAAAAACTTATCTTTGATTGTAGCGGAACCCATCACTGTTTTACCCTGTTTTATGATTATTCTTGGTTAAAATATGATCCTACAATATGTATGCTGGTTGATGCTCTGCAGAATATTAGCCAGACTTTTGCAGACCTAGGCTAATAGATAATCCTATTACAGAGATTCAAGAGATAAGAAAGTTGTAAAGGATCCTTGCATTTTCCAAAGTGTTTTAATTCTCTGATAAGAACAAAGAGGTGTAATTGAATCAGTGTCTGATTGTATCAAAGTTGCCAGGGAGGTGTGACCCCTCTATTGTTCTCTTTATGTGTATTGTGCAGCCAAATATGGGGGATGTGGATTGCCTGTGGGAAGAGATGTATAAATATTTCTGCAATAACAAAATAAAGTAGTATTCATTTGACTCCCAAATTGTGTGTCGTCCAATATGGGAGGTCGGGGATGGTGAAACTGTAGTGCCTCGTGGGTATTTTATCGTATACCAGCGGAGATTTTGGACTGCGTGTCCCAGCTCCGTTACATTTGTTGGCAAGTGGTGGAATTGTTCCCACGGTCAGAAGGACAGCTACAGGAGACACCATTCCGTGGAGTACAAATTGAGGGCAACGCTAGTATCCGTACAGCGCCCCTGGCTACAGCAGGATGGAACCGGCTAGTTTTTGGACAGCGTTCCATGATGAGGATGAGAAGGAGGCCGCAGACTACAGGGAGACAGACAGAATGGAACTCTGGTATGATGCCCTGCAAGATGCCCAATGGCGGCGAGGTGAGAGTCTCCCCAGTGATGAGCAGCGGCTACAGAAGCGTGTGGCGATGCGGATGTATCTATTGGGAGAGCAGCCCCTGGATGAGTGGGTGACAAGACTAGAGACCCTGGTATGGCGAGAGATCTGGCTAGACAACGCATACCAGGCCCTCTGGTGGTATACCGTTCGACTTACCCCCTGGACGGCTGAACACGACTTACCGGAGGGGGATGATTATGATGGCCCGGGTTTATTATGGGATGCCTTGGAGGACGATATTGATCTTGGCAGCACGGAGGGGTCTAGGTTTTGGGACATCTACGACTACCGGATGGGCATGTATGTCTGGGATGACGAAGGCGAGGTGAGCAAAGACATGACCCACCTGGTAACGAGAGAGTGGGAGCTGGAGCAGGACTACCAACACCTGCTCAGCCTTGTGCAGCCCCAACCTACTCGACAAGCAGAACCAGACTTCATTGACTGGTCCTGGGATGACCTCCAGATGGCAGGTAGAGATGGGACCGAGGTCTCTCTACCGGCCCTCCAGGGGGCAGAAGGTGTCGTCCTTTCCCCCCAGCGGCAGTGTGAACCCCAGGGGGCAGAAGGTGTCGTCCTTCCCCCTCAGCGGCAGTGTGAACCCCAGGGGGCAGAAGGTGCCGTCCTTTCCCCCCAGCGGCAGTGTGAACCCCAGGGGGCAGAAGGTGTCGTCCTTCCCCCTCAGCGGCAGTGTGAACCCCAGGGGGCAGAAGGTGTCGTCCTTTCCCCCCAGCGGCAGTGTGAACCCCAGGGGGCAGAAGGTGTCGTCCTTTCCCCCCAGCGGCAGTGTGAACCCCAGGGGGCAGAAGGTGTCGTCCTTCCCCCCCAGCGGCAGTGTGAACCCCAGGGGGCAGAAGGTGTCGTCCTTTCCCCCCAGCGGCAGTGTGTACCCCAGGGAGCAGAAGGTGTCGACCTTCCTCCACAGCGGCAGTGTGAACCCCAGGGGGCAGAAGGTGTCGTCCTTCCCCCTCAGCGGCAGTGTGAACCCCAGGGGGCAGAAGGTGTCGTCCTTCCCCCCCAGCGGCAGTGTGTACCCCAGGGAGCAGAAGGTGTCGACCTTCCTCCACAGCGTCAGTGGGTACTCCAGGGGGCCAAAGGTGTCGTCCTTCCCCCCCAGTGGCAGTGTGAAACACAGGGGGCAGAAGGTGTCATCCTTCCCACCCAGCGACAGTTTACCCTAACCAGGGGAGACACCAATCTCCCAGACGGCGCAGATGGGACCGTGGTCTCTGCGCCCACAGCTTGTCCAGATCCCCAACTACCGTCACTGGGACAACCGGAGGAGGGGGTAAGTACAAACTCCCCTCCCCAGCTAACTTCTAATGTGGCCCCAGGGTTAACAGAGGAAATGTTAACCCCCACTGACCCCCACGTTTCCCTGGCTATTGAGCCGCAATATGTCCCAAGTACCCCAGCAGAAGAGCTGACAGCGGGGCAGAGTGCAGTCGGCCTCTGCCCTCCCTTTGTCCCTGGTACAGAGCAGGAGGTCCTGCAGGTTATACCAGCAGAAGAGCTGGCATCAGGGCAGAGTGCCGCGGGCCTCTGCCCCTCAAGTCCCCTCAGCGTGTTGCACCATCACCCCAGCGAAATATCCAGGTGCCTGGTTAGACTTCCCCCCAAAGGGGAGATGTGTGACAAAGTGCCCTTCGCCACTTTGGCTTGGAGAGGACTGTTTGCCAGCCTCCTGCCCTGCGACTATGGCCCTGGTACATATTGCCCTTTGGAACCAGTGTTCGGCCATACCAGAGTGTAAGTCACTCATTCTGGCCCTTTACATACAGGGGGGTCATTCTGTACTTGCCCTGTGGGAGCGGTGATACCCCAGATAGCTATGCCATGGAGCCCATTCATATGATGAAAGACTATGGGAAAGACTTTAGCTACATGGCAATTGAACTGTGTGAAGAGGATCTGAGAGCTATTCGGTGGGTTTGTGCGCTCAGATCCCAGCTATCTGGGGATATGGGAAATGTGAGTAAATGTGAATTGCAGTAATGCTAATGGGTTGTCAAACTAGAGAATTGACCAACAAATACTTTTGTCCGGACATCCCCAGGCCGATCCGTTGGGATCAGACCGTGTATGCCGGCTTATGGTCACGGGGGAGGTGTGTAGCGGAACCCATCACTGTTTTACCCTGTTTTATGATTATTCTTGGTTAAAATATGATCCTACAATATGTATGCTGGTTGATGCTCTGCAGAATATTAGCCAGACTTTTGCAGACCTAGGCTAATAGATAATCCTATTACAGAGATTCAAGAGATAAGAAAGTTGTAAAGGATCCTTGCATTTTCCAAAGTGTTTTAATTCTCTGATAAGAACAAAGAGGTGTAATTGAATCAGTGTCTGATTGTATCAAAGTTGCCAGGGAGGTGTGACCCCTCTATTGTTCTCTTTATGTGTATTGTGCAGCCAAATATGGGGGATGTGGATTGCCTGTGGGAAGAGATGTATAAATATTTCTGCAATAACAAAATAAAGTAGTATTCATTTGACTCCCAAATTGTGTGTCGTCCAATATGGGAGGTCGGGGATGGTGAAACTGTAGTGCCTCGTGGGTATTTTATCGTATACCAGCGGAGATTTTGGACTGCGTGTCCCAGCTCCGTTACATTGATAAACCCCCATTTTAGTGTGAAATCATCGTCAGGTAGGTGGATATTATCTAGACCCCTCTCAATGTAGCTGTGCTTTCTTTACGATTTGGGATAGCTAGTTTGATTGTGAGGTTCGCTAGATAGGGCTACTGGAAAGCTATATTCTATAGATACACAGTAGTTCCTAGTGATATAGTGCCCCTTTAGGCCTATTTGGAAGTTATCGAGTATTCCCTACTACTCTAGCATATTGTTGGTTTTTTTAATTCCTTTTTTTTAAAGAAATTGTGTGTATAGTGGTTTATATTAGGGTCTCTATAATGCAAGCATCATTAAAGGTGATATACTGTGGACAGTTTACCTTTCACGTGATTTGGTCAATAATGATATGAGGATTACTTTGTCCACAAAACACGGGGATCATATATCACCCTCTAGTTGGTATTGGAGTTTCCTTTATAGGCTGTGTTGGCTTAGGTCTATCCTGACTATTGTTACTTCGTTATCCCTATACTTAGTCCAAATACCAGAATCTGATGGATATGAGGCTGTGTCATTTAGCCATTGAGTTTGATCTTGGTTATCATATTTTCCCTAGATGTACACTGTCCCACTTTACCACCTAGTTGAACCACTCACTACACTTGTTTTTTAATTTTTAATAGTGGCGTTGTTCTTCAAGTGTCAATCAAGTTTTCCTATTTTTAGATATGCTATTAGATTAATGTGGTGTTAGGCACCTGGGAACATAGTTCAAAGGCAATTCATAAATCAGACCAATCAGCCTCTAGTAATCTGAGATTGACAGCAGACCCCTTTAGGACATACAACTCATTTACCTCAAAAAGAACATGTCCCTCCCCCCATCGTTCTCTGCCCTATTTTTCCCCCAGGGATGCAAACTAAATATAGAAGAACTAGAAGAGCTAAATAAAGATATTTCACTTTTAGAGCTGGCACAGTAGTGGGGTTCCTTAAGATACCTAAAGATCAAGGCAGAGACAGAATTTCTAATTTATACTATAAAAGATCTTTACCCCAGCTTGGTCCCAGACTTCTGGAAGTATGAAACACAGCCTTACATACGAGGTTGCTCCCTTCATTTGCAAAGAAGGCTCAGACTATCAGAAATAAGGCCTTGCCTAATATCACCTGACCAGGCTGGCTTTATTAAAGGAAGACAAGCAGTCAAATACACTGGGAGAATAACTGACATTATCCGCCAATCGACCTCAGCTGCAGTGGCCTCTTACTCCTTAGTCTGTTTACTGAAAAGGCTTTTTACTGAATGCAGATGAGCTATTTGGCAGTGTTCATGCCTTTAGATTTGAAGGTCAGTTTCTAAAAGGAATACTAGCTCTTTACTTTTCTTCCTCAATGATGCTTAGTATACGATGGAAACAAGATTGGAATTTTCCTGTATTTAATTGCAATTATCAGGGGTGTCTGTTTTCAGCTGTGCTCCTTGCTTTAGCCATGGAGCCCATAGCAGAGACCATTTGTTCTAAACCGGATATCACAGGGGTCACAATCGGTCCAAGGCAACACAAATCAGCTCTGTTGGCTGATGATACAATTCAGACTTTAACCATGCCTGCATATACTCCAGAAGCTTCTGGACCTCTTTCGGTATATTTTCAACGTTCAGGTCAATAAATCTAAATTAGAGGCCTTACCAATCAACTTTCCTTTTACCTGCATAAATGCCCTAAAAGACACAATTGAAGAACATACGTTATTCATTAATTAGGAATTAACATTACCAAGCAGTACACCACCCTCTACTAGCACAACATGCCTCATCTCCTACAGCAGATCAAGACCAACCTACATAAGTGGCAGCCATATTGTATCTCTTTGGAGAGGGGGAATTGTATCCCCTAAGATGAATATCCTTCCAACACTTTTATATATGTTTTAAACTGCAATTTTCCCATCCAAAATTTGGAAAACTCTACAGCAGATGTTCTTCCAGTTTAGAGGGCAAGACTGACCGAGAGTACTAATATCCACAATGTTCAGGTTTAAAGAGCAGGGAGGCCTCTGGGTACCAGACCTGAAAATATACTATCTAGTGATGCAGCTTGTGTTTCCTACCAAGCACCTTGTGGACCAAGATTGAGGCTACTCTCCGATCCATCCTCCAGCATCCTTTTTGTGTCTGCAAGAAATGACTTTCACATTACACCTTACTTTTAGTAATGTTGTTTCCTCAAGGAAAGGTAGTAGATTGGTCTAGATGGGCATCACAATTGGAGTATTTAGTACAGAAAAATAAGTTTTGCTCCTGGGCAGAATTTAGACCCCAAAACCCAGATTCTATGCAGGATATTTTTTTACCTTTAGCGGCTTGTTATACCCTTGCCCACATGTATTCTTTGATAATCCCCTCTCTTACATAATTTGAGATCATTTGTTCCCTTGCATGCCCAGGCAACAAGGGACTAATTTACAAAAACACTACTGGCCACTTGAGACCACAGCTATCTCCAAAACCAACATATGCCCTTACAATGGGAAAGATACTTTGGTGAAGAGTGCACTCTGGTTGGGTGGTGAGAAGTATGGGATATAATATATTCAATCTCAATCAATTCCGCTGTAAAATAAACTAACTATAATATCCTCTTTAGATTGTATCTAACCCTGAATAGGCTCTATAAAATATATCCTCAGGTTCCCCCAAATGCTGAGGGAAATATAGTCAAGAAGGGGGGTTTATCTATACATGCTGGTCTTGTTTACAAATCCTGGACTTCTGGGAGAGGATCTTGAGCCTTATCCATAAACTCACCAGATTTCAGCCACCTTTAACAGGACATTTCATCAATAATCTATTCAATGGTATGTCAGTGACACGATTAATGGAATATTTAAGTTTCCTGGATTATGAATGCAACTGACAGAGGAGAATCAATACTGTATGAAAAAAAAAAAGTTGCATGAAAAAATACCAAAATAGACATTAACAAACTAAATCTCTTTAGTTTACAAGCAGTTGCTTTTCAGAGTTAACACCCCTGCATAGCCAAGATAAAATTAGCATACAATTCATAATTTGTTTTGGCCAATCACAGGCAACTAATACATTTTAATACATTGTAGCAATCTGTAATATCAGCTTGTGCAGGAAGGAATCATGCAATGTTTAGTTCACTGCATAAGGAAGCAGGAGGAGCAAGACACTGCTGCGTAAGAACCCTGCATTGAGCTGCTGTTGGTTTGAAGATTAGAGAAGGGTTAAAATCCATGCCCAAATGCAGTGTTTCAATTGGTAGGTACAATGTACATATGTAAGCAGCTCTGGGGGTGTGGAAAACAAGTTTTATTAAAAAAATAAAAAATAAATAAGTCTCTATGTGTATAGAATGACTCAATGTAATGTGTGTTTCTGATATAAGCAGCATATGTTAGATTATAAAAAGGTAAAAACAGGGAAACTTAGATATACCTTTAATGTCTGCTTACTACTAAACTTTCTATCTTAATTTATTTATTTTTCTTCCTTCCCTTCATTTTCCTTTCTCTTTGAGGACCAGCAGATATGGAGCCCTATTAAATTTGCCAAATCGCAGTTCCAGAAGCACGTAAAGGAGCCTGCAAAAGTTACGGCTATTAAATTGGCCTCTTTTAGCTACCTGCAAATGATCTGCGTGTTACAGGCGGAAAAACCCTAAAGGCCTGCAAAATCTGAACTCAGACACAGCTAAATCTTTGATCTTTCAATCCCGTAAATGTTACAATCGCAAATCGCTATTAAATTGCTACAAGTCCTCCAGCCCGCAAATGGCAAATGTAGCCAAAAATCCTATGGGTACTAGAGAGGACCCGTAAGGGGGTTAAACTCCTGCCCGTAGCACTGTAAAAAACAAATATAAACACACTACTGTATTTTAAATTACAGGGAAAGCGATGAAAGGTATTAAAATTAATAGCACAACATTTTCAAGTTTGCAAATCTGCAATAGTTTTACTATGTTTAATTTCCGTGTTATATCGTTCAATCAATGTGTTAATACATATAATAGAACTTGCCTGGACTAGAATATTATATTTATTGATTTTTTTCAGATTTCATTATTTCTGGAATGCAGGTCCGATCGCAACTCAGACTTCAAAACCATAAGCGATTGAAATTTAACCTCCAAGTTTTAGTGAAGTAATGATCATTGGCTCCGTCTAAACCCATAACTACGGCTTTGAATAATTTGCTACGTGCCGAAGCATGGTTTACGAATTTGGATTCCGGTTATGTCCTTGCAGGCTTTTCTAATTTAATTGCTGTGTAAGTCCAGCAAGTTTGATGCCTGCAGACATACGGGTTGTACAACGACCACTGCGGGCTTGGAATTTAAAAGGGGCCATGGTCTGTAGGGATAGCCCCAGTTCTTGGACTGGATGTTAACCGACACTGTAATAGTAAGTGGAAACATGTAGCTACAATAGAAGCTAAGAAGCTAGTGATTTAAATGAGTTTAAAACAAAATATTGTTTTTGTTTTAAAAATTGTATAAGCAATCAATGGCTAAATAAAGCATCTAGCTCCTGTTGTTATGACATTACACCGGTCCTTTAAATAGAATATAGGGAAATGAGAAACGGAATCAACAGTTAAAAAATAACACTGGGTATAATTTTTAACATTAATCACTGAAATGTGAATCAACAGTATTTGATTTCCTGGAATAATAATTTATAATTTTTTTATATATTGATGTGAGCTTTTAACGAGTGGAACATTTTCTCTGTTACTATTTAGTACCCTGTATTATAAAGACAATCCACTTGCATTTATAGTCTGGACATCCCTTTTTTTGCTGTATTGTTAAAGGACCATATATATTACAGTTGTGCTCAAATGTTTGAATACCCTGGAAGAAATTGTGAAATGTTTAAATGCTTAAATGTAAAAAAATATTTTGAAAATATGACTGATCATGCTATTTTTTTTTATTTTATTCAAGGATAGTGAAGCCATTTATAGTCACATAGTTGTTTGGCTCCTTTTTAAATCGTAATGATAACAGAAATCACCCAATTGGCCCTGATCAAAGTTTACATACCCTTGAATGTTTGGCCGTGTTACAGACACACAAGGTGACACACATAGGTTAAAATGGCAATTAAAGGTTAATTTCCCACACCTTTGGCTTTTTAAATTGCAATTAGTGTCCGTGTATAAATAGTCAATCAGTTTGTTAGCTCTCACGTAGATGCACTGAGCAGGCTAGATACTTAGCCATGGGGAGCAGAAAAGAACTGTCAAAAGACCTGCATAATAAGGTAATGGAACTTCATAAAGATGGAAAACAATATAAAAAGATACCTAAAGCCTTGAAAATGCCAGTCAGTACTGTTCAATCACTTATTAAGAAGTGGAAAATTGAGGGATCTCTTAATATCAAGCCAAGGTCATGTAGACCAAGAAATATTTCAGCCACAACTGCCAGAAGAATTGTTCAGAATACAAAGAAAAAAACACAGGTAACCTCAGGAGAAATACGGGCTGCTCTGGAAAAAGATGGTGTAATTGTTTCAAGGAGCACAATACGACTATACTTGAACAAAAATGAGCTGCATAGTTGAGTTGCGAGAAAGAAGCCTTTACTGCGCCAATGCTACAAAAAAGCCTGGTTACAATATGCCCGATAACACCTTGACACGCCTCACAGCTTCTGGCACCATGTAATTTGGACGTGACCAAAATAGTGCTTTATGGTCCTAACCATAAGCGCTATGTTTGGAGAGTGGTCAACAAGTCCTATAGTGAAAATAATTCCATTCCCACGGTGAAGCATGGTGGTGGCTCACTGATGGGTATTTTTTTTTTTTGGCGGGGGGGGGTGAGCTGTAAATTCAGAGGGAATCTTGTGAAAATTGATGGCAAGATGAATGCAGCATGTTATCAGAAAATACTGGCAGACAATTTGTATTCTTCTGCACAAAGGCTGCACATGGGATGCTCTAGGACTTTCCAGTATGACAATGACCCTAAGCACAAGGCCAAGTTGACCCTCCAGTGGTTACAGCAGAAAAAGGTGAAGGTTGTGGAGTGGCCATCACAGTCATCGAGTGACTCTGGGGAGATCTCAAACGGTTCATGCAAGACGACCAAAGACTTTGCATAACCTGGAGGGATTTTGCCAAGATGAATGGGCAGCTATACCACCTACAAGAATTAGGGGCCTCCTAGGGCAACTATTACAAAAGACTGCACACTGTCATTGATGCTAAAGGGGCAATACACAGTATTAAGAACTAAGGGTATGTAAACTTTTGATCAGGGCCATTCGGGTGATTTCTGTTATCATTATGATTTAAAAAGGAGCCCAACATCTATGTGATAATAAATCGCTTCATATGATCACTATCCTTCAATAAAATATTTTTTTGCATGATCATTCATATTTTTAAAATAAATGCTAGAATTTCACAATTTCTGCAAGAGTATGCAAACTTTTGAGCACATTGAGTCTGACTAAGAGCATAAGGCAGAACAATTATATAAAGTTTCTTTCTAATTAGAAAAAAAGTTGCATGCCTCTGATGAACTCTGGAGGCATCAAGATATATATTTTTAAGTCTGTATGTGTGAGGGAGGTATTTCTATTTCTTTAGAAGAAGAAATAAGTGGGAAGTACGGCAGGTGTAAAATTCCAAAAGGTCCAATAATTTTACAAATTTGCCACCCTCTCCACCCTCCATCCCCCCCCCCCCCCCTCCACTGATCAAGAAGGACTCGAATGAGACAGCACAAAAACTTTATATACAAAAATAGAATCTTTAAAAGATAAGATTTTATCTGATAATAGTGTTAGGTCCATGTCTTACACATATGCTAATGTTATTGATTTGCTGCTTCAAAAACAGGACTTTTTTATTTCTAAAATACAATGGCCCTTTAACAGCGCAAATCCTGAGCTATGTATATAACAGGTGAGTCGGTAGTGTATATTGCCTTTCACAATTAAAGACTATTATAAAGTAACTAGAAACTTACCCGTCAAAAATGATGGCATGATGGATTTTTCTAAATTGTTTCCCCCCTCCCTCCTCTGTGTCTCCCCCCCCTCTCCCTCTGCAGTCTCTCTTTGGCCCCTCTCTCCCTCCCCAGTCTCTCTTTGCCCCCTCTCTCCCTCTCTAGTTTTTCTTTGCCCCCTCTCTTCCTCCCCAGTCTCTCTTTGCCCCCTCTCTCCATCCACTGTCTGTCTTTTCCCCATCTCCCCCTCCTCTGTCTCTCTTTGCCCCCTCTCTCCCTCCCCTGTCTCTCTTTGCCCCTCTCTACCTCCCTGTCTCTCTTTTCCCCCTCTCTCCCTCTCTTGTCTCTCTTTGCCCCCTCTATACCGCCCCTGTCTTTCTTTGTCCCCTCTCTCCCTCCCCCATCTCTCTGTGCCCCCTCTCTCCCTCCCCTGTCTCTTTTTGCCCCCTCTCTCTCTCTCCTGTTTCTCTTTGCACCCTCTCTCTGCCGCCTCCCCTATCTCTTTTTGCTCTCTCCCTCTCTATTTGCCCCTCTCTCCCTCCCCTGTCTCTCTTTGCCCCTCTCTCCCTACCCTGTCTCTCTTTGCCCCCACTCTTCATCCCCTGTCTCTCCTTGACCCCTCTCTTCCTCCCCTGTCTCTCTCTTTGCCCCCTCTCTTCTCCCCTGTCGCTCTTTGCCCCCTCCCTTCCTCCCCTGTCTCTCTTTGCCCCTCTTTCCCTCCCCAGTCTCTCTTTGCCCCCACTCTCCCTCCCCTGTCTCTCTTTGCCCCCTCTCTCCCTCCCTTGTCTCTCTTTGCCCCCTTTCCCCCTTGTCTCTCTTTGCCCCCTCTCTCCCTCCCCTGTCTCTATTTGCCCTCTCTCTCCCTCCCCCTTTTCTCTTTGCCCCCTCTCTCCCTCCCCTGTCTCTCTTTGCCCCCTCTCTCCCTCCCCTGTCTCTCTTTGCCCCCACTCTTCCTCCCCATCTCTCTTTGCCCCCACTCTTCCTTCCTGTCTCTCTTTGACCCCTTTCTCCCTCCCCTGTCTCTCTTTGCCCCCTCACCCCCCTTGTCTCTCTTTGCCCCCTCTCTCCCTCCCCTGTCTCTCTTTGCCCACTCTCTCCCTCCCCTGTCTCTCTTTGCCCCCTCCCTCTTTATTTCCCTCTCTATCTCCCTCTGTCCCCCCTTTGCCTTGTACCTGCTCAATGGAGTCCCACCCCTGCCGGTGCGCCCTCTGCAGAGTAGTTACTTAGCAATGACGTCATTTGGGAATCCCTAAGCTGCAGAGAGGACAAACGGCAGGGGTGGGACTCCATTGGTCCGCTGAACCACCAATGACTGAGCAGGTAGGCGGGCAAATGGGTGACAGAGGGAGCATCAGTGGGGCAGGTGGAGTTGAGGGAGCATCAGTGGATAGTGTCCCTCATGCAGCCCTGCAACTGCCTAAGTTGCGGGCCTCGCATGACGACAACTAGTAGTACAACAACTATATATATATGATGTAAGATTTTTATTATCAGCAAATCTCGTGTAGTGTTAAAAATTACATTTTAAAACATATACCTCTCAAATTACCAAAGCCACAATATGGTGTTTATATGCTGTGTGATGCCTCAGTATTCTTGTCTCTACAAATAGACACCTAATGCGCTAAATATCAACATGACACATACATAAAGTGACAAGAATAGCTACTATTACTCACAGTAAAAGCATCATAGTACAACGTAACACTTATTATTCACCAGTAGTACAATTTTTTGTAGAATTTAAAGATGCTGTAGATTAGCAAAAAATGTAACTTTTGTGAATTATACAATGTTAACAACTGTGTAAGCCACAGGCATAAAAGCATTTTTAGAGAAAATCTTTATGTAATCAGGAAGTGCATGGAAGCTGCCATTAAATGAATACTTCCATTTCAAGCCACAAGAGGGTGGTTACAGAGCATGATAAGGAGGGTGTGCAATTATACTTGCAAGATACAACTACTAAGTCTATGAAGGATGGGGGGAGGTGATCAGTACTGACATCTTACCTGAATCAAGTAACAAATACCCCTCACACTCTCCCTCCTCCTTCCACTTTTAAAAATATATCAAACATTAGCAGAACACACCCAACAAGCCTGCAAGCCAAGAGGAAGTGTAGAAGACAAAAAATGACATCTTTCAAGCAGTATCGACTAAAATACAGATTTTACAAAAAAACTATCTTTAGGCCACAGCTTACACTGCTACTAATGATGTTAGTTTGTTACAAAATTTACAAACAACTAAAGTTTTATATTTTAAAGGACCACCACAATGCTTTAGCAACAGTTACTTAATGTTTAAATTGGACATTGATCATTAATAAAATATATACTCAGTGAATTAAAAAGGCAATTATGAATAATAACCTTACTTTAAATCATCAGTTTTAGCAGCAGCTGATCCCCATCCACTAGAAGTTCAGTTGGGGTAGGTGGCTCTGACTAGCAAGCAGTGCTAAATGATAGGCATCAACAAAATACTCTTTATTAGCTGAAGTCTTGCTTTGGTAAAATGGTTTTGTCTGACAACGAGCTGTAGCTGGGAAGCAGCTTATCATATAATATTCTAGTCTCACAGTGAGAGTGCATTTAAAGCCCTTGAGACCTGTCTCCTAGCCAATCTCCCTTTGATGTAAGGGTGGAAATCAGCAACCCAAGTGGGGAGTAATACTCAATTCTTTAGGAGTAATTTTAATATTGAATACTGTAGTCCAGAGTAGAACCTGTTCCGAATGCATCTGATGAATGACCTAATTATTTTGTAAGGGTTATCTGCAAATAATATAGTGATTGAAACAGACAGGTGTCAGACATTATAGTCTTACGGGGCTAAGAGCAGGTATGCAGTCAGACAGGATAGGTCGCACATGATGTAAGGTAGAGAGCACTCAGGGTCATTATAGACTACAACAACAGGCTTGGTAAAGAAATAAAGCGTGCAAGCAGACCCAGTATAATGCAGGTCATATGTAACATATGAAGTATTAGTAATGGAATGGAAAAAGGACAAGGAAGTTAGGTGCTTTGTCAAATGAGGAAACAGGTACTGTAGTTGTAGCGGTATGTTTTAATAAGCCTTTAGGTCAGCTTCAGTGAGCAGGACCCAGCCACTTGCAAAAATAATACTCTCAGTGTTTGGTATGGAATACTCTCACTAATTTCATGGTTTGCACATAAGAGGTTAATTAGGCAAAGAAGAAGCAAAGCTTATACAATCTCCAAAGCTGTACATTAGTCAACCTGTAAATACACACAGAGATAGGATGGCTTTAAATCTCCTAACAATTTGTCACAGTAATACTAACATACTAATCCATGCTATATGAACAACATAAAGCAAATCACCTCAACCCTTTAATTCAGAGGTTGGCATTAGAAGCATCTGAAAAAGGAAGCAACTAGGAAAGCAGCAGCTTTTGCTTGCTCATTATACTGCAGTATCTATGTGACGATCCAATCTTTACAAGCCCAGGGCTACCTGCTCTAAATAACAGGTTAACTACCCACAAGGACCGTGGGGTTCTTGGAAATCTCAGCACCAGAACCCTGATATCTGGCTTCTGTATCGGTCAGGGTCCTTGCATCAGAAATCAGCACCTTCAGGCTACCAAGAGACTCCAGATCTGCTTCTTCTTATGGGGCTTGATAAGACTTGTTAAATTCAAACCTACCCCAGCAGGATCCTACAGAGCCTCCCAGTACCTCCCTGCAGCCACCCAGGAAATCAGGAGCAAAATAAGAGACACACAATTTCTATATGTCTCAAGAAATTAACTGATTTATTTATTTAAGACAAGTCAGCAATATTTATAGCAGATACAGATGGGGTGTACACAATGTAACAATGAGAGGGTGTGCCAGACAATTACAGGAGATGACCCCACATGGGGTCTAGCAGTAGCTTTCTGAGAGCAATAGGCTTAGCCTCCAATACATATCCTGCTGTCTCTAACACATATCAGATGTGATAACCTTTAGCTGGCAAACAATGGGACAAAACAGATTACAAATACAATGGAGGTGTTTATGTACATAATCCAGTGGCTGGAGACAAGCTGTCTGTCCTTTTTCTCTATATCTTCCTCTTTTGTTTAAGATTGTAAGGTTTCAGTTGGCTAGGTGTGCATCAAGGTATATGGCATAAATTCCTAGGAATTATTTGATTGATACAGGATATTTGTCTCCTTGTCAAAGACTCCCCATGTATTTCCACAGAAAAAAAACTTTTTCACACAAAATGGAACCCAAGGGTTCCATGGAAAATAGTTTGGGTAACACTGATTTAGTCCATTCAGATCATTTGTCATTATGTGCCACAAACTGAGTTTCCCTTCTAACACTGATGAGTAGTTACTTGACTCATACTTGATGTATGACTGCATTTGTGAATATTCACTCATATCGGCATTGTGGAGGTAATGAATAAAGAGCCCCAGTGCAAAATAATGTGGGAGTTAACCCTTGTAACGTTTATATATCTCCTTTTATCCCAGGCTACTGCCAATAGCAGCACCCCCTCTACTCTGGTGCGGATCCCTGTAATCTGCACCTGTTGCACCTGGATTAGCACTGACCATGACCAAGGGATTACGAAACACTCAATAGCACATGGGCAGCACATTTTCAGGGGGCAGCAGGTTTCCTAAAGTTGCCTTTCTGACTTACTGTATACAGATAGACAGATACAATTAGGATTTTCTATATAGGTGTGTAGTAAACTTCTTGTTGGGATACAACAAGAGGAAAGGAGGCATAGTAACTGGGTCATAGTAGGGCACAAACATTACAAATGCAGCCTACTTGATCTGTTTATGGCTTCTATCTGTTGTACCTGAAGTTTTTGGACAGTTCAAATTTGCCCTGTGCATATTCTACATCTAGAGTGGTGCCTACATGACTATTTCCAAATGCTGAAAACTCCTATCTCTAACCTTTAAATCTTCAACAATACAGAACCAAGCAAAATAAAAATACTCCAGAATCTGAACTGGAACATTAATTCCAATTTCCATGGCTGTTCATCATATTCAGCACCCTAGTCTAATAACTAAAGAAAATCATTAAAATCAAAATTATGCTCAAGTCATTTTCATAAAAAAAATGTAAAACTTAGTACTGTTAATGACAACATAAGATGATAATTTTGAATAAAAAATGTCAATGTGTAATTTTTCTGAAAAAATAAGCTGCAGTACTGAGGATTTAGAAAAATCTAAAATTACATGGAAAGCTCTCAAGTATTTTAAAGTCTATAAATAACTGATGTTTAAGAGGTTTAAAATCTGGTGCAGAATAAGTGCGTATTATCTTTATAAAAAAAATGCCTGAATGTTAGTGTAGAGCTATCTCCTTGCTTGTTCTGATCTTTTTCATTAATGTACTCACCTTCTCATTCAGAGGTAATTTAATACAGCACAACTACAGAAGTGGTAGTTGATAGTAGACATCCAGTGATATGGATAATACAGTAAAAAGAACGGGATATTCTTTAATTGAAATATGCCTGGGACATGCATAGCTAAGCATGTTGTTTTAGACAGATTGTAATGGACAAGCTACTGGACCTATTGGTTATAATCTACACCCAAAATCTTTTTTTTTTTTTCAGTTTTATTTACATCTACTTCTTATTTCTATTTTTTTGCATTGCACTGGAAGCTTCTTATGTTTCTTGTATGGAAGACTGTTTAACTGATTCTATTTTCTTCATTTAAGGAATTTAAGCATGCCTGCGATAAGCATAATCCTATCCTGAGCCTTAACTAAAGGACCACTCTGATCATAAATGTAAAATATATTATTTTGAAGAACTTCTCCTGAAAATCAACATGTTCTTTGAAATGAAAAAAAAAAATAACACAGCCTCTAAATTATTACTTTTTGTATGTAATTATGCTGCTATCATTTTAGTTTCCAGTGGCTTACTTCCTGAGATGGGAAGAGACTTTGAATGCAGAGGGAAAGCTCTATCTGAACAATAGAAATTTGTCAGCAACTACTGCCAGTGCTGTCATTAGCACTAATACAGAGCTTTTTGGTTTATAAAAAAAGAAGTTAATGAATTCCAAGTCTTTTTTTTGTATATACAATAGGATATGGAATCAACTTTATTAATGTATCAAAGAAAAAATACAGCTTTTTAAAAAGGAAGTCCCATATATAGACTATAGGGGGGACTCTTCACACATAATGACCCCTCTATATGAAAATTCCCAATACCCCACTGAAAAAATTCTAATGGATATTCCTATTAAAAACAATTTTGTAAAAACGTGTCACATTTTAGGGACTAATAGGTCTGCTTGTAATTGCACCACATCTATATAAACTAAAATTAAAAGATTAGAATCTGCTGTTTCAGGTCCCCAAAGTACTCAGGTAGAGAGCCACCTTGCACCCAAAGACAGCTCACACTGCAGGAAAGTTATGGGTTAACGAAAGCATGGAGGTGGTTACATCAGCATAAAGGCAGCATTATTAAAAGTCAATCAAGAAGGGGGTAAAGTGTCTAGCAAAGTTTCAGTCTATATATGCATAGGGTTGTAAAACATAAGAAGCCATACAATGCTGTACATATAATTAGTCTCAGAGTAGCAATATCAATTTTATTAAATGCAGTACTCAATAATATAATCACACATAATGGTTGTGGTCATTGCGAGTTTGTTGGTAATGCTTTGGAATTTTATGGGCTTGCCCACGCGCAATGCCCTCCTTAGAGATGAGTGACGCAGGCGCTCATCGCAAGGCGTGTACGACTTAGGCTGCAATGAGCGCCGCAGGCACTCATTGCAGGGCTCACGCCGCAGGTGCTCATTGCGAGGCTTGCACCTCTAAGGGTCACACCATCAGCCCCAAATTTTACCTGCATCCTGGTTTCAGAAGGCCTCACTGGTTACTCTGAATTCTGGGAGTTCTATACACACCATCAGGTATGGAGGAGACCTTGAAAGCTGCATCTTCCCAGGAACCAATATCTTTTATTAATATTTCTACTATATGCTTGTTATTATATTTGATGACATAGAATTATTTCTAAAATTAGTTCAAACTCTTACAAATGCTCACTTTATCTTGCCTGACTTTCCTCCCCTTCCCCCTTTTATGGCCTGTATAATTTGCCTAGATCTCCTCCTTTCCAAATGTCTTGGCATTTTTTTTCTGCTAACTGCTCTCTCTTTCTCTCTCTCTCTCTCCCTGTTCCATTGGTCCCTCATACCATATTTTTATTTTCTTTTTAGCCCCAAATTTTACCTGCATCCTGGTTTCAGAAGGCCTCACTGGTTACTCTGAATTCTGGGAGTTCTGCCCTCCCTCCCTGTCCCTCACCCTCCCACCCCATTTCTGATTAAATATATAGGGAAATGTGAATCACCTGACTTTCCTACTTGCATATATTATCTCACCACTAGGGGCAGACAGCATATTAAATGCTAGAGCCCTCACCTCTGCTCCTTCTCTCTCCTTCTAAATGAAAAACCTTTCTAACTTTCACTTCTCTTCTGACCCTTTTTATCCTTATCTGTTTAATCTTTCCCTGATTTCTGCCCCTTCCATTCCCTTTAGATTGTAAGTGGCGAGTTTTCAGTCTTCTAGGATGCTTTGGGAAAAAAAACTTTCTGCAAAGATTCTAAGCTCCACACAGGATCCTCCATTTTTGGAAGGTTGTTAATGCTGTATTTTTCCTTGTTTTTATCCCCTGTATTGCGCTACGTAATATTTTGGCGCGTTACAAATAAATGTTAATAATAAATAATAAGGGTCCTCTATCCCGTCATACAGGTTATTTACCCGAGGACGCTACACCGATGGAGGATGGAAAGAGATTGAAGGCCCCCATAGCGATGCACGCGATCAGTGACAAAGGATGTTGCACTATGGCGCTGATCGTAAGGCACGCAACATTTTTTTTTTAATTACGAATTCAACGGACAAGATTTGCTCAAGCTAGTAACTCTAGAGACCATCAAAAAAAAATAATGTCATAAATATATTAAAAACATCACACAAAACTCAGGGGGAAACTGTGAGTGAGGTTGCGAGCTAACTTAACTGCCAACTTAGAGGGGTGAGAGCCTTGCATTGTGTGGCAAACAGCATTGCCAGCTTTTAAATGTTATTGCCATCATTTTTGACAGGCAGGTCGCTAGTACATAATAATAATAATAATACAGGAAGAGAGGGAATTAATAGTGCTTACACTGAACAATTACACCAAGAAGAAGCAATGACCCATAGTTGCAAGTGACATGCTACAAGACACAGGGCCAGATGAGACTTATACAATTGTAATAACAGTATAGGGAGCAAAACCACAAAAAGTTTCAAATAAGTGCCTGATGCAGATTGAAATGTCTCTGACTTGTGGTCAGGTCCAAAGCAAGAGTCCATTAAATCCAAAAGCTAAGGAGGGCAAATAAGATGTTATAGAAACCATGGACACAAAACGTTTGTATAATGATAATAACAGTAATAATAATAATAAGAGCAGGATTAAAGATAAACAACAGTATAATTCAGATAGATGATTAATGCAGATAGCAATGTCTCCACGGTGTGATCCAGATCAAAGCAGCAGCCCATTAGAGCCAAGAGCCTGAAAAGACAGTCCATTCAGCCTACAACATTTGGCACTGACTACCCAGTGCCTTGCATGCAGGTTCGCACACGGGTGAAAGTACCAGCAAAAATAGTACTGCACACCCAGTTGCATTGTTTGATCCAAGTTAATACTGCGGCTGTTTGTCATGCTGAGATGGTTGGGGTAATATAAATAGATATCTATATACCATGAGTAAATATATATTTATATATAACATAGTAATTTTTAACCTTTGTGGCATTTACTCTTTTACTATTTAATTATGATAATCTTTAGCTCAGCATTTTTACTAAGCAATAACAATTTGTCCTAAGTCAAAACAAATGTCCTAGACAAAATGTGATGGCTATATAGCAAGGTGAAAAAAGAACTTGTAAACTGTGCATTATTAGCAGAAATAAGGGGATCTGCACAATGATTTAAGGTGGCATACATGCTTGATAAGTACTTGGTACATGCTTGATTCTTAAGTGGCTTACAAATGTAATGAATATCCCATTGGCTTAGAAGAGGGAGGTGTTGCGATGACTATTACTGTTAGTTAAACATTATAAAAATACTGTATATTGATGTATTCGATGACAGCAACAGATATTGTCTATGATGTCTGTGTGTTCTCTCGAGCTTGAATAAATAAATCGAAAATAACAAAGAAGTATGTTTTTTCGTGTTCTACTTGATTTTTTGGGGGGTAAGAGGAAGTAAGTGGATATGTTTTTCTACAAAAAGATTTAGGAAAACTGGAGAACCTCCAGGACCTTCAAAGAACAAAGCTCTGCAAAGCTGTGATAGCCACTTCTCAGTGGGGGAGCACAAGCATACATCAACTTGCAAAGAGGAATCCAGGGCCACTGCTGTAATGGTGGAGCAGCCATGACTCTGATCACAGACCAGGTTAGGAGGTGAGGCTGGTTCCTGTGTAAAATTTACTGAATCATGATCTGCATTCATGGTTTCTGATATCATGCTGCTCTATATGTAACTCGCACTTTAACTGACAGTAGGATGTTTCAGAAGTATGTTTTTTCGTGTTCAACCTGATTCTTTTGGGGGTAAGAAGAAGTAAGTGGATATGATTTTCTATAACATTTGGTGCTAGTGACTTGGATTGCAATATCCGTTCATAAAACACCCCGGGGGTCCAGAAGTTCTTGGAGGTGGGTTCGACAATCAATCAAGGTCAAAATACATGAGGTTAACAGAGATGCCTTTGTGAAAATCTGTATGTAGGAACACCTGTCCGGCACCCCTTCCTGGAGCCCTGGTTCTCCCCCGTAAGGCATGAGGACAAGGTGACGCATTTTACCAGAATTGCTGACTGAGAATATGTAGATATAGATTAACAGCCTTATTAAATTGTGTTTCGGTAAATTTAAAAGGGCTCTATTTAAGCACACAGCATATTTTTTTTACAGAAGTTTTTAAGTTAGTGAACTTCTATCCAAAAGCAAGGTCTTCACTAACTAAACACTTCTGTAAATAAAATATGCTATGTGCTTAAATAGAGCCCTTTTAAATGTATCGAAACGCAATTTAATAAGGCTGTAAGTGATTTTGTATCTAACGAGGTGATGTAGAGCTGGCTTAAGGGTTTAATATTATACTGGATAGCCAATGTTCTGTGTCTTAGTTACAAGGTCATTCGCTGAGATATTTTCTTTAAACAAAGCAGTTTCATACGACCAGAGCAAATAAATATATTTTTAAGGAAGTATTATTTCTCTAATGTGCAATTATGATAACTTTCTTTAAAGGGTTTATGAAATGTCATGTTATCTCAATTTTAAACACTCAATTGATTTGCAATGCATTATGATGTGGTAAAGTTATGACAAATAAGATGTATATAGAAATTGCAAGGTAGAATTAATACATTTGGTACTGATCTAATAAATAATCAGCTGTTGTATTGACAGAAAAAAGAAAAAAGGTTTGCATGATAACCAGCCTTTGTACCCAAAGTGAAATATTTATTATCTAATAATTACCAGGTCAAATTATTTTTATGACTCCATGTAGAGTTATAGAAGGAGTGAAAAACACTTCCTGCTTCATAGTTATAATAATTATTAAGGTTTTAAAGATGATACCTAACAAAGCCCAATATTTTATGGGTTATAATAAGCAGTCAGAAACGTCAGCCGACTAAGAATGTAGTTTTATTTTTTTAAGTTTTTGTTTTTCCATTCTTATTTTTTATTTTTGCAGGTCTTTTTTTTCTGGCCAGGTTATTTTATTTTTTAGTTGTAATTTTATGCTCAATAGAGCTACCGTCATGTTACTGAACTTGAGGAATGATAAGCAGGTTGACATTTCTCTCTGTCAGAATGAATGGGATATGTGCACAATCTCTGTCTTGTGTTTTATCCTCAGGTGGACATTGGAATGTGCCCCTATCACTGACAAAATTGGTGCATGATATAATACCTGGTTAAAAAACTTTATCATAGCAATTTTGTTTTTTATAATAATAGTAGGTCTTATGTTGTATGTATTATGTTTTTGTTTTTACATGCTGGGTAAATACTGTGAAAACGTGACATCTATTGCTCAATGCCCATCGCCAGCTCAGATGGTGGCCATGATGCAAATAGGTAGAGAACTGGGAAAACCTCTTCAAGGTTTTTCTAGGTCTCTAAGAAGGGAACGTGATAAGAGATGGTTTACATTATGAGTTGAAAAGTTCAGAGCTTTATTACTATATAAATATATTAACACCAGTAGTACTGGTAGTTTTTTAGTATACAACATGTTACAGGATAAATCGAATATTGGGTTTATCACTTATAGAGATATAATTTAGTAGTAGTGAAACTGTTCTAATGAGGATTTTTACTGCTTTGGCAGTATAATAATAATAATAATAATAATGGTTGCTTATACATTATATATTTTACTAGCCATTGCATGAAATTACATTATTGACTTATATGAAACAGAACCAATTATCACCCTTGTTCATTATAGAGTTATGCATATGTGAAAATTTAATTTACAGTTAGGGTGGAATTTTAGAGGATGTCTGGTTGAAAGATGTATGACAGATCGTGAATGTTTGGATTTTATTTTTATTTTTGTCACACTTGCCTACCCTAGAAGAAGATGAGCCTGAAAATATCAGGACACGTCAAAGAGAGTAACAATGATGCCACAAGCTTGGCATGATGAGAGTAAGTCTCTACCAAGTACCTATCATGATGCCAACAGATAATAACAGATGAAGAACCAAATACAGAGTTTGCTGACTAAAGACAAAGCCCAGACACAAGTCTTGCTGGGATTCTGCACCCAAGAAAAAGGAGACGGGCCAAACTCTTGTTCATTGACATGGAAATATGCTCATGCATGTATCTGCTGGCAAAGAGAAAAGATGTAAAGATCTGTGAGAAAGTCATATACTCATTGCCCTGTGTCTGAAAATCTGCATATGATGGGATCTTGTTATCCAGAAGCAACCTGCCTTTGTTCTGATCATTGTTTTGTCATTTTCACTTTTTCTACTTTTTTCTATGCTTGTCTTTCTTTTTACTGTCCTTTGGCTTCTCACACATATGCAACTTGTTCGGATCTAGTACATACTAACATCTGATCAGGGAAAGCAACTAGGGAAAGAAGAAGTTATCTTGCATAAACTCTGGGCTGTTAATAATATCAGTGCAAAAAATGATATACTAAGAATTGTTTCTGCAATGGTTTATGATAATTGTATCTATGTTCCAGCTGGAGATAATATCATGATATCATGAGTATAAAGGGAAATTGGTTATGATCTAGTTATTGGAAATTGGTTGGGTGGTGTTTGGTGAACATTATGTGAGGTGATTTTAACCATTGTTGTTTTTCTTTACATTTGACTTACAATGATAACTATTAAACCACAATCTGGACTAACCTTGGTCTCATTGTAACATTCACAGCATATGTACTCTTCTGGTTGTGTGGACTTGGTCAAACAGGTACTCAGTCATTTTTATTTAGACTTATTTTATCATTTGAATTTATTTTTTCATGTGGACTTGTTCTTTATCTTTTACTTGTGCTTTATAATCACCAATTGTAACACTCTCATCCAACATGCATTTAACAACTTGACTGTAACCTTTGTGCTAGGGACAATTGCTTTTTAATTTGTATTGTTGTTTTTTTTATTTTTGCTATGTATAATTGTGTTTTTCTTTTTCAATGCTCTTGTTAAGAAGGTGTTAAGGTAAAAGGTGCAAAGGACTGCATGTGATATAATATCTCCATGTTGTAGGAATCTTACCTGTAATGGGTCCTTTAGTGGCTTAGAGTCTCTTTAGGAGCCAGTCTGAAGAACATGCCTCCACTTCCTATTATGTTTATTAATTATCTGTATATGTTTGATTGCAATGCTTGTAAGTTCTTTAAGATTGCACCCTAGGTTAACACTGTTGTATTTATCTAGTATTCACTTATGGTTTAGTTCTTTGCAGTGTCAGTAAACCTCCTACACCAATATTATTGCTGCATGGCAGATATAGAAGCTGATTTTAAGCAGATTGTGTGTGGCACTCCTGGAGCTCAGTGAAAGAAAAACAGCTTTGCAGCATGGCTGTCGACTCCACCTCCATAAACTTTATATTTTAAAAACTCCATCTGCAATATTTTAGGAATTACTTTACATCTAAAGGAACAATGGTTTATTTTTAAGTGTTTACCATTCTGCATTCCCTGTTTGACCTAAACAACATAAACATCAAATAACAAGTATGATAATCAAAAACTTAAATTGGACAACTGACAAAGATGTCTGCTTGCCTAAGCCTGTGTGCTATACCCTGAACCACCATCATATTGTGCAGCAGGTGAACAGATGTAAAGTTCAGTAAAGATGCAGAGGCCTAATGAGGATGTTAGTCACATCTTATGACTGAAAGGCTCTTGTCTTTCACAATACAGGATTGTGATTAATGCTCAACAACATTGTGGACAGCACAGTATGAATTGCTTGGTGAGATAACCAGTTATGTTGGTGAAAGTAAGTGAAACAAGAAGTACTGCTGGCTGTGTACTGCATCCCATTTAACACTTCACCATGCACAGTGAGTGGTAGATACAAACATGAGTTGCAGACACCATACTGAATCAAAACATCATAGCTTACTGGAGTCTACCATGTTGTATTATGATGTGAAATGACCAACAATGCATCTTCTCTGGTTGGAAGCTGTGGGCGGTATAGTGGTGCCTGTTGAAGCCAATGTTGCAGACATAGGAACAGATTATTCAGCAAGCTATAAGAAGAGAGTTTTAGTGTGGGACCTGTCCTTTGTGTATTAGTGGAAGTTTTCCTTTTACAGTATGGCCATAAGCAATCAGTCATACAGCCACATATTCCAGAGGGCTAACTAGACAGCTTTCTGTTGATGATTTACATGCATGAAAGATCATTAGGTAGACACAATTGGTGTAAAGTTTATTCCATGAAAGTTGCCAATTATGAAGTTTAAAACCTGAGCAATAAGAGGCTCAGGAGCAGGCCCTCGTGTTCCTGAATGGAGACCTGTACTGGGTCTAATATAGAATTCTATTCTTTGGATGGACAATGGGCAGGATCCTGGGACATGTGATATGATTAACTGTGGCTTTCATGAACTCCCTCATGTTGAATAATGGGTGGATCTGGTGATCCCAAACTAATGACAAATTACAACACCTATGGCCCACTTGCTTTGTGACTAGTCAATATAGAACTGTTGGAAACCTAACATGCTGCCCGTTTTTATGCTCAGTCTGTCCTCTTGGGATAAACCCTTTGCAGATCCACTTGTCTGATAAATCTTTTACAGTGGGTCCCCCAGCTAGCAGCTCTGTATTTTAGAATCTATTAAAACACCTAAAACCCTCATCCATCCAGGATGGTTCAAGCCTTTTTGTACCATTCTTGCATTTAAGGTCATATCTTAATATTCCACTCCGCAATTATGCATCTTGCTTCTGTCACAGTGTTACATAAATATAGTAAGGAAATGTCCCTTCCATACTCAATACAATCTGAGCATCACAAGTCACACTGCTCCCTCCTAACTTTCTGTCCCTCCTGCTCCATTCTTCTTTACTTTGTAGTAAAAGCAGAGCCCTCAAATTTTTCTGTACTGGTTTTGTGAATGTTAAGTAAATCTGTAACTACCCCAATATATATATATATATTGTATAATACTACTTAACAGGTCCTTGCTTCATAAAATAAGATAAGTATACAAGGGCATTGTTAAAATTAAAAATACATTTTCAGATAAAAAGATAGAATTGAGTGCATTTTTATTGTTGTATCCCTTCCTAAGCACCAACACAAAGTTTCTATATTGCTTGATGGACACATGCCTTTAATCCTGATCATTTACTATGGTATTAAATACCTCAGGATGACTTTTTTACCCTCTAGAATGTGATTCTATATAGCAGATCTTGCAGCTGTAATGGGATGTAATGTGATTATATAGCTGGAGTTTTGCGGTACAAATGCAATCTGACTGCTGAGTGAACCCTGTCTTGTGTTACCAGGGATGAGTGTGTGGACATCAGATCTGAACAGGTGTTACATGCAAGGTAATAGGCTCATATATAGCTTTGTATTGCTGTTAGCATAAACATGATATTATGATATCGAGATCTTCCAAATGTATGTCAGTAAATGGCATGCAAATGAATATGTATTTTTGCCCACTACATAACAATTTAGTGGGTGACAATATCAATTAAGAACCCAGAAAAAATAGTAGTACTGTAAGGTGATTGCCAATTATATGGGATGTATCTGGGATTTATAAGTGTTATTGAAAACCCTTACTTGTAAGTCAGATCCCCCTCTGTCCAGATAATATATCAATTCCCTTCTTATGGTTAGCCCCTGCCATACACATGGTTGGATTACATATTAGGCCAACTAGGCAGCCGACCAGGGGTGCTTCTCAGTTAGGGGCGCCACTTCTTAAAAAATGGTTCCTGGTTTTAAAAAAAATTAAATGTTGCAGTTCATAGACTGTCATAGACTGTCTACTATGGGGTAACCACCTAGAACAAGACAGTTACAACAGGAAAGGGAACTAACACATACAGAAAAGGCAAAAATGGGTTTGTGCATACCTTGGGTTTGTGCATACCCATATAACCCTCTCTGGGAATTCTATTACGATTTCTTTTATCATTCAACTCACTTTCTGACATAATTAGGAGGGTAACTTATTTTAGACTAACACTTGTTAGAGACACTGATGGTGTATATGGATGACACTGAAGTTGTTTATGAATTTGTATTGATTGAATAGGTATAGACAGTCTAAAAATAAAATAATCTATGTATTATTATGATCCTTCATGAGGAGACAACAATAAGGTTGTTGGTGTTCTCGAGAATTCTTGGTTGCTTTGTCTTTTCTTGCTGCCCAATCTAACAATGGAGTCAGTCCTCCACAAATATCCATGACATCTCACTGTAATGCTATATTGATACATACGTTCAGTGAATTGTGACAGAGTCAATGTCCATGTCTAACAAGAGTATGTGATACTCTTGTTAGACATGGACATTGTCTTCTGTTATTTAGAAAAAAGACACTCCATCTAAACAACATATCAGTATTTTACAACTCACTGGTTATAAACAAACTCCCTTATATGCTTAATTGGGTAAAGGACATTGGAAATGTACTAGATGAGAAGATTGGCAAGACATCTTTGAGGTTCATAACAGACTTTCCGTTTGGGTTAAATATAATGTCCAAGGGTATAAGACCCTTCTCTGGTGATACCTTTCCCCTGACAATTTGTACAACATGTGCATTTCCCCAAATAAGTTGTGTTGGAAAGGCTGTGGAGCTACAGGCACTTATTACCACAATACTGCCCCAAAGTAAAACTTTCTGGTCACTGATCAGAGATAGTATCTCAGGATGCCTCCAGAAAGAAATAGCATTAGATTGTTGGGTCTCTTTACTTTATAGACCAATAGAAACACTTACTAACGTCTTAATGTCTCAAATTGTTCATGTAGCAAAGAGAGTCACTGCCGTGGTTTGGAACCAAATCTCACCATGCAACTCAAAGCAATCTAGAAAATACAAAATAATGTTGTAATGAAAAAATTATCACACTTGTAAAAGGTAACCTAGGTCCTTTTTTTTCTTTTTTTTTTAAATGGTTACTAAAATATTTTCATAGGAACTTAAACTTTAAACAACTGCTTAACCTACCTAAAAAAAGAATCCCCATCTGGATATATCTCTCTTGCTGTCAGTTCTTTACTTCGCTCAAGTATTAGCAGACTCTAGTGTAGTTTCCAAACATTGGTGGATCTCTAGAGGCCTAGGTAGGTTTGGTACATGGTTTACTGATGGCCGTCTTTTGACCTATGATTAATTTAGCTTGAGCCATAATCTACCTCAAGAGGAATTTTACAACTATCTAAAAATAAAAAGCTGGGCCGCGAAATGTTCAAATACTTAGGGCCCCCTAAATCCTCTTGGATTTCACTAATTAGTAAAAATCTCCCACTCTCCAAGGGTATAGTAGAGTCATTGTATGACATTTTTACAAATACAGCTACAGACAAGAAGCCCAAATTTATGTGTAGATGGGAGGAAGACTTAGGAGTGGAATGGGTGTGTTCAAACTTAATTAGAGGATCATTTAAGTATTCCCACTTAGAAACATCTATTAAGGTCCTCCAGTGAGTCTATTGTACACCTGATAAGCTTCAGAAGATCAACCCCCGTGAAAGCAACAAATGCTTTAGGGGGTGCCAACAGATAGGAGACCATTTACACACTTGGTGGTCTTACTCGATGGCTCAAAACTTATGGGCAGACCTAACCCAACTTGCCACATCACTCTTTAAGAAGGTGATTGTAACCAAGATAGAATCCTGCCTTTTGGCAATTCGTATACAAAACTTGTCCTTAGCTCAAAACAAATTGTTTCAACTAATGACTATTGCTGTTAAACTGCATATACCTAGTAGGTGGAAACCTATGACCTTAATATTTCAAGAGGTAGTCATAGCCTCTTAGCACCCCACTCACTTGACCCTAGAGTTTCAGTACAACCCAGTGAGATGAGGACTTGAGGCGGAGGAGGCTTGACTCTGGATTTCTCCTACAAAATGAGTGGTTAGAAAGGAGGTAACTATTTTAATACTTTGTTGGATGAACCCAAGACTGTTACACCAATATTCGTTCCCAGGTCTTAATAGATGAGCTAGAGATCTCATTTAAAAAATGTATATGGGAGCTATCTCTAGAAATCTCTAGACTTGGATTCATTTTTCTCTCCTGTAATTAGCTGTGTTTCTTTGTTGAGTTTATATGACTGTTTGTTTTATATATATATATATATATATATATATATTTATATATATTTTTTTTTTTTTTTTTTTTTTTTACTATACAGATACTGTTCTGTTTTAATAATAATAAAAAATATATAATGAAAAGGCTTGGTCAGCTTAGCTAGTGAAATACTTTACTGTTAAACATGAAGCGTGTCTGACGCAAACACTGTTTAATATGATGTAATATAGTATATGCCTTTCAATAAAAGTATTATAAAAAAAATAGAATCCCCAATTTAGATGTATTCAGTATAGGAGTTTTGTGATTTTTACTCATTTAGCTTATTTTTCTGGGATAACTTTCATTTACTATATTGTGTCTTTGTTAAAATGTGTAAAACTGAAATCATGCTGCCCATAAAACAATCATTTCATCCTTTACTTCCACCCTATCTTAATACCTTACTCTGAATGTATAGTACTCCACAAGAACAGATTTATATACACTGTGTGCTTTTTGATTATACTGCACTTTTCTGAAAATATTGGAAAAATAACCAGTTTTAAAAAAACAGTTAAAATATTTATATGGCAGAATATTTATATTTATATGAGAGACATTTTATCTGGTTCAACATAATACATGTCAACTCATATAATTCTTTGTTTGTTTATACTTTATTGGAGGAATTTTTATTGGGTGGTGAATACTTATTTTAAGGATTAAATACTCTTGTAATATCTTACTATTCATATAATTTAAGTAAAAAGGACCACTAATAACATGATTTAAAAGCTGAACCTTTATGAGAAAAAAAACTTACACTGAAAATTGCTTGTGTACGCAACATCTTTGGGCTGGAGCACCTCCCAACTTTTTCATACTGTGCCACAGCCTGCAACAGACTTCCGTGTGGCTATATTATTTCATACATAGCTTTTGCCAGCAGAGTCTGGTAAAATTCACTGTGCAATAAGTTGAATTATATGATTTATGACGTGCAAGTACTTGAGTGTCAACTAAATGTTAATGTTCAATCATTTTGAGGAACCCTATCAGACACTGCACATTTAAAGGGATATGGAAGGTTTCTGGATTTCACTAGGAATGTAATATGCATATGTATGTATGTATCTATTTACTTGTAAGCACTTTATATTATTAAGAAGTACTTAAAAGTTCTGTTTTTTTCTGCCTAAAATCATACAAATCATACTTGCTTGGGTCTACACACTGCAGATCATGCAGCTAATAAAGAAACAAACTCTGGAGCAGTGTTTCAAATTAGCCAATCAGTGACCATCTCTCAGCAGAATGTTACAGAGGTTGCTCATAGATGGGCACTGATTATTTAATATGAGACATTGCACATCAGGTACAACAGAGTCTGTATGTTCATGAGCTGCAGGGGGCAGACAAAAGTAAGTGTTATGGGCATGATCTTTGGCACTTCTTAACAAAGCAAAGTACATAAAAGTAAATAGTTACATAGGTATATTATATTCCTAGATAAATGTAGTTTCTGGTTGCTTGAGAGCCACTATTAAAAGAGGCCTACATTAGCTGCACATAGGATGCTCTGCTAAGTATATTTGTCTGTGAGGGCTGTTCTAGCAGCAGCAGCTTTCACTCCTCACACACAGGTACGTTCGGCTGGAGGGTGGCTGAGCCCGGGAAATGTAACACCAACACTGCACTGGCTCAGTCACTCATGCCTGTCTGCTTCCAGGTAACATTGAATTGCAGAGACATACAGTGGATGACATCTAGGTGCCTGTAAGCATTTTGTGGCATGACAATCTGGCTCCTGGCATTTGTTGAGCACTGTAAATTACTTTTTATTTAAAGTACAGCATTCATTTTTTTCTCGTTGCTTGAGAGTTCTGGTTGCTTGAGTTCCGGTTAACCGAGAGTCTACTGTATATGTCGGGATATGTGATTTATATATCACATTATTTAATAAAGTTATATTAAAAAAGCACATTATCCGCCTTTCCTTTTTGGCATATCATTCGGGCAAAATAAACATAAAATAATAAAAAAGGGCAGTGTATTAGAAACTCTTTTCAATCTGGATGTAATTTAGAGTCTGATATTGCAAAGGGAGAATTCTGTCAATGGGATCTAGTAAGGATTATCAGTTACATAGTTACATAGCAATTGAGGTAGAAATAAGATTTTTTTGTAAATCAAGTTCAACCTTTTTAGATATCCTTTGACCTTTGTAATATGTGTAATAATTGTTAATTGACCTAGAGGAAGGCAAACAGAAAAAAACGATTGAAATTTTGCCAATTGTCTCATAAGGGGTAAAAAATTCCTTTTTTGACCCCAGATACTGGCGATCGGATTCCTCCCTGGATCAACACTGAATACCTTATTTTATAAAAAAAAATATCCATCCCCATTTTAAAGTTATCTATTGAATCCGCTGTCACCACCTCCTTTGGTAGATAATTCCACAGATTAACCACCCTTACTGTGAAGAACCATTTTCTTTCTTTAGGGTGAAATATTTTTGCTTGTAGCCTCAAGGGATGTCCTCTTGTCAGTTGAAAACCTCTTGGCACACAAAGTTAACTTTTGTTGCCCTTCTCTGCACTTTTTCCAGCTTTAAAATATTTTTTCATGAAGTGGTGCCCCAAATTGTACTCCATATTCCAAATGAGAGTGCACTAAGAATTTAATTTAATCTAATAAATTAAATCTCTGTTTACATGAGTTACTGGCAAACCCCCAGGCAGACCGACAGCAACAGCTCTGGGGAATGAGCTATAGAGTAAAGTTAACCCTCCACAAATTCATCTGTGCAGAGAAAAGAGTGCTGGGAACACCTAAATAGGGCAGTTGGGTGTTAAAATCTCCTGTTGCATTTCTGAGTTCAGGGGAAAACTATAAATCTTTGACTTCACCAAAACAATAGATCATTTTAACATACAATCTTGTGCTCTTCCACACAGTTAAATTGCCCTTTAATTATAGTTAAGATGTTTTTAAAACATAAACCTTAATTATAGATTACTGTATATACTCGAGTATAAGCCGAGTTTTTCAGCCCCCGTGTCTCTCTAACCCCCCTTGTCTCTCTGACCCCCCGTGTCTCTCTAATCCACTCGTGTCTCTCTAACCCCCCGTGTCTCTCTAACCCCCCATGACTCTCTAACCCACTGTGTCTCTTTCCCTCCCCCCTCCTCATCCTCAACCCCCCTCCTCATTCTAAACCCCCCTCCTCATTCTAAACCACCCTCCTCATTCTAAACCCCCCTCCTCACTTTACCCCTCTAAATACCACCCCCTCTCCCTTTCCCCTCACTTACCTCTATCTGCAGCTGCTCCTCCGCTCCTCCACGCTCCTTCCTGAGTCGGGACCCGGCATATGCTAATGACGTGACGTCACATGCGAGCCACGTCATTAGCATTGGCCGGGTCAAGACGCAAAAGTGAGGGGAAAGGGAGAGGGGGAGGTATTTAGAGGGGTAAAGTGAGGAGGGGGGTTTAGGAGGAGGAGGGGTAAAGTGAGGAGAGTGTTTTAGGATGAGGATGGGGGGTTTAGGATGGGGGGGTTAAGGATGGGGGGTTGAGGATGAGGATGGGGGGGTTGAGGTTGAGGAGGGGGGCTGAGGTTGAGGAGGGGGGCTGAGGAGGGGGGCTGAGGAGAGTGGTTGAGGAGGGAGGTTGAGGAGGGGGTTTAGGATGAGGAGGGGGGGGGTTGAGGATAAGGAGGGGGGCTGAGGAGAGAGGTTGAGGAGGGAGGTTGAGGAGGGGGGTTTAGGATAAGGAGGGGGGTTGAGGATGGGGGGGTTGAGGTTGAGGAGGGGGGTTGAGGTTGAGGAAGGGGGTTGAGGAGGGGGTTTAGAATGAGGAGGGGGTTGAGGATGGGGGTTTTTGGATGAGGATGGGGGGTTGAGGTTGAGAAGGGGGTTGGGGTTGAGGTTGAGGAGGGGGGTTGAGGTTGAGGAGGGAGGTTGAGGATGAGGAGAGAGGAATGAGGAGTAGGTTGAGGATGAGGAGGGGGGTTGAGGAGGGTGGCTGAGGAGGGTGGTTTAGGATGAGGAGGGGGGTTGAGGATGAGGATGGGGGGTTGAGGATGGGGGTTGAGGTTGAGGAGGGAGGATGAGGAGGGGGTTGAGTATGAGGAGGGGGTTGAGGATGAGGAGGGGGGTTGAGGATGAGGAGGGGGTTGAGGAGGGTGATAAGGAAGAGGGGGAAGAGACACAGGGGAGGGAGAGGCGGAGAAGATACACAGGGGAGAGAGAGGGGGACACAAGAAAAGGGCACAAAAGAGGGGGACACAGAGGGCACAAGAGGGACACAGGGGGCAGCACATTTCCCACCCTCAGCTTATACTCGAGTCACTCATTTTCCCAGTATTTTGTGGTAAAATAGGTGCCTCGGCTTATACTCGGGTCGGCTTATACTCGAGTATATACAGTACTTTGGGCAGTCATTTTATTTTCCTGTCCGTGAATTGTTCCCTGGGATGGGACTTGGGAAGCAGATAAGATTTCCGTTTTGTTCTATTTAAAGAGTTTCCATAAAGGACTTCCATTTTAATAGCCCCAAAAAAGAGTAATGTAGTAAAGGCTATGTCTATTGTCATCTTTCTAAAAACAAGATTAATTGCAAGTTCTGTAAAATATGTAAAATCTGCACATTGATACCTGACAAATAATAACTTTTAAATTCATGAGGTAATACATTTGTTTTTAATGTTTAATATATTACATTTGGTCACTTCTCTCACATTTATCTCACGCACATTTTTTTTTTTTTTTTTAAATGGCTATTTAGAAAAAAAAACATTATTTCCAGATTTCCTAAATATAGTTCATTGACATCAAATTGAAGCAAGATTCTTACTATGATAAATTGTATGCTCCTGTAGGCATGCAATCCTGTGGTATTTATATAGACAAAAAAAACAGAAATCCTCTGGAATTCGATTCCTCGAATGCCGCCTTTGGGATATCAGTAACTTTATTAACGCCTGCATTTAACGCCAGCACCAGAGAAAGCTTTTTCTGTTCTCATTAAAAATGAAAGTGGAAAGAGGGGATTGTATTCTGGGGGTGAGGAGAGCTGGCAGAAAAATGTGCTCACTCTGCAAGGGGATCCCATACATGAATGTTTCATGTGTCTGTAATGAGGAGACAGTGAGAGGTCAGGAGCCTGAGGACGCCTGGAGAGAGGCAGTGAATACACAGACACTGGGCCTACAGAACATGTTACATGCATCATACAGGCAATGTGCTCTGTAGGCCCAGGATCTGTGTTATGTTATCTGTGTGTCTATAACAAGGAACCGATGACGTCTCAATCAACATGAATGGTGCAAAGATGAAGGTGACATTCAGAGCTGTGACATAACACAAGCAGTGTGTGGAGACAGGACAGGGTGACACTGCACATGGTGACTTACACTGTGGAGACACCTGGAACTGCAGCAAAGAAATATAGGGCTTACTATTTATAAGCTAAGTACATTCCCAGGTAATGATTTTTATGTATACAAAACTCTAGAGACTGCTGTCTGGTTAGTTATTAGTCACTCAGCAATAATCTGACTTTATATACCAGTCAATATGCAGGTCTGGAGTATTGGGCGAAGACCACTCCAATTACTATGTTATTCTCTGCAGCCTCTTTCATGTAAACACTTTAGAAACACATTCACAAGTAGATTTCACCACAATACAAACAAAGTTCCCATCTTAGTGAATATAGCCCCTTGAATCAGTGCCGTTGTCAGACTGGGATATAGAGGAGAGGAATTGATGATTTATATCATGTATAACACTTGGAAATAATCTGGTAAAAAAAAGAGGTTGAACTGCTTTTACTAAAGAATGCTTAAAAATATTATGCAAAGCTTATTGTTTTGGTTTAAAGCCATTATTCAACCTTCACAAAAAATACATATCGACCAGAAGAGGGTGTTTCTGCAAAGTTTCAAGCTTAATATCACATATATAAATTACATTTTCTTACAATCAGTTCATGAAGCCTAGGCAGCCATGGTGTTTGTCTGGGAAGCAGACTGCCATCTATCACTTTGCAGATCTCTGTTGTCATCGCTTTGATCTGTGCAATGAGAAGACTTACTGCATCGTGGAACAGATTGGCCGGCGCGGAGGCAGCCCAGGCACGCCGGGTCTGACGCAGCGCTGCGTGACCCGGCAGAGCCTGGGCGCTGCTGATTGACTGGGGGGAGGAGGAGGAGGGACTTCCGCCCGTTTCGCGGGCTTCCTCCTCACTCCGCGCTGGCCATTGAGCTGATTCCCTCCCTCCCCTTGAATTGGTGGTCAGGTAGGAAAGTAGAAGATATGCTAGTAAGGTATGTCTAGGGGGTGAGGTTGGTTGAGCAAAGTTCAGGGATCTTAAGTTAGGTTTAAAAAAAAAATGGGTGGTAAAGAGTTGAAGGGTGAGGATTTTGTGAATTCTAAGTTAGGATGCAAGTAGGAATGTCTTTGGTTGGCGGGAGGTGAGGCACTCGGCCCCCGGGCTTAAGTGGGCGTTGGCCTGCCTCATGGGCGTGCTTAGTAAAGCACTGGGAGGCTCTGGGCGCGGGCCCAGGGCATGAGGTTACTGACCGGGCCGGGCTCCTCCTCCGGGATGTTATTTGAGCTGTGATGTAACAATGTTAATTATGTTAATTGGTTTATGGTTGCTTTAATAAAGCTGTGGCCCGTAATTTTCCCAAGAAACGCTGGGTCAGTGTGTTTATTTATTCTAACGCCCAATGGATCTTGCCAGGGTCAAGTAAATGAAATCCAGGGACATTTATATCTACAAGTAGCATAGTTTAAATATAGATCTAGTCAATATAAAAATGGATTATTACTGTAAACTGCACAGAAATAAACCATTAAATAGTTGTGTTTCCTATCTGAGCTCCCAGGAAACCTAGGATTTCACAAGCACCATTAAGACATTTTTCATAATAATCATGTAATTTTAGTAATTTTACAAAATATAGACAACCTAGAGCATGCTCACTGTAACTATATCCTCCTTATACTACAGAACACACTGCAGGTTACCCACCCTGCCTAATAAATGTTATCACAGTTGAAATAACTGTTTTCTTTTGAACTGTGATCAGGACAATGAGAGGGATAGGGAGGGGTACAGCAGCATCCATTAATGAAGTAAACTATTTTTAAATTACATTTTCTGGCTAAAGCCTTCTGTTGCTGCTATTTGCACATGCATTTTAAATGCTAATTAATGGTGAACTGAAAACACAAACAAGCAGGCTATTCTGCTGTGTGACAGGGAGGCTTAATTAGTGCTATTTATCTCAGTGCTTTTAAACGTATTTTGAATCAATAACCTATATTGAGTAACATATATTCTAGAGAAGTAAAATCATACCATCATCACCACCGACTTATCTGATCCTAAGTGCTGATGTAGGAACACCTAGGCCCAGAAGGTGGCAGCAAGAAAGTGTGCTCCTGAGTCACTCAGACTTTACTGTACTTGCATGCTCACGTTGTCTTCAGCTACACCATACTAAGATGTTTGTGGTATGAGGAAAAGATTCTGAAACTGCAAATAGTGGTAATGGACACTATACTTTCTCGAGGGCAGTGGGGCCTGTACATGCTCAGATTCATCCCATAAAATGTTTTAGACTGATAAAAAATAAATGCAGACTCCCAGGCAGGAATCAGCAATAGTAAGAAATCATGATGCTGTAGAAATACATAAAAGCACAGCCTTGGTAGGTGAATCATTAATAATGACAGGTAACAATTGCAAACCTTAATATACTTTTTATATTTTTTAAATAACATTCAATTGATAAATAACTTATTTCTACTTAGAGCTATACATTTCTTTAAAGAATATACTTCAAGGTGCGGTAACATATATTTGTAGTTGCACTATAAATATGTGTAAACTGAGCTATTATAATTATTTTACCTATAGTTTTAAATGTCTTTAATTGATATACTTCAGGGTGCAGTGAGCAATACCGAATTGGTCCGATTATTCGCGGCCGTAAAAAAAATTGTTTGCCAACTTGCGGGCTTTGCGAGTTTCGCGTGAGGCTTATATTCACTAACGTAAAATGACTGCCGATTTGAGCGCTTGCGAGTTAAGGGTGCAATTTATATTTGCAAATGTGAAATGACTGCCGATTTTCGTGCTTGAGACTGCGGTATTGTAGCAATTGAATAGCGATTTCCGGTTTTAGTGATTCTAACATCCTGTAAGGCCTGTAATCTGCAAAAAAAAAGTTACAGTACTAATTAGAAAGCCTGTTTCTTGCAATGGCTGATCACTTGGAGAGAGTCTTTTTCTCTCTAATTTTAGGGGTGCGCCTTATTTTCGAGTACTATCTTTTTTCTATTTTATCCCCTTGAATTTTACAGGTGCGGCTTATATGCGAGTGCGGCTTATATTCGGGACAATAAGGTATTAGGCTAATCATGAAATTATTATTAAATAATAATAATAATAAGCAAATCATAAAATAAGTTATGTTTTTCTTGTATCCTACATATTTTTGAAGGTTTATATTATTGATTAGATAATACCATTATAAAGGGTTGATTTATAAAGCACATTCGAAAGTGGTATGTTACTATAATATATATAGGGTATATTACTAATGCCGCCCCTGCATTAGCTGACAATCTGCTCGCTTGAGGTGGCCCCCCACAGCCCTCCTGCACTTCCCTTGTATCCCCCATCGACCTCCCATGGCCCACTGTGGCCCCCTTTGGCCTCCCTTTGCCACCTGTGGCCCCCCACGGACCTTCGCCACCTCCCTCAGCCCCCTGTGGCCTCCCTCTCACCCCAGGAAGTGGAGTGCAGCATCGGGCAGGTATGGAAGTATTTATATAGGTGTATATATATATATATATATATAGGTGTATATATATACTGTATATGTATAGATAGATAGATAGATAGATAGATAGATATATATTGTGTGTGTAGATATATATATATATATATATATATATATATAATCCTTCCAAGCTCGGAGCACTTAGGCAATAAGCGGCAAAGGCGCTCATTGCCCTGTGAGCCTCGCAAAGTGAGGCGAGCCATTGAGGAATTGAAACACGCGGAACTTAGCCTGCAAGCAGTTAAGAAACCCTGGACTTACTTAGGCTGCAAGCAGTTGAGGAACGTGGGACTTAGAAAAGAAAATCCAACCTCGGAATCTCGGGGGCAAAAAACGATCTTGCAAAAATACGACTTTAGCGGCCAAACCACAGAAATCGAAAAACAAGACAAAATTTCAAAATAAAATAAAAATACACTCACACACAGCACAGGGGGGGGCGCCAGGACACCTGGGAGTGAAGTTGCACGTGAATTGAAGCTGAATTTGCTGAACTTCGTCACTCGAAAAATAGCGGATGAAAAAAATGAAAAGTAAGCTGAAGGAGAATGAAGCGCGCAAATCACCGCCAGGCACGTACGAGTTAGCCAGGAACGACCTCGGAAGCTCGGGAGGAGAAAAAACGACCTCAAAAAAATTATAATTTAACGTCCGAATCGCGGAAATAGAAAAAAAAAAAAAAAAAAAAAGAAATAAAAACATAAAAACACACTCACACACAGCACGGGGGGAACGACAGGACGCCTGGAAATGAGGTTGCACGAGAATTTAGGCTGAAATTAACGAGTTCCGTCACTCGAAAATCGGCTAAGCGAGAAAAAAAATGATGAACAAAAAAATTAAATGAGGCTCAAGGATACCGAGGTGCACAAATCACCGCCAGGCACGGACGGGTTAGCCAGTAACGTAGGAGATACACAATATACCATTACATCGGACAGAAAATGCTTGCGAGCCAAGTAACACATAGGGAAAATCCGCCATTTTACAACACTAACTTGCAAAAATTAACAGTACAATTCTAAAATGGTACTTTACCCGCCTAAACAAATGGTTTGGCCTTGCGCACGCAGCCTATTTACACTGCACACTTGGCACATTGCTGACACTTTCTCCTCAGGTGATCAACACTCCAACTGTACATTTTCAGATCCAGGAAAATCAAAAGAGATTGTTAGCTCTTCAGAATATTGATTGCTGCATATTAAATATAAATAGGTAAAGTATATTCATTTATTAATTCATATTAATTTATTCATTCACTGTACTAAATAAATGTTATAGTTTACACTATACTTGTATATCTGTCTTCGCGATGAGCACCGAAGGTGATCGTTGCAAAGTAGGAAACTTCAAGGACACAATGGGAGAGGCTCGCAATCAGTGCCAAAGGTCCTCACAGGAGCAAAAGACTTTTGTTGTGTGGCAAACAGCATTGCCATGGCTTCAAATTTTATTGCCGCCATTTTTGACGGGCAAGTCGCCAGTATATATACAGTTAGGTCCATAAATATTGGGACATCAACACAATTCTAATCTTTTTGGCTCTATACACCACCACAATGGATTTGAAATGAAACAAACAAGATGTGCTTTAACTGCAGACTTTCAGCTTTAATTTGAGGGTATTTACATCCAAATCAGGTGAACGGTATAGGAATTACAACAGTTTGTATATGTGCCTCCCACTTTTTAAGGGACCAAAAGTAATGGGACAATTGGCTGCTCAGCTGTTCCATGGCCAGGTGTGTGTTATTCCCTCATTATCCCATTTACAAAGAGCAGATAAAAGGTCCAGAGTTCATTTCAAGTGTGCTATTTGCATTTGTTGCTGTTAACTTTAAATATGGGATCCAAAGAGCTGTCACTATCAGTGAAGTAAGCCATCATTAGGCTGAAAAAACAAAACAAACCCATCAGAGAGATAGCAAAAACATTAGGTGTGGCCAAATCAACTGTTTGGAACATCCTTAAAAAGAAAGAATGTACCGGTGAGCTCAGCAACACCAAAAGACCCGGAAGACCACGGGAAACAACTGTGGGGGATGACCGAAGAATTCTTTCCCTGGTGAAGAAAACACCCTACACAACAGTTGGCCAGATCAAGAACACTTTCCAGGAGGTAGGTGTATGTGTGTCAAAGTCAAGAGAAGACTTCACCAGAGTGAATACAGAGGGTTCACCACAAGATGTAAACCATTGGTGAGCCTCAAAACAGGAAGGCCAGATTAGAGTTTGCCAAACATCTAAAAAAGCCTTCACAGTTCTGGAACAACATCCTATGGACAGATGAGACTAAGATCAACTTGTACCAGAGTGATAGGAAGAGAAGAGTATGGAGACGGAAAGGAACTGCTCATGATCCAAAGCATACCACCTCATCAGTGAAGCATGGTGGTGGTAGTGTCATGGCGTGGGCATGTATGGCTGCCAATGGAACTGGTTCTCTTGTATTTATTGATGATGTGACTGCTGACAAAAGCAGCAGGATGAATTCTGAAGTGTTTCGGGCAATATTATCTGCTCATATTCAGCCAAATGCTTCAGAACTCATTGGACAGCGCTTCACAGTGCAGATGGACAATGACCCGAAGCATACTGCAAAAGCAACCAAAGAGTTTTTTAAGGGAAAGAAGTGGAATGTTATGCAATGGCCAAGTCAATCACCTGACCTGAATCCGATTGAGCATGCATTTGACTTGCTGAAGACAAAACTGAAGGGAAAATGCACCAAGAACAAGCAGGAACTGAAGACAGTTGCAATAGAGGTCTGGCATCGCATCACCAGGGATGAAACCCAGCATCTGATGATGTCTATGCGTTCCAGACTTCAGGCTGTGATTGACTGCAAAGGATTTGCAACCAAGTATTAAAAAGTGAAAGTTTGATTTATGATTGTTAATCTGTCCCATTACTTTTGGTCCCTTAAAAAGTGTGAGGCACATATACAAACTGTTGTAATTCCTACACCGTTCACCTGATTTGGAAATAAATACCCTCAAATTAAAGCTGAAAGTCTGCAGTTAAAGCACATCTTGTTTGTTTCATTTCAAAGCCATTGTAGTGGTGTATAGAGCCAAAAAGATTATAATTGTGTTGATGTCCCAATATTTATGGACCTGACTGTATATATATATATATATATATATATATATAGTATCTCACAAAAGTTAGAACACCCCTCACATTTCTGTAAATATTTTATTATATCTTTTCATGTGACAACGCTGAAGAAATGACACTCTGCTACAATGTAAAGTAGTAAGTGTACAGTCTGTATAACAGTTTAAATTTGCTGTACCTTCAAGATAACTCAGCACACAGTCCCTCCGTAAGTGGAAAAGTCCAAATTGGGCCCAAAGTATCAATATTTTGTGTGGCCACCATTATTTTCTAGCACTTCCTTAATCCTCATGGGCATGGAGTTCACCAGAGCTACACAGGTTGCCACTGGAGTCCTCTTCCATCCTTCATAAGGCCGTAACTTTGGCACTCATCACAGGGCTCGCGATGAGCGCCTTTGGCATGCGCAAGGCTGTATCTATTCCACTCATCGCAGGCCACCCCTGTGTCTCTTTCCCCCCTCTCCCTCCCCTGTGTCTCTTTCCCACTCTCCCTCCCCTTTGTCTCCTACCCCCTCTCGCCCTCCCCGGTGTCTCAAATAATAGAGACCTTTTACTGGAATAAGCTTTACAAAACCAACACCCCAAACAGCACCCCCAATAACAGCTTCTCATAATTAACGCATGATTGACTTTCCTTGCAAAACCACTACTTTTATTATCCTGATAATTCAGGCAATCATTAAACTGTGTAAATATTTTTCTGATTATTGCCTGCTATGAAGAAAGGAACTACCTATACCTATACAAAGCTCACTACCGCCATCTATTGGCTTGGTACTCCACCTTGTCATTGCAGGTAAAAACAACAGTTCCTAGACTCAACAGTGCCATCTATTGAACTGCATTACCAAGTGAAACAGTGCCATCTATTGGCTGAGAGTGCAGTTCCTAGACTCAACATCGCCCTCTATTGCTATTGAACTGCATTACCAAGCACAACAGTGCCATCTATTGGCTGAGAGTTGAGATATAGGCTATCGACCCAACAGTGATGAGAGTGCATGTTACCCAATCTGTGGGGCTGGGAATATTGAGCTCAATACCCTCTGTCCATACTGTTATAATAGTGTTTCCACTTCTCAATGCCTATTTTTACATCTTACAAGCAATACTGATCCGCTATCTTGTGGTTGATTACCTCTGACTACAGAAACTGAAATAAAGACACTACTCGAGACAACTTGATTATCCAAAGGAATAATACTCTAATTTTCCAAGAACTGTCACCATTGGTGGTCAATGTTATTTTTACGTGGATTTGTTGCGCTCATTACTATGTAAAAACCACTACCCCCTCCCTATGTGATAGCACTCACTTAAGCAAAGTGATATCTATATAAAGTAAACTCAGAATCCTGAAGACGTTTTGGTCGTAGGATATGGCAGGTGTATCAACAAGGCGCAACACCAAAGACATACAAACTTATTGTACACCAAGAAAAACTTTACAAGCACCTCAACAAGCCTCTACGCTGACTAAGAATACCACTTCATCAAATATGGAGGCATCCGCCCCAAATAACATTCAAGACCTGAAGGAACTGATATCCTCCTTTAGAACAGAGATCAAGTCGGAAATTCAAAAGGTGTCAATGGAATTGTCTACAGACATAAAGGAAAGTAAACTCTAAAACAACGCTACTAGAGGACAATAACAATGATCTTCTTCGTGCACATACGTGACATCAGGAGTAGATGGTCCTAATGAAGTAGGAACAATCTTTTCAACAGTCTGTCCAAGAAGATTTAGAGAACAGATCACGTCGACAAAATGTCCTCATAAGAAACCTCCCTGAGTCAGTGAGAGATCTCCCGCAATATTTGCTAGAATTATGGGAACTTCTTCTGCCAGACATGTGCGAAGAGCAATATAGAGTGGACAAAGTCCACAGAGCACTGGGAGGTAGGTCATCCAACTCAGATCAACCAAGAGAGGTTATAGCGCGGTTCCATTATTTCTCCACTAAAGACAATCCTGAACCAAAAATGCTTATTTGACACATGGAGGAGGATGAATCCGACAGGGAAAGACTTTACCTTTTACTCATCCGGACATAAATGCCAATCACGCATCGACTATATATTGCTACAACAACAAATGGCTTCTAATTTAATTGACGCAACAATTCATTCTATCTTGTGGTCTGACCACAACCTTATATGTGTGTCACTGTGTGATTGGCTCCCAAAAGGTCGCTCCCCATCTTGAACATAACCCGGCACTTCTTAATGACCATCTGACAAAAGATAAGATTAATAAGGCTTTGGTGGACTACTTTGCACTGAATAGCGGTGGCGAAGTAGATGGGATGGGAGTCTGGGCAGCCCATAAGGCAGTATTTGCGAGGGCTCCACATACAATTTGGCTCAATGGCAAAAAAATTAGATCAGTCTCAGATAAACAATTTGAACCAAAAACTGTCAGACCTTCATAGACTGGTTGCTGTTCACAATTCACCTCAGATTTTTGAGGAAATTGTTCAATGTAAACAAGAATTGAAAGAGATTCTGCGAAAGAAAATGGGTACTATATTGCAGCGTACACAATGGACATTTTTTCGATTCTCCAACAAACCAGATACAATGTTAGCTAGGAGACTTAAACAACAGCAAAATATTTTATTCCTAAATTACTCACTAAAGAAAATGGCATGGTATACCAACCAGACCAGATTACTAAGGCATTTCAACAATTTTATACCAAGCTGTACTCAATGCCTGACCATTCTGGGTCACAAAGCCATAAATCCCAAACTGAGACTTTTTTGTCATCCATTACAATACCCCAATTTGAAAAAAGTAAAATAGATTCCCTATCTCTATAGAGGAAATTAGAAGAGCAATAGTGGCTACTAAGCCTCATAAGGCACCTAGTCCGGATGGATTCCCTAATTATTATTACAAGCAATTCATGGAAACTTTGTTACCTCACCTCCAACATCTATTTAATGAGCATCTCTAAGGCAAAACTATAAAAGCTGAATTTCTGGAGGCAAAAATTATAGTAATACATAAAGAAGGCAAAGACCCGATGCAGTGCAGCAGTTATAGACCCATATCTTTAATAAACAATGATATCAAATTATACTCCAAGATCATAGCAAATAGATTGGCCTCTTTGTTGCCAACCGTGATTCATCCGGACCAGATGGGCTTTATCCCGAGTAGGGAAGTGCCTGATAACACTAGGCGAATTTTTAACCTCATGGATATCGCTTCAGATACAAAATTACCACTAATGCTTCTATCTTTAGATGCAGAGAAAGCGTTTGATAGGATTGATTGGACTTATATGAAAGAAACATTGCTTAAAATTGGCCTTGGTGAAAACTTCTTAGAAAGCATTATGACATTATATTCTGCCCCTAGGGCCTATATTTCCTATCAGGGTTTCAAGTCTCAATTATTTAAGATAGATCGGGGGAACAAGCCAGGGATGTCCTTTATCGCCTCTACTTTTTGATCTATGTTTAGAACCACTAGCGATAGCATTAAGCCCCAGATGTTAGGGGAATCAAGCTAGACGATAAAGAATATAAGCTAAGCCTATTTGTCCTTGATATTCTCCTCACAGATACTAACCCATTAATTAGCTTACCTAGCCTATTTAAAACATTGAGCAATTTTGGCCATATATCAGGGTTTAAAATTAACACAAATAAAAGTTAGCAAAACTCCCTTTGAGCAATGTTACTTACACAACTTAAAAGGTAAAAAAAGTCACTATTCTCTATAATTACCTAAATGAACAGGCCACGCCTAACCAACTGTCCTATAGGGCCTCCTGGGAGGCTGAGCTCAATATTAGCCTAGATGATGAACAATGGGGTATAATTATCAAAAATGCAGCAAACTCTTTAAACATTATATTGAAGGAAAATGTTTACAAAACTATCGTAAGATGGTACCTTACCGCAGCTAGACTCCACTGTTCGAATATTTAGTTGGATTGCAATTGCTCCAGAGGTTGCAACACCATAGGTTCCTTAAAACATGTATTATGGGATTGCCCCAAAGTTCTGCATATTTGGATGGCAACCTATAATACCCTGGAGAAACTATGGACCACAGTTATTCCTCAAAAAACAGAAGAGGCATTATTAGGCTTTCTAAAAATGCACACTTTCTATCAAATCAGATATTTCTGGCTACTAGAAGCATAATTGCAAAACATTTGAAAAAAAACGTTCCAGCCTTTGAGGAGGTTCTATGGAAGATTGATTTTTTTTCGCTCCATGAGTGTTGGGATATGTGGACGCTGAGAGTTGGCCGATGAGGTTGGTAGATGTGGACCTTGAAAGGGGGTAATATCTTTCCTTCTTTTCCCAAATTTTTATTTTTATTTCAAAATATTGCTTAGTATTACATTAGAAATACTAGAAGTTAAGTGTACTTTTTTAACAAAAACAAAAACGAGTGAGAAAGAGTTGCAGTAAATGTGTTTATTATAAGCTTTAAAGTGAGAGACACAGGGCAGGGAGAGGAATGGGGACAAACACAGGGCAGGGAGAGGAGGGGGGAAGAGACACAGAGGAGGGGGGGAGAGACACAGGGGAATGAGAGGAGGAGGGGAGGAGAGACACAAAGGAGTGAGAGGAGGGGGGAGACACAGGGGAATGAGAGGGGGGAGAGACACGGGGGGGGGGGAGAAACACAGAGGAGGGGGAGAGACACAGGAGAGTGAGAGGAGGGGGGAAGAGACACAGGGGAGTGAGAGGGGGGAACAGATACAGGGGAGTGAGAGGAGGGAGGAACTGATACAGGGGAGTAAGGGGAGGGGGAAGAGACACAGGGGAGTGAGAGGAGGGGGGAGAGACACAAATGGGAGGGAGAGGAGTGGGAGAGACACAGGGGAATGAGCGGGGGGAGAGACACAGAGGAGGGAGGGAGAGGGGGGAGAGACAAAAAGGAGTGAGAGGAGGGGAAAGAGACACAGAGGAAGAGGGGGAGACACACAGGGGAGAGAGAGGAGGGAGAAGAGACAAAGGGGGGGGGGAGACACATAGGGGTGGGAGAGGAGGGGGTAGACACACAGGGGAGGGAGAGGAGGGGGAGAGACACAGGGGAGGGAGAGGAGGGGGAAGAGACACAGGGGAGGGAAATGGGGGGGAACAGACACAAGGGAGGGGGAAAGAGACGTGGGGGAAAAATACAAGGGGGGGAGACACAGGCCAGGGAGAAGGGGCAAGAGACACAGGGGAGGGATAGGAGGGAATAGAGACACAGGGGGGGAAATGGGGGGGAAGCAGACATGAGGGAGGGGGGGAAGACACATGGGGGAAAGATACACGGGGGGAAGAGACACAGGGGAGGAGGAGGGGGGCAAGAGATACAGGGGAGGGAGAGGGGGACAATAGACACAGGGGAGGGAAATGGGGGCAAGAGACACAGGGGAAGGAGAGGTGGGGAAAAAGACACGGGGGGACATGGGGGAAAGACACAGGGGAGAAGGGGTAAAAACACAAGGGGGAAGGAGACACAAAGGATGGAGAGGTGGAGGGAAATGAGGCACAAGAGAGCAAGTAGACAGAGGGAGAGACTTGCAATTCATCGCGAGGCCAGTAAAGTAGAGGGGGAGAGGCTCCCATTGTTTGGCAAACAGCATTGCCAGGATTCACATTTTATTGCTGTCATTTTTGACGGGCAAGTTGCTAGTTATAAATAATCTCCAGGCCCTGAGGAAATAAGTACCCTAAACAAGTTAAACAAGGAGCTTTAACCCTAAGACATGCTGCACAATATTTTTTCTTATTTTTTTGTAAACATAATCTTAGCGGTTCTGGTTTTTATGACTCTCGAATATTTTATATGATAATATTTTACTAATGGAACAGATTTTAGAACCACTGATTCACATTTTAGTGAGTGTTCCAGTGAGTGAAAAATTACTCACCAACAGTCCCCATCCAACCAGACAGATCTCAAGTGTGTGTCTGCGAGTGTGTCTATGTGTGTGTGGCTATGTGTGAGTGTGTGTACCTCTGTGTGAGTGTATGCCTCTGTGTGAGTGTGTGTCAATGTATGTGTGTGTGTCTGTGTATATCTGTGTGTATGTGTGTGCGTCTGTGTGTGTGTCTATGTGTGAGTGTGTGTACCTCTGTGTGAGTGTATGCCTCTGTGTTAGTGTGTCTCTCTGTGTGAGTGTGTGTCAATGTATGTGTTTGTGTCTGTGTCTCTGTGTGTGTGTATCTATGTGTGAGTGGGGCTGTGTGTGTGTGTGTATGAGTGTCTGTCTGTGTGTGTGAGAGTCTGTGTGAGTCTGTGTCTATCAGTGGGGGGGCAAGGGATGAGTAAGTGAGAGAAAGTGGGAGAGAGAATGAAGGCGGAGCGATAGAGAAGGGAGTGAAAAGGGGAGAAAGAGAAGGCTGGGACTGATAGAGGGAGAGAGAAGGGGGAAAGAGTGTGGCAGGGGAGGCTGGCAAACTCAGGGGTAAGCCACTGACTGCCATTTGACATCTCTAATACTTAATTACTTAGTAGACATTCCCACATGACAAAATTACTGCTTATCCTTTTATTGACACAGCTACTAAATATTTCAGCTGTCCAAATGCCCTCCTTTCCTCTGTATACCCCCTGGGTACCATATCTCACTGAAAATTACCCATTGGTAGAATAGGTAGGGTTGAAAATAATCAGATAAAGCTCATGGTTGTTTTTGGCCCCTGGTTTGTATATTCGTGTTAAGTACAAGCTCCTCCAATCCTTCCGCTGCAGGGAGATGTGTGCGATGTACAGTGTATGTGCTCAGTCTAATTCATGTGCACAACAGTTTCTCTGTTATCAATCTTTATTTTGTCCAGTAACCTTGTAATATAAAGTTGGTGTTTTATTTAATAGGAACACTTTAATCATACCAGTTTTGTGACTCTGTCATTATGTACAATTGTTAAAGGGCCATTTACCTCACTATAAGTGCTCTTCATGGTGTGAATGAGCACAAGATTCTATGTTAAAAATATCTATTGTTTGTTTGTTTTTAATTACACTGATAAAAGCTAAAAATCTAAGGTCTTAGGTCTGTTACAAACACACTCCTGACTGTACCATGACTAACAACATCTGTCAACACCGAGTGGTGAAGGCTCCGTGAACTCAAAGATTTTTAGTTTTCCCTGAACTTAGGAATGCAGCAGGAGATGTTAACCCCCAACTGTACTCATTAGCTGATTCTAGCTGTCATGTATCTGCACAGATGAATTTGGGAAGGGTTAACTCTCTTTCTGCTTCTGCTCTCTGCACGGAGATGTTCCTGTGAGTCTGTCTGGGGGCACTGCCAGTGACCGATTTAATGAGATACTTCATTTATGTTTTTTTGGGTGAAAAAGGCATTTACTTAAAAAAAAAATGTAAAAACTATTTCAACATGTTTTTAGGAGAACTTTCAGTTGTGCTGAATTAACTGGTCCTGGTTCTTTACTCTTTTCTCCTACACGTTGCAGGTTTCTAATTTCTGTCCATTAAAGGCTTACATTTGCACTTCTGTACCTCTGTCATTTAGGCATTCTACTTATTTTCCCCACTACAGTCATGTACACAATATCCTTATAACCCTGACCTTCGCGCGTTGCAGAACAGCGCGCCGTCATCAGGGCGCCGTGATGCTCTGCGCTCCAGCCTGCATCCAATCTGCCGCCACAGACGCTTCTCATCTGCGAGCGCGCCCATCTTATATTTACTGGAGCTGCTTGGCAAGGTAAGGGTCTGACAGTGTGCCATATGGGCCAGGCATTGTTTCATGTGTCACTAGGAGCTTGTTGCATTGCATGTTTATCACACATGCAAATAATGCAGTGAGATTACATACAATATGCTCCTAGTGACACATGCCAGTCCCACATGGCACACTGTCAGCCCCTTACCTTGGCCTTGGCAGCCTCCAGCAAGCAGGTCCAGTAAATTTGAGATGGGGGCGCGCGCATGAGAAGCCTCTGTGGCAGATGGGATGCAGGCTGGAGCGCCATCAGAGCGCAGTTCCCAGCGCCCTGATGAAGGTGCGCTGTTCTCCAGCGTGCGAAGGACGTGCCACCGTTATGCATACTCCAAGTCACAGCTACAATATGTTCCCAAATATAACTCATAAAATCTGGTGAGCTATAATAAGTACAGAGCTGTCAGCACTGTTCTATAGATATTTATAAATAAATGTTTACCCTCTTCTCTGTGTCTGATAAAAGAATCACTGTATATCTAATGGAGACTGAAATTGTCTGGCCCGAGAGTGACACCTAGTGGATCAAAATCATACTGCAAACTAATTTTCATCAAATGATCTTTGTTATGTCTTCATGTGAGAGATCTATCTATCTATCTATCTATCATTCTGTCTCTATTTATATGTCTCTATCAATGTATTTATCATTCTGTATCATCTATCAAACTGTATATATCTATTTCTGTCTATGTCTACCATCTATCTACCTTTAAATCTATCATTCTGTCTATCTATCGATCTATCTGTGTCTGTCTGTCTATCTCCATCTATCATTCTGCCTGCCTATCTATCTATCTATCTTTCTATCTATCTATCTATCTCTGTATATCATTATGTCCATCTATCTGTGTCTATCTATCTATATATCTGTGTGTCTGTCAATCTATCTATCTGTGTATCTATCTATCTATCTATCTATCTATCTATCTATCTATCTATCTATCTATCTATCTATCTATCTATGTGTCTGTCTATCTATCTATGTATCTGTCTATCTATCTGTCTATCTATCTATCTATCTATCTATCTATCTATCTATCTATCTATGTGTTTGTTTGTCTATCTAGCTGTGTGTCTATCTGTATATCTATCTATATGTGTATCTATCTATCTATCTATCTGTCTATCTGTGAAACTATCTATCTGTGTATCTATCTATTTGTCTATCTATATGTGTATCTGTGTATCTATCTGTGTGTGTGTGTGTGTCTATCTATCTATGTATCTGTCTATCTATCTGTCTTTCTATCTATCTATCCGTCTATCTATGTATCTATGTATATATCTATCTGTGTATCTATCTATCTATGTATCTGTCTGTCTATCTGTGTATATCTGTGTATCTATCTATCTATCTGTGTATCTATCTGTCTGTCTATCTATTTGTTTGTTTGTCTATCTATCTGTCTGTCTATCTATCTATCTATCTATCTATCTATCTGTGTATCTATCTATCTATATGTGTATATGTGTATCTATCTGTGTGTCTATCTGTGAAACTATCTATCTGTCTATCTATGTATCTGTCTATCTATCTATCTGTCTTTCTATCTACCTATGTATCTATCTGTCTATCTATGTATCTATCTATCTGTGTATCTATCTATCGATATGTCTATCTGTGAAACTATCTATCTGTCTATCTATATGTGTATCTGTGTATCTATCTGTGTGTCTATCTATCATCTATCTATCTATCTATCTGTGTATCTATCTATTTGTGTGTCTATCTATCTATCTATCTATCTATCTATCTATCTATCCATCTCCCTCTCATATAAGTTAAGATTGCCGACAGTATGCAGTACTTAACACACTACTTTGCAGCTGACTGCAGGAAGGTCACTTCTTGCACTGTGCAGCAACTGAAATTTGCCACACACAACATGGCGGCTGCACATCGACAAGGGAAATGACGTTTTATGGTAGACGGTATTTGTTGGAGGGTCACGATTGTGCGACGGGGCATTTATTTACGTCACCATGCGGTTCAAGTCCAGGTAAGTAAATTAAATGACTCGTTTACCATTTCATTGTCTAAGCAGTGCGTTGCTGGTCCTTCTGTTAGTGATTGGGTTGCTCACGTGGACTCCTGTTATTAGGCCCCATTCATTCCCTTCTCTTTTAGTTATTCTGGTATGTGAAGCCCCAGTTTACATTGTGTTTGTGCCCCTCTGGTGAGTGTGCGGGTAGGCCCCTCTCGTGTCACTGCCATGTGTCCTCTGCAGGTACTTTCTATGTGAGCTGGTGCTGGAGGACCCTCGCTGGAGACACAATATCTCTCATGGGATGATCGTGCACAATGTGAGGGAGGCTGTGTCCCGAATACATGGAGACTTTGGAGCTGCAGCATGTTCCTCATCACTGTCAGGTGAGACCTGGATAGGGGGCATCTGTTACTGCTTGTAGCTCCCGAGGGAACCTGCTGTATAGGAGCTGATGGCTGGACATGCTCTAGTGTGTGCACCTGGTACAGGGCAAACCCTTACTGGGTCTGCATGTGCCATCACCCCAAATACATATAGGAGCTGATGGCTGGACATGCTCTAGTGTGTGCACCTGGTACAGGGCAAACCCTTACTGGGTCTGCATGTGCCATCACCCCAAATACATATAGGAGCTGATGGCTGGACATGCTCTAGTGTGTACAGGGCAAACCCCCACTGGGTCTGCATGTGTCATTCCCCCAAATACATATAGGAGCTGATGGCTGGACGTGCTCTAGTGTGTACAGGGCAAACCCCCACTGGGTCTGCATGTGTCATTCCCCCAAATACATATAGGAGCTGATGGCTGGACATGCTCTAGTGTGTGCACCTGGTACATGGCAAACCCTTACTGGGTCTGCCTGTGCTATCACCCCAAATACATATAGGAGCTGATGGCTGGACATGCTCTAGTGTGTACAGGGCAAACCCTTACTGGGTCTGCATGTGTCATTCCCCCAAATACATATAGGAGCTGATGGCTGGACATGCTCTAGTGTGTACAGGGCAAACCCCCACTGGGTCTGCATGTGTCATTCCCCCAAATACATATAGGAGCTGATGGCTGGACGTGCTCTAGTGTGTACAGGGCAAACCCCCACTGGGTCTGCATGTGTCATTCCCCCAAATACATATATGAGCTGATGGCTGGACATGCTCTAGTGTGTGTGTGTGTGTGTGTGTGTGTGTATATAGGGCAAACCCCCACTGGGTCTGCATGTGTCGTTCCCCCAAATACATATAGGAGCTGATGGCTGGACATGCTCTAGTGTGTGTGTGTGTGTGTGTGTGTGTGTGTGTGTGTATATAGGGCAAACCCCCACTGGGTCTGCATGTGTCGTTCCCCCAAATACATATAGGAGCTGATGGCTGGACATGCTCTAGTGTGTGTGTGTGTGTGTGTGTGTGTGTATATAGGGCAAACCCCCACTGGGTCTGCATGTGTCGTTCCCCCAAATACATATAGGAGCTGATGGCTGGACATGCTCTCGTGTGTGTGTGTGTGTGTGTGTGTGTGTGTGTGTACAGGGCAAACCCCCACTGGGTCTGCATGTGTCATTACCCCAAATACAATGGAAACATATTTTTGAAAATTAAGTCTGATTCAGAATAAAGCAGCAAGAAATCCGACATCTAGTTCTTAATTAGAAAAAAATACATTTTGATGCCTCTGCAGGACCACGGAGGGATCCATGATACATTGGTGGAAGTTGTGTGTCAGAAGCTTAACATTATGGGAGGGCTATGGTTGCTGTGAATGTTGCAAGGGGCCTGCTACTGGGCCAGTGAGGCGATATGAGTGTTGGGTCAGTTTCAGACTTATCCAGTTATCTTTACTATTGTTCCCTGTCCCTCCTTTCCCACCCCTCAGACAGCTAAACCACATCTCTTCATCAATTCTGAATCATGAGGGCGTATAACACACCCAGTATGGATTCCTGTATTAATAAACGGTCTAAAAAAAAAAATCAGATCTCTCCAAAACTGAATTATACCCAAGGCTTTATGAGTAATTCAAATCTACTTTTCATGCACATTATGGGTGTACTTTATAGTCTTATGAGTATCTTTTTTAAAGTATTATGCATTGCTAATAATGAGCGTACAAGTCCGTGTTTCAACACTTGTATGTTTATATGTACAGTGCCCTTGCATTTTGTTTTGCATTGTACCTGTTCATAGTCCCTGCAATAAGCTTGGGTCAGCCCCATAGATTGACAATAATGCAGACCCCCTTCCGTAAATATTAATAGCACTGAATAACTGCACAATATGCTAATTGACACTTTTTAAGTTTGCATTTATATAAGCTTTTAATAACATTCAGTTGGTAAATTACATATTATTGCCTTTGTTACAACATACCTATATTTGGAACTTTTTATTTTAAATCTTTGTTTCTCTTCCAGTGAAGTACTTGAACGCATACACTGGTATCATTCTGATTCGTTGTCGGAAAGCTTTTCATCAGCTCCTTTGGTCCTCTCTACCTTTTATCACAAGCCTGGATAACCGAGGTCAGAGGTGTTCATGTTTCATAAATACATTACATGTTGGAGGTAAGGATCAAGCTTTTAGAAGATGGAGTGTGACTGGGACAAAGGCACTGTGGTGGTTCTAAGCCCTGCGTTGTCTTTTTATAGTTTTATGTTAATAGTGCCCCTTTAAAAATGGACCAGATGTCATGCATGGGAATGATCCTATGCCGTAACGAACATTAACCTACTTAACAAACTAACAAATTATTTTATTAAAATACATTTTGTTTGATGGTAAGTCTTGTGACCCATTATTATGTTACAGGTACAATACGCACATGTCAGAAATTTCTTATTCAATATAACAAGAAACAACTGCAGCACTTGCTTAGGAACTGCACTAATAATGGTAAGACAACTATCCAGAGGCTTGTTGCTTATTTGCGCTTAATGTGGGGTAGATGGTAAGCTTGTGGTTGGAAAGATAGGAGTCCTAATCCCATGATTTATTTGTTTCAGAGGAGAGAGACACTATCAAGAAATCTATAGCAAGCTGTTCCTTGCACAACGTTGAAGAATCTGAATATGTGCTTGGTGAGGAAGATCAAGAGATGGACATGTGATCAGTTCTAACATTTACCAAAAGTCCTCACAGTTGTTAAAGGGATATGAAGGGTTCCCTGTTCAATATTATAACAAGCTACCTAAACAGTTATTGCATATATAAATATTTTAGCCAATGCCTAAAGCTCTTTTTACTAATTCAAATAGTGCATAATGTTTCTATAGTAGTACATGTACTAGCAAATGACAGACTGTTTCTCATCAGCCTGTTGCTGTAATGCAATTTAAATATGAACAGGGTACCCTTCATGTCTATTTAAGGTGAAACACATTGGATAATTATTCATCATCCTTGCAAAGAAGGGACTAAAAGAAGTGCTTTGCTGGCCTTGAGAGAATGGATATAAATTGAGCAAAAAGGACGATCTTCTCTGCTGAAGTCTGGGCTGTGGGGTGATTAATACCAGATTGATCTTGGAAGCTATTTCCTAGGAGTGCCGATCGGAGTAGAAGCCATGTATGCTTGCCTTTATTACACCAATTTATATTTATTTTTACATTTTATTAAACTCATTACACTAGGCCTGTCTCTTAAATATGGATTATATCTGCATATTGTTACTGTTTTTTTTTCTTTATCAGGCTTTAAAATAGAGATGAGCAATTATGGCATACTGTACATTTTTTTGAAGATCAGCTTAAGATTATCTATTTCTATAAGCACTTCATGAACTAGGGCTCCTTTAATTTAGAAAAGCCACGGTTGAAAGGTATGAATGATATAGTATCTCTGCAATGGGAGCTCCCCAGAGGGTAATGTGCACCATACAAACCGTGTACTTGCAGTGTGACAGCCTCAGACTAGGTGGCGTATTTGTGTACATTGCTAGTAGCATGTTACCTCCTACTAAAGTGTGTCTCAAAAGATTTGGTATTCCAGAGTCAGTATATCATTCAGGGGGTGGAGAGAGCTGGAACTTACACAGACTGGGGCAGGATTAAAAAAAAAAAAAAATAATGTCTAGAGGACCACTGTATTTAAAGAAAAATAAACTTGTTTTTAATAAAGATATAACAAATTATATGAAGCATTTTTTAGATGAAGCTGAAGTTTTAAAAACTCTGAAAATAGGAATCCATGTGAGTGTTTTTTTTTTTATCCTAGTTACATTCTGAGAACGGTGAAGAGAACAGGCTGAAGTCTAGACCATTTGTTTAATATGGAAGCAGTCCCTTTTTATCATTCATTGGAACCTTAGCACTCCAGAACTGTAAAATGCCCCTCAAACACAGTGCTACAAACAATGCATCATAGCTTCCTCCATGAGACATCAAGATTTACTTTTTTAAATTAAATAGAAGCTTTAACTTTTTTCTAATTAATGTTTTCTTTTGTATGAAAAAGGAGTTTCATAGTGTAGAATAATTGTATTAAAGTGAAAGAAAGTGAGTTTGAGCACTTCTCAGTCTTGATATTACAGGAAACAGAAGGCTAAGGAGCTTTGTGAATCGGAATGTCACTCCCATTATTTTTAATGTCAAAAGTTTATAAAAACAGACTACAGGCTCTGTGCAAGTCCATGCTTACTTACTCTTAGAGTTCTTCCAATTGACTTGTCAGATACACCTTAAGTTTGAGCCTACAGTGAGTGGCCTTTTAACTGGTTCCCTCGGGTCCAAGGCATTCTGAGATTACATAGGGGATCTGGAAATGGAAGGAGTCTGAACTAATATTTTGCTGTGTTATGTCTAAGCATGTGAGGAGTTTTACATTTGGCATGAAATATACATCCGCAAGAAAACAAGTTTATTTTTAAGTTTGATAGGACCCATGTGTAATGCCCAACTAAGATTTATTTTTTATTTTTGCAGTGTCATTAATAAAATTATTATTTCATCATTTAGAGTAATGATATTACTTTCAAATGTTTGTTTTAGGCTTCAGCTCAGCTCCTATTAGCAAAGATATACTTCCTTGGCCTAGGACATAATTTGTGGCAAAAAGAGCTTTTTAACATTGGTACATAATTTATTTTGAAGAATAACCTTTTAAAATTGACTTTAATCATTGCACCCTCTCTGCCTGCAATGATTGAGCTAAATTATTTGTCACAGCTACAGCTATGATTTTTTTTTTGTAACAATAAAAGAAAAAATACCAATTTTAAAAAATAAAATTTGGAACATCTGCTATGTCACTTTAATGTGCAATCTTTATTATGTGACAAATAACTGCTCCATTTTATAATTCCCAGAGTACTGAGTGTTGCATTTGAATATTAAATCAAACAAGGAGAAATGTCCAGAGTAAGAAACAAACACCTTCAAACTACAGTTTATTTATTGAGGGGAGGGGGAAATCAACTCCTTTTCATATGAAAAGCCACAAGCAGAGCATTAAGAAATTCCGCTTCAGGGAGCTTATTACAAATGTGGACTTTCCTGCCACATTAGCTGTGCCCTGCAACTAGAAGTGCTTATCTGAGCTCCATCCAGAATGCACTTTGCAGCTGAGCCACACACTGTCTGCACCACCACATCAATGAGAATGAAGCAATCCTATGGTAGAATATGCCATTACAGAAATTATATCATATTCCAGCAAGGCCTGGTCTCCATTTTCTATTTGTGATGCAGACAGTGTCGGCTCAAACTGAGCAAACCAGTCAAAACCTTTTAAGAAAAAAAAAAATTCAACCATAAATACTGCAGATAAAGTGATACAAAGCAAAAGTGTGTAGACCCCATAGCAGAGAATCCAATGAAATAGCCTGGGGTTGTCTGCTCTGATCATTTGGTGTGAACCATTGATGTGCTGAACAGTAGTTTCTGCTGCTTCTTTTTCTTCCTCCCTCCTTTTTCAACTGAAAACAAAAAGAGCCCACATTTAGGGATTATGCATTAGTCTTATCGAACATTGTCCCTTAAAAAAGCCACCATTACCTGTGGGGGGTGGAGAGAGGGGTACATTGTCCAACTTCAGAAAGGCAGCTTCCATCGCCTGGCTGAAGGAATTTTGAAAACTTGGAACGGGGACCCTTTCGGAGCAGTCACTCTCCCCATCACTGTCTACTGGACCTGGACTCACCAGGTTGTTTTCTACCCCTGCAAAGGAGGAGAGATTAATGCTGTGCTTTTCTAGTGCAGAAAAAACAAAACAAAAAAACACAACACATACACACCCTCACCTTTCTTAGGGGCAGCTTTGGGCCAGGACTCTGCTTTTGCTTTACCAACTCTCAGCATCTACAAGAAAAATATAAAAATAAATTAGATACCATGAAAGCCGATATGACGCACAATTCAAGATAGCCTGGCAAAGTCTGCTAACACAGATGTTTTTTTTATTTATTTCAATAGAAATTGAAGGAAAGGAAGAAAGATTTATAATTTTTAAATATATATATATATATATATATATATATATATATATATATATAAAAATTGAATTAAATGTTAGTCTTGGACTTCTGCAGATCTCCTTTTCTCCTCCCCCTATCAAGTGCCCATGGATGGGAGGGAGATATGCCCAGAGTATGTTGTCCTGAGTCTTTATCGACTGCCTTCCCTACATCGTATATTGCAGACAAAACCTACAATAGTCACACCTCCGGACAGCCTTCTAGGTAGACACTTTCGCCCCTCAATACCCAATAGGAGGTGAAGGGAAGCAGATCAGCTGGAAGCCACAATGCAGTTCTCAAAATGTAAGTTTTAAAAGCTACATTTATTTTGTCGCATGATTTTATTTCTAATCACTTACTAGACATAAGTTATGGTTTCCCTTCACCTCCTATTGGGTATTGAGGGGCAAAAGTGTGTGTGTAATTATATATATATATATATATATATATATATATATATATATCTATATATATATCTATATATATATCTATATATATATATATATATATATATATATATATATATATATATATCTATATATATATATCTATATATATCTTTTAAGAATGCACAGTGGTTATAATCCAATAAATTATGAGGTAGAATAACTTCTAAAGAGATCTGACACCATAAGTCTCACCTGAGCAAAGGAAGGAAAGGGAGAATCATCTTCTGGAGTGAGTAGGGAACATGGAGGTCCATCGGCTCCTGGAATGCAGCCTGTGGCAAGTATAAACCATGCATAATCACAGATTTGATGACAAACTTTCATAGAAAATTCAAATTTCATTAATGCACAAACCTTCACCACTCTGTGTCACAGGGCTGCAGCCTAGAGGAGAGTGCGAGAAGGAGTCATGACCGTCTGCACTGGACATCTGGTAGGCTGGATCTGGTACAGAGAACTCAGAGTTGGATTGAACTGCTGGGAACTGCTGTAAATTCTCCAGAGCAATGTGAACTTCTGGGTCTGCAAAAAGACATTTCAAAATAAATGGTTCTAACAACTTGTAATTACTAGACAAGTGGTGTAAAAAAAAAACAACTGGTTCGCAAAGCAAGAACTTACATTTTCCCTGTCTCTTGTTCTCTTCAATCTCAATTCTTTTCTCCCTGCGACGTTCATCTCTTGCCTTTCTCTGCCGCAGACGTTGTCGCTTCTCTACTTCATCTACAACAGATGAGACACTAATGAACAAGCAAAAAAAGAACTGATGAACCATGTAGAAGGTCAGAAAGTTAAGTCTACAACCTTTCACATAAAGGGGTTTCTGCTTCATGGTGTTGTATGGATAAATCAGATTAGATCATTAATTTGAAGTTAAACAAAACAAACCTGCAAAGAGTGCCAGCGTTTCGGTGGATACAACAGGGGGTCCCAATGCAATTTCACACATGCTAAACTCACAAGTGAGAGGCAGGTGGCACAGGTACCGGTGGCGTCTGCGAACCTCCTACAACAGAGCAAGTTGTATGTGATCACTAATTGAGATAGCTGCTGAAAAAGATCACGTCTCCTTCTTATGCAAACTGTGGGAGGAAGTGCCAATCCCAAAGAGGTGCCCCCCCCCCCCCCCCCTTCACCTACATATTCTCCCTTGGCACCCTGATAGATTTGAGGGTCACCTGCATCTAGACTGTACTGAAAACAAAAAAAAGAGATGATATCTCCCTCTCTTCTAGCACATTACCAAGGCCTCAAGCATATCCTCCTGGATGTCCAACTCAAACACTGTGCGCCTAATCCTCCGTTCCCTTCTAATACAGCTCACACTCAAATATTCCTCAATGGCGACAATGTCATCATCACTCCCACATCTCAGTTCTGCTGTCTTTGGGTTCTACTGGAACCTGCCCTCTCTTTCACTCCTCTCACACAACCAAACCATATTCACCTAAGAAAAGAAAATCTTGAAAATGTCCCGATCTTACACATCGCACAACAAATGCTAATCAATTCCCTCGTCATATTCCACCTTAACTACTGCAACTTGCTCCCCATCACCGGTTTGTCCCCACTAAATACCCAATTGAACACCACCACTAGACTTCTCTACCACACGTAAGGATCAGTGTCTGCAGCACCTGTCAGTCACTATTAGCTTCCCATAGCCTCCAGAATAAAAGTTAGAAATTTTGAACCAAACATAAATATCTTAAAAACAGTGCCGTCTCTAAATATTTTTCCAACTGTTCCATTTGCTCTGCCCCCCCCCCCCCCCCTTCAGGACTTGTCAAGCTGAAACTTTTCTATGGAACTCCTTGTCGTGCTTAGTTAACGTATGGCCTCAAAAGTAATCAAACTCACAAAATTGCATCCGTTTTAACAGACACACACACAATATGTGCACTCTAGCAAACTAGAATAGGGTCCTCTGCTCTTTTTTATATTATAAAGCAGTATAATGTAAAATGTTATTACTTTATAAATACAGTAATTATAATGGCAAAATAACTAAGGTTTCAGGATAAAGATAACCCTGATGGAAGTTATAATGGGTCATTTACACTACTGAAATTGGAAGTCTGTGGGATGGCTTATTTTTCTAAGCCAATGTTTAATCCAGTTCATCATATAGAACAAAGTTGTCTACTCTAGTCCAAGGGTCAATATCACAAAAATACTTTGTAACAGATATAATACAATAGAGTTTAATAAAATTATACAGTAGCCAAAAGGACTAAACACAGCTGACGGTGGACCACACTAAAGTTTTTTTTGTGCTAGACCTCCATCATAATTGTTTGTTTTTAATATTATTAAAAAAAAGGTATCACACTAGGTCCCTGTAAGTTAATGTTGCAGGAATTGACCTTGCTGGGAAAGAACATTTTGATACTATCATAAGGCTTACACACCATCCTTATTCGTTGAATACCATCTTCCCTGCTGTAATACACTTCCACACAGTACCAGCTTTCCTCTGAATTTAACTTAGCACACCCCATATATTACCTCTGTAACGGTGAAGCCATCAATCTCTACAACAGAAGCTGTAATCTTTTCTGGACACTGCTCAAGACTGCCATATTGATGCACCAGACCTCGCACATTTACAGGGTGAAGAAACACATGTTGCCCATCCTCAGCTAGAAGATAAGAGACACATTATACATACCCAGCCACCCTTACCCACTGCCTACCTCCATTGCACAGTGCACTTTATATACCTTGATAGAAGTAATAGAAGTGAGGGTTTGCAGTGGGCACAGGGCTTGCGGGTTTAGTATTCTGCCGACTGTACAAGTCACCCATGGTGTTTGTAGAAGGCTCTTCTGGCTCTTTGATGTCAGACTCTGGCTCCTTGATGTCAGAATCACTAGGTTCCTGCAAAGGCAATTGTTCTTCACAGAACGGCTCCATGGTCTCATCAAAAGCAGAAAGATACTGTAAAACCTACAGAGAAAGACAACTTTGACTGAGGTGCGCGCGCTCGCGTGTGACAAACAAAAAACACAAAAAACCACCAACCTTAGGACTATGCAAGTCTGTGATCCTTCTCTCTGGGGTTGGCTCCAGATTTACCGCCTCAATGGCAGCTGAAATTTCCTCAACCTCTGGTTTACAGAGCGTATTGAGACCTTCCTCACGTTCCTATGAAGTCGAGAGATTAACAGATGGTTTCATAATTCACCATGAAAAGTGATGCTGGACCGGTGTGAGGTTAGCGCATCTTGGTAGGACATTACAATGGTCCTATAACCAAACAAGCAAAAGCTACTTTTGAAGGGAAACCCCTTTAACACAGTACATCTCCATTCGATTTTACAGAATTGGGTCTAAAAATAAAGCACATTCTGCCATACAAACCAACCTCCCACAACTGACTTTATTATGGTGGTACAACAAAGCAGAATCTGCTGGTGTTATCTAGAGAACTTCTCCTATATGGGAAATAAGCTATTTCTCAGAATACTATTATTGAGCAGGTTCTGAAGATCATGACTTGGCATTAACAGCAACCCAGCCACCCCACGAACCCTGCCTCAGTTCTGTTCTACCATCATATTGCTTCTATATACCCAACTTGACATCTCTTTACAAGGCTTACCTGCAGCTCTTGCATCGCTGACTCTATGAAGCAGGCCTCGGGGGTGTTCTGCTCCTCTTCATACTGCTTTAACAAAGCTACCTTCTCCTCAGCAACCACCCATTTTAGGATCTGATCCCGAGAGGCTAAAAGAAGCTTTGAGAACAGAGTGTGCTCCTCATCTGAAAGAGGAAGATAATGCATTAATGTTTGTATTATTTGAGAAAAAGCGGAACGGTTTGATAATTTAAGATATTAAGAAGAAACATGAAAAGATCCTCCTCCTTACAACTCACGGGTTGTGTACTCTGTTTCTGTAGTAATGGTGACCTTTGCGGTGTCACTGAGCATTTATATGTTCTCAAAACTTCTCTAGATGACTGAATTGCATCCCTGTACACTGTCAACTTGTGATCATACCTCCCAGGTGAATGGGCTCATCCAGCTTCATCCACATTGATTTGGGCATTGCCACAAGGACTCCTTTCTCTCGCCTCATGAGTTGCATTGTAATTGTATCACCTATAGTATAAAGACGGGTCTCTGTGGCAACAACACTGCAAACAGACAAGAGAACCATGAAGTGCACACATCACCATGTTCAAAAAGGCTGCAATAGCCCATTTTAGAGATACAAAAATTTACTGAATAAATGACTATAGGATCTCACCTTTTCAGGTCTTTTTTCAATACGGAGCTGTAGCAGATGGGGCACCTGCTCCAGTCCTTTTCACTTAGAGACAAGTAGTGTAAGATGCAAGCCCAGCAGAAAATGTGTCCACAGCGAGTGATCTTTGCTGCAGTGGGAGGGTATAAGCAGATTGGGCATGAGGGCACCTCATGGCTGCATATACGCTGCAAAGAAAGAATGGGAAAAATAGAGTGGCCATTAAAATGTGCAAACATTTGTTTTCAACTGTCCTAGTGAATAGCTTTACTAAAAGTAACAACAATTACAGGAGCAGTTTCTAGCTTCTGTTGCATCAAAAGGGATAAGACTTTATTCAATGCCATACCAGTAAATAGCTTCTCACTGTATGATAGCTATATACATATTTTGTGAAATCCGCAGTATTGTTCTGGAACAGGCATATAAAATGCAAGTTTTAAAACGTCCTGCCATTAGACACTCCTTAACATATTTGTGGAAGCTTATTTAATCAGTTGAGACTTTCCCTTTTAAATTCAGCAGCCTCACACTGAAATTACAGCCTAAAATACAGGACAGTGAAATGTATGTAACAATATAGTTCATAAAACAAAAATAAAAAGCAATCACATTATACTAACCACTTGTTCCACAAGATCCCAGCTGACAAGAGTGTCTGGATCAGTGAAGTGGACACTGTAATCATGGTCTTCAGACACCACAAACTGGCAGCTAAAAAAAAAAAAAAAAAATAAGTTATGTCACAATCCTCAAGTATCCAGCACTTCCCAAGTCAAAATGCTTCCAGCACAGTGCGGTCTCATAATAAAAAGGTAACAAACACCTGACCAATACATTTTAGTAAGCGTCTACTCACTTTGCCTGCAGAAAGAGTTCCTTGTTGAAGGGTTTGTGTCCCCATTTATTTCTTCTGCCCCAAGGTCCATGCCCATCATGGTGTGCCCCAGGTTGCCCACGTGGTTCAAAAGTGAAGTTTAGCAGGTGGTTCAGGTTTATTTTCTTAGGTCCTGAATACTGTGCTGGGCTGAATTCTGCCCTCTGAGTCTCTATCTGTATCAGGAAAATAATGCTGTTTTTAGCAGAAAATATAATAAAGCTTCATATCTATGCTACTTTCCCCATAAGCACCCCTGTCATTTCTATAAAAAAAATGAAACCAAGAAGTTGGAGCAAATTAAGGACTACTGTAGTAGGAAAAATCCTCTATGTTTAATTTTACATAAGTTGCTAGTTTGTGACACTTCAGAGCATAAAAAAAAAAAAAAAGACAATTTACATAGACACTGCCAGTGCCCAGGGTTTTACATGTCATCTTTTCTGCTCAGGTTATGATGGGTGACAGTTTTTATTTTACTGCTCTGTACCAAGACAATGCCCACCCCATGCCAACAAGAAGTGCTCTAGTTTTACAGTATAGAATCCCCTAAACATAAGCAGTTTGCTAAAATTCTGATTTTTTTCTCAAGCTGATGTCATGCCGACTCTTACATAGCTACTATGTGCTATGCTTAGAAAGTGAAAGGCAGAATTTTATTTTCCTTTTATTTCTACAGAAAAAAAAACAATAAAAACAATTTGCTATAGCTTAATTTCTGATCTACTCTTTATTAATATTGTATACACTGAGATGCAGTCCTGAGCCACTCAAGAAAAAAATAATAATAAAAAGGAGCAGAAATCAAAGGATTATGACAGCAGCCCATACTACCATTTATGATTACATGGCAATAGCTTAGCCACTGCTGTATCATGAGCACTAACATTTTGTTTACAGTATTAGGCGTAATATATTTTATAGAGGGAGGCCATCTTGGAAACTGAAATACAGGTTAGATATTTCTACATTTTCTAAGGCCACTTGAGAATATGATATGAAAACTCAAATGCATAATTATGGTTGATAATTCTAGGTGTGAATGTAAATCTATATATCTTTTAGATTTTCTAAAGACATCAAATTTGAGATTTAAAACAAAAAACAAAAAAACATGAAGCATATAGCAAATATGAGGGCTCATTAAATGTAGTGGTCATACAACAGAGTTCTGTCTTTAGTAACAGCAATAAAATCCATATTTGAAGAAAACTTCAATGAGGCTTTTCATATTTACATTTGAGCTTCATTATTTCAGAATTAGGCACAACAGCTTTTCCCATCCATATTCAGTGTTCAGGTGAAAGGAAAGGAGCCTACGAGCTTTCCTATTTTATGCCTAGGCCTTTCTAGTTTTGTATACAATGGCTGCCGCAGAGAAGGAGGCAGACAGACTTATCAGGACAGCTTCTTGGCAGGTCTTTTCCCTACCAGTGTGTTAAAAATATACTAGCTGAAGTCTGAAAAGTAAGTTTTCAACTACACGTTTTTTTTTTAAATAAATAAGATTTTATTGCTAACAAGTTAAACAAATAAAAACCCTATTTATATGATGGCCTCACCTCTTCCCTTCTTCCGTAAGTATATTGTTTGATGCCACCTCTCTGAGGTGGAACCTTGTTAAAAGTTTTGCTTTTCTGTGGGCCGGTGCGGCGGGGCTGACCGGCGAAGCCTTCATTTTTGGGATAAGAATTTTCACGTTTACGGCTGTAACGTTGCTTGGAGCTACTGCCGTTCTTAGAATCTAAAAAAATGGAAAAATAAATAGACTGCTGTTAAGGCAAAAAATACTTTTAAACAATTGTGACAAAGTTGAATTTGGTTCTCAAACAGTTCAGCCCCTTTCCCCAATTAAAATCTGATGAGGAGGCATAGAAGTTTGATGCATGTTTCACACATGAAGCATTAAAGGTGTATCTAAGTTTGCTGGATTAATACATTTCTGCACTCTATAGGCAAAAAGCAGCCTATATGTATACAGCACATATCTAAAAATCCCTCTAATGACTATGTTGACACCCACAGGGGGTGTCTACACAACTTCCTGATCCCCACCCAGTCAGCATGCAGCATCCGGGGAGCAATATTAACCCACTATTTACCGGCTAACTCAGCCAATAGTAGAGCAGTTTTGTCAGCTTGCCAGTCAGTGCTGGGATATAACTCATGCCTGCTTCCTGTATATGCAAGCTTCCCAGTCAGTGCTGGGATATAACTCATGCCTGCTTCCTGTATATGCAAGCTTCCCAGTCAGTGCTGGGATATAACTCGTGCCTGCTTCTTGTATATGCAAGCTTCCCAGTCAGTGCTGGGATATAACTCATGCCTGCTTCCTGTATATGCAAGCTTCCCAGTCAGTGCTGGGATATAACTCATGCCTGCTTCCTGTATATGCAAGCTTCCCAGTCAGTGCTGGGATATAACTCATGCCTGCTTCCTGTATATGCAAGCTTCCCAGTCAGTGCTGGGATATAACTCATGCCTGCTTCCTGTATATGCAAGCTTCCCAGTCAGTGCTGGGATATAACTCATGCCTGCTTCCAGTATATGCAAGCTTCCCAGTCAGTGCTGGGATATAACTCATGCCTGCTTCCTGTATATGCAAGCTCCCCAGTCAGTGCTGGGATATAACTCATGCCTGCTTCCTGTATATGCAAGCTCCCCAGTCAGTGCTGGGATATAACTCATGCCTGCTTCCTGTATATGCAAGCTTCCCAGTCAGTGCTGGGATATAACTCGTGCCTGCTTCCTGTACATGCAAGCTTCCCAGTCAGTGCTGGGATATAACTCATGCCTGCTTCCTGTACATGCAAGCTTCCCAGTCAGTGCTGGGATATAACTCGTGCCTGCTTCTTGTATATGCAAGCTTCCCAGTCAGTGCTGGGATATAACTCATGCCTGCTTCCTGTACATGCAAGCTTCCCAGTCAGTGCTGGGATATAACTCATGCCTGCTTCCTGTATATGCAAGCTTCCCAGTCAGTGCTGGGATATAACTCATCCCTGCTTCCTGTATATGCAAGCTTCCCAGTCAGTGCTGGGATATAACTCATGCCTGCTTCCTGTACATGCAAGCTTCCCAGTCAGTGCTGGGATATAACTCATGCCTGCTTCCTGTACATGCAAGCTTCCCAGTCAGTGCTGGGATATAACACATGCCTCCTTCCTGTATATGCTGTGTGGTGTTGCCATAGCAACTAAACAGTGCAATGTCTCAAATCTTTCATCAACCGGATTGGCAAAAAAATATTGGAGGGGGTGTTAACATTAATTTTAAAGGTGGCAGAAATTACAATAGATTTTGCTAACTTCAAGGTAAGTGTTTGCATGAAAAAATACCAAAATAAACATTTTAAACATTTTTTTCATTACTATTAATGCTCCTCTATCAGATGCATTCATAACACAGGCTGATATTATTGCAGTCTATTATATGGATTTTTGTTTAATGGGTTACTGAACTCACCACCTGTGCCCAGAACCATTACACTGGGGGTTGTGATGCAGGTGAGAACATATTTCCATCTGAAATTGGTAAAACTGATTTTTTTTTTTAGAGGATAGATAGGTAGGTCACCAATTAGAACATGTATTTGTAAAGGAAGTGTGTAAGTTGTAGCTAGATGCTATTTGATAGGAAATGCACTTAGTTTCCCCCCACACTTCGTCATGTAGACAAATGAGGTAAACGCTCTGCCTCTGGTATGCAACGTTGAGAATTGAATCCCCACCTTCCACAATGAAACAAAAACAGAAATTACTATAACTGGTATTTATGAGACAACAACTTATTTTATATAACTGTTACAATATAGTCTCTGTAATGCAAGGGTTGGAAATAGTGCAAATGCACAAGGAGTGTTTGTGTCTGCCAATGCACTGTAGTAAATGGCTTCCTTACAATGTACACCTATTCTCAATTTTCCTTTTTTATTTTTAAATGGGGTTTTAACGCAAACTCTTATATCAGAGTTAGAAAAAGGTAGTCTTCACTCAAACATGTTTTTCTATAGCAACAAACAAAAACTAAAATATATCCATTATGACAGGATTACAGTATATACTTTGTCAATGCACTCTTGTGGGAGTGATCCAAGAGCCATCTACCAATAACGGAGAACGGCAATGTCATATTACATTTATGTCAACAACATTTTAAGTCTCACAGTGTACAACAGTTTTGATGACTTGCATGTTAGTGCATGCCTGACAGACACTTAAAAAAAGTCCTGCATTATCTTTGCATAACTTATTGTCAGATATATGCTTATAAAGAGTTAAAATTACCATAAATACCCTCTTCTAACCTCAAAGTAAAATTTACCAAAACAGGGAATTGTGTACGAGATAACATGCTGTGGTATTAATATCTGAGGAAGCAGAGTTGGGTGGAGCAAATAAAAAAACAGACCCAAAAGTATGTGCCAGCAACCAGAATAGTGTCACCTCACGCAGCCCCAAAAGTCTCTCCCAGCAACCAGACTAGTGTCACCTCACGCAGCCCCAAAAGTATCTCCCAGCAACCAGACTAGTGTCACCTCACGCAGCCCCAAAAGTCTCTCCCAGCAACCAGACTAGTGTCACCTCACGCAGCCCCAAAAGTATCTCCCAGCAACCAGACTAGTGTCACCTCACGCAGCCCCAAAAGTATCTCCCAGTAACCAGACTAGTGTCACCTCACGAAGCCCCAAAAGTCTCTCCCAGTAACCAGACTAGTGTCACCTCACGAAGCCCCAAAAGTATCTCCCAGTAACCAGACTAGTGTCACCTCACGCAGCCCCAAAAGTATCTCCCAGTAACCAGACTAGTGTCACCTCACGCAGCCCCAAAAGTATCTCCCAGTAACCTGACTAGTGTCACCTCACGCAGCCCCAAAAGTATCTCCCAGTAACCAGACTAGTGTCACCTCACGCAGCCCCAAAAGTATCTCCCAGTAACCAGACTAGTGTCACCTCACGCAGCCCCAAAAGTATCTCCCAGTAACCTGACTAGTGTCACCTCACGCAGCCCCAAAAGTATCTCCCAGTAACCAGACTAGTGTCACCTCACGCAGCCCCAAAAGTATCTCCCAGTAACCAGACTAGTGTCACCTCACGCAGCCCCAAAAGTATCTCCCAGTAACCAGACTAGTGTCACCTCACGCAGCCCCAAAAGTATCTCCCAGTAACCAGACTAGTGTCACCTCACGCAGCCCCAAAAGTATCTCCCAGTAACCTGACTAGTGTCACCTCACGCAGCCCCAAAAGTCTCTCCCAGTAACCAGACTAGTGTCACCTCACGCAGCCCCAAAAGTATCTCCCAGTAACCTGACTAGTGTCACCTCACGCAGCCCCAAAAGTCTCTCCCAGTAACCAGACTAGTGTCACCTCACGCAGCCCCAAAAGTATCTCCCAGTAACCTGACTAGTGTCACCTCACGCAGCCCCAAAAGTCTCTCCCAGTAACCTGACTACCAAAACTAGTCTGGTTACTGGGAGATAATTTTGGGTCTGTGTGAGGTGACAATAGAGTCACCTCACACAAACAGCATGGCTGATGAAAATGTAAATAAAAACTCTAAAGGACTCAAATAGCAGATTAACAGCACAAATTCTTAAAAGCTAGAAAAAAAACATGGTGGGAAGAGTATCAATTAAATCTCCCACTTCTCTCAAACTGGAGAAGTATTTTGTTTTTTAGAATAGTAATGATCAGATGTTCCCAAACTGTACCTGTTATTTCCACTCAGGTGGTCACAGGGGAAGTGGGATTAAAGGGGAACATTTTTTATGTTCTATAAAAATAATTTGAAACAAATAAAAAAGGCAGTGCAATAAGTGCCCAGATACTAGACAATATAGTCTATAGCACATAATTGTAACGTAGAAGGCAGAAAATTAGGTGGTCTGAGAATACCCGCAGCAGGATTCAAGTGATAAGCTAAAAATCATACTAAACTTTTAAACTGCCCATCTATTAATAAAGAGTTTGGAAACCCTGTTAAAGAGAATAGCCAATATATGACTGCATTCCTGATGTACTTTGATACTTCCTTTCTAATTCAAGACGCAGTAGCTGCTAGGTAAGGACTTCAGACTGTGATAAAGATGTCTGACACATATTTAAGTATCATATACGGATTAAGTTCGCATGATTCTGTCCAATGTTTACTCTTCAAGACAGTAGGTGTGTGTCCCTTAGTCACATGTCCGGTCATGTTTACACACTGCTGTTTGTAACATGTTCTATTGGACTCTGCATGTGTGACAAAGTTCAGCAGGAGAATATACAGATAGGAAGCAACTAATGGCTTATTTTCCTTACAGATGATGTTAAACCATCTTGTGGGGATTAAGGGATGGTATTTATGTGTTACTTCCGGGCTGACATAACAAACAGGGGTTTAGCTATAGTGTTTCTATACATCAGTTGGTGTGTGTGTATATACACAATGTAGGAAAGAGCCTGTACACCCAATAACATAGTAATTGTAGTCTTTACATACAACCTCACTGCATATGTAAACACAACCATGTGATGCATTACAGGATCTGTTTAACTAGGTGGTAATAATGGTCTGAGCATACAGTGATAAGGTCTTTAGGGCCTACACAGGAGCTGTACACACAATGCTAACGTATTCATGTTGTGTACATACACTATACTCGGTCTGGTGCTCTGTACACAACCCTGCTGTGATCCCGGCAAGTGCACACAGCCCCAGGCTTTACACAGATAGCTAGGCCTCACCACTCTTGGCCTTGGACTCCCCGGCAGGCCCAGCGGACCCCGAGCGGTTCTGACTCTTGTTGCTGTTGGTGGATCCAGGCTCCATGTCTGCGGCGGAGCTGGGGGAGCTCAGCGGCATAGGCCGGGAGCAGAGAAGGGGCGGCGCAGTGTGAGGGGCTGCTGGAAGCCAGGAGCATGGCGTTCACTAGCGGCGGATAACGGAGAGCGGGACTCATGGCGACATCTTCAGTACCAGTGACCGGGAGAAGAGAGAATGACAAGTGACTGATAAGAAATATAGAAGAGCGGTAGGTCCGGGCCGCGGGGAGCAGCACGGTAGGGGGCTGGGCAGGCTGACAGGCCCCAGGAGAGGCTGGGGACCCGGGGGGATTGAGCCCTCACTGGACCCGGCCGATGGCTGAGCTCTGATCTCCTGCTCCCGGGAGCAGACACTCGGTGTCGCAGCTGTAATGGCGACTGATCGCCTGACGATAGTAGGACCCCGGATGTTCACGTTATATGGAGGGGCGGGCCCAGAGAGCAGGCCGGGAAATGTAGTTCCCACGGTGCGTGGAGCTTGTAGAGGGTTAATACAACAGTGACAGCGGCTGGTCGCGGGCAGAGGTCATGGCTGGGCCCATTAGAGCTGCTGCTGCTCGCTGCCGTCTGGCCGGGGCTGTATGGAGATGGAGAGAAAGCACCGAGCGGGGCCTGCAGACTGACACCCCCGGGAGGGAGAGCACCACGAAGGACACACACTTTGGCTTCCAAACAGTGTCTGAGGAGGAGAAGGGGGAGAAAGGTATGAATGGGGGGCAACTGGCTGGGTGTATAGGGGCACTAAGCTGTGTGTGTGTATATACCGTATGTATTAAGGTATGGGGGCACTGGGCTGTGTGTGTGTAGGTATAGGGGCACTGAGCTGTGTGTGTGTAGGTATAGGGGCACTGAGCTGTGTGTGTGTGTGTAGGTATAGGGGCACTGAGCTGTGTGTGTGTGTGTGTAGGTATAGGGGCACTGAGCTGTGTGTGTGTAGGTATAGGGGCACTGAGCTGTGTGTGTGTAGGTATAGGAGCACTGAGCTGTGTGTGTGTGTAGGTATAGGAGCACTGAGCTGTGTGTGTGTAGGTATAGGAGCACTGAGCTGTGTGTGTGTAGGTATAGGGGCACTGAGCTGTGTGTGTGTAGGTATAGGAGCACTGAAGCTGTGTGTGTGTAGGTATAGGAGCACTGAGCTGTGTGTGTATGTAGGTATAGGAGCACTGAGCTGTGTATGTATGTAGGTATAGGAGCACTGAGCTGTGTGTGTAGATATAGGAGCACTGAGCTGTGTGTGTAGATATAGGAGCACTGAGCTGTGTGTGTAGGTATAGGAGCACTGAGCTGTGTGTGTAGGTATAGGAGCACTGAGCTGTGTGTGTAGGTATAGGAGCACTGAGCTGTGTGTGTGTAGGTATAGGAGCACTGAGCTGTGTGTGTGTAGGTATAGGAGCACTGAGCTGTGTGTGTGTAGGTATAGGAGCACTGAGCTGTGTGTGTAGGTATAGGAGCACTGAGCTGT